>JACGWO010000004.1:2635985-3142319 GCA_034509735.1 Sesamum alatum
CCGCACGACGCGCCGAACGACATAAAAAATGGCCGTTATGGGCCCGAAACGGCTGATTTTGAGCCCAGAAATTGTAGCCCAACGGGGCAAGCCCTGTTGTCCCCGTCGTGGGCCTCGAAGAGAGCTTCGCGTGCATATGCTGCTCGCGCCGTAACTCCAACCGTGCGGAGAGTTACGCCGTCGGAAGATGCGCCGACGCCCGGGCCGCCCCCGGCTTGGTGCATAAAAGATTGTAGCGCGCATTTGTCAGCGGGTGCGATCATACCAGCACTAATGCACCGGATCCCATCAGAACTCCGAAGTTAAGCGTGCTTGGGCGAGAGTAGTACTAGGATGGGTGACCCCCTGGGAAGTCCTCGTGTTGCACCCCTTTTTGCGAACTCCGCCACCCGCTTCTCGATTATTATTATTATAGTTGTTCTTGTTTTTTTTTTTTTTGGGTTTTTTCTTTCCTGCTGTTATTTGCGTGACTAGCACGCTCTCCGAACTGCCCGCTGTCGGAACTACGGAGGGGGGCCCACGTTGCCCGAAAAAGCGAGCGAGGACCGCACGAACGCGCCGAACGACAAAAATGGCCGTTATGGGCCCGAAACGGCTGATTTTGAGCCCAGAAATGTAGCCCAACGGGGCAAGCCCTGTTGTCCCCGTCGTGGGCCTCGAAGAGAGCTTCGCGTGCATATGCTGCTCGCGCCGTAACTCCAACCGTGCGGAGAGTTACGCCCGTCGGAAGATGCGCCGACGCCCGGGCCGCCCCCGGCTTGGTGCGTAAAAGATTGTAGCGCGCATTTGTCAGCGGGTGCGATCATACCAGCACTAATGCACCGGATCCCATCAGAACTCCGAAGTTAAGCGTGCTTGGGCGAGAGTAGTACTAGGATGGGTGACCCCCTGGGAAGTCCTCGTGTTGCACCCCTTTTTGCGAACTCCTCCACCCGCTTCTCGATTATTATTATTATAGTTGTTCTTTTTTTTTTTTTTGGTTTTCTTTTCCTGCTGTTATTTCCGTGACTAGCACGCTCCCGAACTTGCCCGCTGCCGGAACTACGGAGGGGGGCCCACGTTGCCCGAAAAAGCGAGCGAGGACCGCACCGAGGACGCGCCGAACGACAGAAAAATGGCCGTTATGGGCCCGAAACGGCTGATTTTGAGCCCAGAAATGTAGCCCAACGGGGCAAGCCCTGTTGTCCCCGTCGTGGGCCTCGAAGAGAGCTTCGCGTGCATATGCTGCTCGCGCCGTAACTCCAACCGTGCGGAGAGTTACGCCCGTCGGAAGACGCCGACGCCCGGGCCGCCCCCGGCTTGGTGCATAAAGATTGTAGCGCGCATTTGTCAGCGGGTGCGATCATACCAGCACTAATGCACCGGATCCCATCAGAACTCCGAAGTTAAGCGTGCTTGGGCGAGAGTAGTACTAGGATGGGTGACCCCCTGGGAAGTCCTCGTGTTGCACCCCTTTTTGCGAACTCCGCCACCCGCTTCTCGATTATTATTATTATAGTTGTTCTTTTTTTTTTTTTGGGTTTTTCCTTTTCCTGCTGTTATTTCCGTGACTAGCACGCTCCCGAACTGCCCGCTGTCGGAACTACGGAGGGGGCCCACGTTGCCCGAAAAAGCGAGCGAGGACCGCACCGAACGCGCCGAACGACAGAAAAATGGCCGTTATGGGCCCGAAACGGCTGATTTTGAGCCCAGAAATGTAGCCCAACGGGGCAAGCCCTGTTGTCCACGTCGTGGGCCTCGAAGAGAGCTTCGCGTGCATATGCTGCTCGCGCCGTAACTCCAACCGTGCGGAGAGTTACGCCCGTCGGAAGATGCGCCGACGCCCGGGCCGCCCCCGGCTTGGTGCATAAAAGATTGTAGCGCGCATTTGTCAGCGGGTGCGATCATACCAGCACTAATGCACCGGATCCCATCAGAACTCCGAAGTTAAGCGTGCTTGGGCGAGAGTAGTACTAGGATGGGTGACCCCCTGGGAAGTCCTCGTGTTGCACCCCTTTTTGCGAACTCCGCCACCCGCTTCTCGATTATTATTATTATAGTTGTTCTTTTTTTTTTTTTGGGTTTTCCTTTTCCTGCTGTTATTTGCGTGACTAGCACGCTCTCCGAACTTCCCGCTGTCGGAACTACGGAGGGGGCCCACGTTGCCCGAAAAAGCGAGCGAGGACCGCACCGAACGCGCCGAACGACATAAAAATGGCCGTTATGGGCCCGAAACGGCTGATTTTTGAGCCCAGAAATGTAGCCCAACGGGGCAAGCCCGTTGTCCCGTCGTGGGCCTCGAAGAGAGCTTCGCGTGCATATGCTGCTCGCGCCGTAACTCCAACCGTGCGGAGAGTTACGCCCGTCGGAAGACGCCGACGCCCGGGCCGCCCCCGGCTTGGTGCATAAAAGATTGTAGCGCGCATTTGTCAGCGGGTGCGATCATACCAGCACTAATGCACCGGATCCCATCAGAACTCCGAAGTTAAGCGTGCTTGGGCGAGAGTAGTACTAGGATGGGTGACCCCCTGGGAAGTCCTCGTGTTGCACCCCTTTTTGCGAACTCCCCACCCGCTTCTCGATTATTATTATTATAGTTGTTCTTTTTTTTTTTTTTTGGGTTTTTCCTTTCCTGCTGTTATTTGCGTGACTAGCACGCTCTCCGAACTGCCCGCTGTCGGAACTACGGAGGGGGGCCCACGTTGCCCGAAAAAGCGAGCGAGGACCGCACCGAACGCGCCGAACGACATAAAAATGGCCGTTATGGGCCCGAAACGGCTGATTTTGAGCCCAGAAATGTAGCCCAACGGGGCAAGCCCGTTGTCCACGTCGTGGGCCTCGAAGAGAGCTTCGCGTGCATATGCTGCTCGCGCCGTAACTCCAACCGTGCGGAGAGTTACGCCCGTCGGAAGACGCCGACGCCCGGGCCGCCCCCGGCTTGGTGCATAAAAGATTGTAGCGCGCATTTGTCAGCGGGTGCGATCATACCAGCACTAATGCACCGGATCCCATCAGAACTCCGAAGTTAAGCGTGCTTGGGCGAGAGTAGTACTAGGATGGGTGACCCCCTGGGAAGTCCTCGTGTTGCACCCCTTTTTGCGAACTCCTCCACCCGCTTCTCGATTATTATTATTATAGTTGTTCTTTTTTTTTTTTTTTTTTTTTCTTTTCCTGCTGTTATTTGCGTGACTAGCACGCTCTCCGAACTGCCCGCTGTCGGAACTACGGAGGGGGGCCCACGTTGCCCGAAAAAGCGAGCGAGGACCGCACCGAACGCGCCGGAACGACAGAAAAATGGCCGTTATGGGCCCGAAACGGCTGATTTTGAGCCCAGAAATGTAGCCCAACGGGGCAAGCCCTGTTGTCCCCGTCGTGGGCCTCGAAGAGAGCTTCGCGTGCATATGCTGCTCGCGCCGTAACTCCAACCGTGCGGAGAGTTACGCCCGTCGGAAGATGCGCCGACGCCCGGGCCGCCCCCGGCTTGGTGCATAAAAGATTGTAGCGCGCATTTGTCAGCGGGTGCGATCATACCAGCACTAATGCACCGGATCCCATCAGAACTCCGAAGTTAAGCGTGCTTGGGCGAGAGTAGTACTAGGATGGGTGACCCCCTGGGAAGTCCTCGTGTTGCACCCCTTTTTGCGAACTCCGCCACCCGCTTCTCGATTATTATTATTATAGTTGTTCTTTTTTTTTTTTTTGGGTTTTTCCTTTCCTGCTGTTATTTGCGTGACTAGCACGCTCTCCGAACTGCCCGCTGTCGGAACTACGGAGGGGGGCCCACGTTGCCCGAAAAAGCGAGCGAGGACCGCACGAACGCGCCGAACGACATAAAAATGGCCGTTATGGGCCCGAAACGGCTGATTTTGAGCCCAGAAATGTAGCCCAACGGGGCAAGCCCTGTTGTCCACGTCGTGGGCCTCGAAGAGAGCTTCGCGTGCATATGCTGCTCGCGCCGTAACTCCAACCGTGCGGAGAGTTACGCCCGTCGGAAGACGCCGACGCCCGGGCCGCCCCCGGCTTGGTGCATAAAAGATTGTAGCGCGCATTTGTCAGCGGGTGCGATCATACCAGCACTAATGCACCGGATCCCATCAGAACTCCGAAGTTAAGCGTGCTTGGGCGAGAGTAGTACTAGGATGGGTGACCCCCTGGGAAGTCCTCGTGTTGCACCCCTTTTTGCGAACTCCCCACCCGCTTCTCGATTATTATTATTATAGTTGTTCTTTTTTTTTTTTTTGGGTTTTTCTTTTCCTGCTGTTATTTCGTGACTAGCACGCTCTCCGAACTCCCGCTGTCGGAACTACGGAGGGGGGCCCACGTTGCCCGAAAAAGCGAGCGAGGACCGCACCGAACGCGCCGAACGACGAAAAATGGCCGTTATGGGCCCGAAACGGCTGATTTTGAGCCCAGAAATGTAGCCCAACGGGGCAAGCCCGTTGTCCCCGTCGTGGGCCTCGAAGAGAGCTTCGCGTGCATATGCTGCTCGCGCCGTAACTCCAACCGTGCGGAGAGTTACGCCCGTCGGAAGACGCCGACGCCCGGGCCGCCCCCGCTTGGTGCATAAAAGATTGTAGCGCGCATTTGTCAGCGGGTGCGATCATACCAGCACTAATGCACCGGATCCCATCAGAACTCCGAAGTTAAGCGTGCTTGGGCGAGAGTAGTACTAGGATGGGTGACCCCCTGGGAAGTCCTCGTGTTGCACCCCTTTTTGCGAACTCCTCCACCCGCTTCTCGATTATTATTATTATAGTTGTTCTTTTTTTTTTTTTGGTTTTCCTTTCCTGCTGTTATTTCGTGACTAGCACGCTCCCGAACTGCCCGCTGTCGGAACTACGGAGGGGGGCCCACGTTGCCCGAAAAAGCGAGCGAGGACCGCACCGACGCGCCGCGACAGAAAAATGGCCGTTATGGGCCCGAAACGGCTGATTTTGAGCCCAGAAATGTAGCCCAACGGGGCAAGCCCGTTGTCCACGTCGTGGGCCTCGAAGAGAGCTTCGCGTGCATATGCTGCTCGCGCCGTAACTCCAACCGTGCGGAGAGTTACGCCCGTCGGAAGACGCCGACGCCCGGGCCGCCCCCGGCTTGGTGCATAAAAGATTGTAGCGCGCATTTGTCAGCGGGTGCGATCATACCAGCACTAATGCACCGGATCCCATCAGAACTCCGAAGTTAAGCGTGCTTGGGCGAGAGTAGTACTAGGATGGGTGACCCCCTGGGAAGTCCTCGTGTTGCACCCCTTTTTGCGAACTCCCCACCCGCTTCTCGATTATTATTATTATAGTTGTTCTTTTTTTTTTTTTTTTTTTTTTTCCTGCTGTTATTTGCGTGACTAGCACGCTCTCCGAACTGCCCGCTGTCGGAACTACGGAGGGGGCCCACGTTGCCCGAAAAAGCGAGCGAGGACCGCACCGAACGCGCCGAACGACATAAAAATGGCCGTTATGGGCCCGAAACGGCTGATTTTGAGCCCAGAAATGTAGCCCAACGGGGCAAGCCCGTTGTCCACGTCGTGGGCCTCGAAGAGAGCTTCGCGTGCATATGCTGCTCGCGCCGTAACTCCAACCGTGCGGAGAGTTACGCCCGTCGGAAGATGCGCCGACGCCCGGGCCGCCCCCGGCTTGGTGCATAAAAGATTGTAGCGCGCATTTGTCAGCGGGTGCGATCATACCAGCACTAATGCACCGGATCCCATCAGAACTCCGAAGTTAAGCGTGCTTGGGCGAGAGTAGTACTAGGATGGGTGACCCCCTGGGAAGTCCTCGTGTTGCACCCCTTTTTGCGAACTCCGCCACCCGCTTCTCGATTATTATTATTATAGTTGTTCTTTTTTTTTTTTTTTTTTTCCTTTCCTGCTGTTATTTGCGTGACTAGCACGCTCTCCGAACTGCCCGCTGTCGGAACTACGGAGGGGGGCCCACGTTGCCCGAAAAAGCGAGCGAGGACCGCACCGAACGCGCCGACGACTAAAAATGGCCGTTATGGGCCCGAAACGGCTGATTTTGAGCCCAGAAATGTAGCCCAACGGGGCAAGCCCGTTGCCCCCGTCGTGGGCCTCGAAGAGAGCTTCGCGTGCATATGCTGCTCGCGCCGTAACTCCAACCGTGCGGAGAGTTACGCCCGTCGGAAGACGCCGACGCCCGGGCCGCCCCCGGCTTGGTGCATAAAAGATTGTAGCGCGCATTTGTCAGCGGGTGCGATCATACCAGCACTAATGCACCGGATCCCATCAGAACTCCGAAGTTAAGCGTGCTTGGGCGAGAGTAGTACTAGGATGGGTGACCCCCTGGGAAGTCCTCGTGTTGCACCCCTTTTTGCGAACTCCCCACCCGCTTCTCGATTATTATTATTATAGTTGTTCTTTTTTTTTTTTTTGGTTTTTCCTTTCCTGCTGTTATTTGCGTGACTAGCACGCTCTCCGAACTCCCGCTGTCGGAACTACGGAGGGGGGCCCACGTTGCCCGAAAAAGCGAGCGAGGACCGCACCGAACGCGCCGAACGACATAAAAATGGCCGTTATGGGCCCGAAACGGCTGATTTTGAGCCCAGAAATGTAGCCCAACGGGGCAAGCCCGTTGTCCCCGTCGTGGGCCTCGAAGAGAGCTTCGCGTGCATATGCTGCTCGCGCCGTAACTCCAACCGTGCGGAGAGTTACGCCCGTCGGAAGACGCCGACGCCCGGGCCGCCCCCGGCTTGGTGCATAAAAGATTGTAGCGCGCATTTGTCAGCGGGTGCGATCATACCAGCACTAATGCACCGGATCCCATCAGAACTCCGAAGTTAAGCGTGCTTGGGCGAGAGTAGTACTAGGATGGGTGACCCCCTGGGAAGTCCTCGTGTTGCACCCCTTTTTGCGAACTCCGCCACCCGCTTCTCGATTATTATTATTATAGTTGTTCTTTTTTTTTTTTTTTTTTTCCTTTCCTGCTGTTATTTGCGTGACTAGCACGCTCTCCGAACTGCCCGCTGTCGGAACTACGGAGGGGGGCCCACGTTGCCCGAAAAAGCGAGCGAGGACCGCACGAACGCGCCGACGACAAAAAATGGCCGTTATGGGCCCGAAACGGCTCGATTTTGAGCCCAGAAATGTAGCCCAACGGGGCAAGCCCGTTGTCCCCGTCGTGGGCCTCGAGAGAGCTTCGCGTGCATATGCTGCTCGCGCCGTAACTCCAACCGTGCGGAGAGTTACGCCCGTCGGAAGATGCGCCGACGCCCGGGCCGCCCCCGGCTTGGTGCATAAAAGATTGTAGCGCGCATTTGTCAGCGGGTGCGATCATACCAGCACTAATGCACCGGATCCCATCAGAACTCCGAAGTTAAGCGTGCTTGGGCGAGAGTAGTACTAGGATGGGTGACCCCCTGGGAAGTCCTCGTGTTGCACCCCTTTTTGCGAACTCCGCCACCCGCTTCTCGATTATTATTATTATAGTTGTTCTTTTTTTTTTTTTTTTTTCCTTTCCTGCTGTTATTTGCGTGACTAGCACGCTCTCCGAACTGCCCGCTGTCGGAACTACGGAGGGGGGCCCACGTTGCCCGAAAAAGCGAGCGAGGACCGCACGAACGCGCCGAACGACAGAAAAATGGCCGTTATGGGCCCGAAACGGCTGATTTTGAGCCCAGAAATGTAGCCCAACGGGGCAAGCCCGTTGTCCCCGTCGTGGGCCTCGAAGAGAGCTTCGCGTGCATATGCTGCTCGCGCCGTAACTCCAACCGTGCGGAGAGTTACGCCCGTCGGAAGACGCCGACGCCCGGGCCGCCCCCGGCTTGGTGCATAAAAGATTGTAGCGCGCATTTGTCAGCGGGTGCGATCATACCAGCACTAATGCACCGGATCCCATCAGAACTCCGAAGTTAAGCGTGCTTGGGCGAGAGTAGTACTAGGATGGGTGACCCCCTGGGAAGTCCTCGTGTTGCACCCCTTTTTGCGAACTCCGCCACCCGCTTCTCGATTATTATTATTATAGTTGTTCTTTTTTTTTTTTTGGGTTTTTCTTTCCTGCTGTTATTTGCGTGACTAGCACGCTCTCCGAACTCCCGCTGTCGGAACTACGGAGGGGGGCCCACGTTGCCCGAAAAAGCGAGCGAGGACCGCACCGAACGCGCCGCGACAAAAAATGGCCGTTATGGGCCCGAAACGGCGATTTTGAGCCCAGAAATGTAGCCCAACGGGGCAAGCCCTGTTGTCCCCGTCGTGGGCCTCGAAGAGAGCTTCGCGTGCATATGCTGCTCGCGCCGTAACTCCAACCGTGCGGAGAGTTACGCCCGTCGGAAGATGCGCCGACGCCCGGGCCGCCCCCGGCTTGGTGCATAAAAGATTGTAGCGCGCATTTGTCAGCGGGTGCGATCATACCAGCACTAATGCACCGGATCCCATCAGAACTCCGAAGTTAAGCGTGCTTGGGCGAGAGTAGTACTAGGATGGGTGACCCCCTGGGAAGTCCTCGTGTTGCACCCCTTTTTGCGAACTCCGCCACCCGCTTCTCGATTATTATTATTATAGTTGTTCTTTTTTTTTTTTTTTTTTCCTTTCCTGCTGTTATTTGCGTGACTAGCACGCTCTCCGAACTCCCGCTGTCGGAACTACGGAGGGGGGCCCACGTTGCCCGAAAAAGCGAGCGAGGACCGCACCGAACGCGCCGAACGACGAAAAATGGCCGTTATGGGCCCGAAACGGCTGATTTTGAGCCCAGAAATGTAGCCCAACGGGGCAAGCCCTGTTGTCCCCGTCGTGGGCCTCGAAGAGAGCTTCGCGTGCATATGCTGCTCGCGCCGTAACTCCAACCGTGCGGAGAGTTACGCCTTTGTCGGAAGATGCGCCGACGCCCGGGCCGCCCCCGGCTTGGTGCATAAAAGATTGTAGCGCGCATTTGTCAGCGGGTGCGATCATACCAGCACTAATGCACCGGATCCCATCAGAACTCCGAAGTTAAGCGTGCTTGGGCGAGAGTAGTACTAGGATGGGTGACCCCCTGGGAAGTCCTCGTGTTGCACCCCTTTTTGCGAACTCCCCACCCGCTTCTCGATTATTATTATTATAGTTGTTCTTTTTTTTTTTTGGGTTTTTCCTTTCCTGCTGTTATTTCGTGACTAGCACGCTCCCGAACTGCCCGCTGTCGGAACTACGGAGGGGGGCCCACGTTGCCCGAAAAAGCGAGCGAGGACCGCACCGAACGCGCCGACGACAAAAATGGCCGTTATGGGCCCGAAACGGCTGATTTTGAGCCCAGAAATGTAGCCCAACGGGGCAAGCCCGTTGTCCCCGTCGTGGGCCTCGAAGAGAGCTTCGCGTGCATATGCTGCTCGCGCCGTAACTCCAACCGTGCGGAGAGTTACGCCCGTCGGAAGACGCCGACGCCCGGGCCGCCCCCGGCTTGGTGCATAAAAGATTGTAGCGCGCATTTGTCAGCGGGTGCGATCATACCAGCACTAATGCACCGGATCCCATCAGAACTCCGAAGTTAAGCGTGCTTGGGCGAGAGTAGTACTAGGATGGGTGACCCCCTGGGAAGTCCTCGTGTTGCACCCCTTTTTGCGAACTCCGCCACCCGCTTCTCGATTATTATTATTATAGTTGTTCTTTTTTTTTTTTGGGTTTTTCCTTTCCTGCTGTTATTTCCGTGACTAGCACGCTCTCCGAACTGCCCGCTGTCGGAACTACGGAGGGGGGCCCACGTTGCCCGAAAAAGCGAGCGAGGACCGCACGAACGCGCCGAACGACATAAAAATGGCCGTTATGGGCCCGAAACGGCTGATTTTGAGCCCAGAAATGTAGCCCAACGGGGCAAGCCCTGTTGTCCACGTCGTGGGCCTCGAAGAGAGCTTCGCGTGCATATGCTGCTCGCGCCGTAACTCCAACCGTGCGGAGAGTTACGCCCGTCGGAAGACGCCGACGCCCGGGCCGCCCCCGGCTTGGTGCATAAAAGATTGTAGCGCGCATTTGTCAGCGGGTGCGATCATACCAGCACTAATGCACCGGATCCCATCAGAACTCCGAAGTTAAGCGTGCTTGGGCGAGAGTAGTACTAGGATGGGTGACCCCCTGGGAAGTCCTCGTGTTGCACCCCTTTTTGCGAACTCCCCACCCGCTTCTCGATTATTATTATTATAGTTGTTCTTTTTTTTTTTTTTTTTTCCTTTCCTGCTGTTATTTGCGTGACTAGCACGCTCTCCGAACTGCCCGCTGTCGGAACTACGGAGGGGGGCCCACGTTGCCCGAAAAAAGCGAGCGAGGACCGCCGAACGCGCCGAACGACATAAAAATTGGCCGTTATGGGCCCGAAACGGCTGATTTTGAGCCCAGAAATGTAGCCCAACGGGGCAAGCCCTGTTGTCCCCGTCGTGGGCCTCGAAGAGAGCTTCGCGTGCATATGCTGCTCGCGCCGTAACTCCAACCGTGCGGAGAGTTACGCCCGTCGGAAGATGCGCCGACGCCCGGGCCGCCCCCGGCTTGGTGCATAAAAGATTGTAGCGCGCATTTGTCAGCGGGTGCGATCATACCAGCACTAATGCACCGGATCCCATCAGAACTCCGAAGTTAAGCGTGCTTGGGCGAGAGTAGTACTAGGATGGGTGACCCCCTGGGAAGTCCTCGTGTTGCACCCCTTTTTGCGAACTCCCCACCCGCTTCTCGATTATTATTATTATAGTTGTTCTTTTTTTTTTTTTTTTTCCTTTCCTGCTGTTATTTCGTGACTAGCACGCTCTCCGAACTTCCCGCTGTCGGAACTACGGAGGGGGGCCCACGTTGCCCGAAAAAGCGAGCGAGGACCGCACCGAACGCGCCGAACGACGAAAAATGGCCGTTATGGGCCCGAAACGGCTGATTTTGAGCCCAGAAATGTAGCCCAACGGGGCAAGCCCGGTTGTCCCCGTCGTGGGCCTCGAAGAGAGCTTCGCGTGCATATGCTGCTCGCGCCGTAACTCCAACCGTGCGGAGAGTTACGCCCGTCGGAAGATGCGCCGACGCCCGGGCCGCCCCCGGCTTGGTGCATAAAAGATTGTAGCGCGCATTGTCAGCGGGTGCGATCATACCAGCACTAATGCACCGGATCCCATCAGAACTCCGAAGTTAAGCGTGCTTGGGCGAGAGTAGTACTAGGATGGGTGACCCCCTGGGAAGTCCTCGTGTTGCACCCCTTTTTGCGAACTCCGCCACCCGCTTCTCGATTATTATTATTATAGTTGTTCTTTTTTTTTTTTGGGTTTTTCCTTTCCTGCTGTTATTTGCGTGACTAGCACGCTCTCCGAACTGCCCGCTGTCGGAACTACGGAGGGGGCCCACGTTGCCCGAAAAAGCGAGCGAGGACCGCACCGAACGCGCCGAACGACATAAAAATGGCCGTTATGGGCCCGAAACGGCTGATTTTGAGCCCAGAAATGTAGCCCAACGGGGCAAGCCCCGTTGTCCACGTCGTGGGCCTCGAAGAGAGCTTCGCGTGCATATGCTGCTCGCGCCGTAACTCCAACCGTGCGGAGAGTTACGTCCGTCGGAAGATGCGCCGACGCCCGGGCCGCCCCCGGCTTGGTGCATAAAAGATTGTAGCGCGCATTTGTCAGCGGGTGCGATCATACCAGCACTAATGCACCGGATCCCATCAGAACTCCGAAGTTAAGCGTGCTTGGGCGAGAGTAGTACTAGGATGGGTGACCCCCTGGGAAGTCCTCGTGTTGCACCCCTTTTTGCGAACTCCGCCACCCGCTTCTCGATTATTATTATTATAGTTGTTCTTTTTTTTTTTTTTTTTTTCCTTTCCTGCTGTTATTTGCGTGACTAGCACGCTCTCCGAACTGCCCGCTGTCGGAACTACGGAGGGGGGCCCACGTTGCCCGAAAAAGCGAGCGAGGACCGCACCGAACGCGCCGAACGACAGAAAAATGGCCGTTATGGGCCCGAAACGGCTCGATTTTGAGCCCAGAAATGTAGCCCAACGGGGCAAGCCCTGTTGTCCCCGTCGTGGGCCTCGAAGAGAGCTTCGCGTGCATATGCTGCTCGCGCCGTAACTCCAACCGTGCGGAGAGTTACGCCCGTCGGAAGATGCGCCGACGCCCGGGCCGCCCCCGGCTTGGTGCATAAAAGATTGTAGCGCGCATTTGTCAGCGGGTGCGATCATACCAGCACTAATGCACCGGATCCCATCAGAACTCCGAAGTTAAGCGTGCTTGGGCGAGAGTAGTACTAGGATGGGTGACCCCCTGGGAAGTCCTCGTGTTGCACCCCTTTTTGCGAACTCCGCCACCCGCTTCTCGATTATTATTATTATAGTTGTTCTTTTTTTTTTTTTTTTTTCCTTTCCTGCTGTTATTTGCGTGACTAGCACGCTCTCCGAACTGCCCGCTGTCGGAACTACGGAGGGGGCCCACGTTGCCCGAAAAGCGAGCGAGGACCGCACCGAACGCGCCGAACGACAGAAAAATGGCCGTTATGGGCCCGAAACGGCTGATTTTGAGCCCAGAAATGTAGCCCAACGGGGCAAGCCCGTTGTCCACGTCGTGGGCCTCGAAGAGAGCTTCGCGTGCATATGCTGCTCGCGCCGTAACTCCAACCGTGCGGAGAGTTACGCCCGTCGGAAGATGCGCCGACGCCCGGGCCGCCCCCGGCTTGGTGCATAAAAGATTGTAGCGCGCATTTGTCAGCGGGTGCGATCATACCAGCACTAATGCACCGGATCCCATCAGAACTCCGAAGTTAAGCGTGCTTGGGCGAGAGTAGTACTAGGATGGGTGACCCCCTGGGAAGTCCTCGTGTTGCACCCCTTTTTGCGAACTCCGCCACCCGCTTCTCGATTATTATTATTATAGTTGTTCTTTTTTTTTTTTTTTTTCTTTTCCTGCTGTTATTTGCGTGACTAGCACGCTCTCCGAACTGCCCGCTGTCGGAACTACGGAGGGGGGCCCACGTTGCCCGAAAAAGCGAGCGAGGACCGCACCGAACGCGCCGAACGACATAAAAATGGCCGTTATGGGCCCGAAACGGCTGATTTTGAGCCCAGAAATGTAGCCCAACGGGGCAAGCCCGTTGTCCACGTCGTGGGCCTCGAAGAGAGCTTCGCGTGCATATGCTGCTCGCGCCGTAACTCCAACCGTGCGGAGAGTTACGCCCGTCGGAAGACGCCGACGCCCGGGCCGCCCCCGGCTTGGTGCATAAAAGATTGTAGCGCGCATTTGTCAGCGGGTGCGATCATACCAGCACTAATGCACCGGATCCCATCAGAACTCCGAAGTTAAGCGTGCTTGGGCGAGAGTAGTACTAGGATGGGTGACCCCCTGGGAAGTCCTCGTGTTGCACCCCTTTTTGCGAACTCCCCACCCGCTTCTCGATTATTATTATTATAGTTGTTCTTTTTTTTTTTTTTGGTTTTCTTTCCTGCTGTTATTTGCGTGACTAGCACGCTCTCCGAACGCCCGCTGTCGGAACTACGGAGGGGGCCCACGTTGCCCGAAAAAGCGAGCGAGGACCGCACCGAACGCGCCGACGGACGAAAAATGGCCGTTATGGGCCCGAAACGGCTCGATTTTGAGCCCAGAAATGTAGCCCAACGGGGCAAGCCCTGTTGTCCCCGTCGTGGGCCTCGAAGAGAGCTTCGCGTGCATATGCTGCTCGCGCCGTAACTCCAACCGTGCGGAGAGTTACGCCCGTCGGAAGACGCCGACGCCCGGGCCGCCCCCGGCTTGGTGCATAAAAGATTGTAGCGCGCATTTGTCAGCGGGTGCGATCATACCAGCACTAATGCACCGGATCCCATCAGAACTCCGAAGTTAAGCGTGCTTGGGCGAGAGTAGTACTAGGATGGGTGACCCCCTGGGAAGTCCTCGTGTTGCACCCCTTTTTGCGAACTCCCCACCCGCTTCTCGATTATTATTATTATAGTTGTTCTTTTTTTTTTTTTTTTTTTCCTTTCCTGCTGTTATTTGCGTGACTAGCACGCTCTCCGAACTGCCCGCTGTCGGAACTACGGAGGGGGCCCACGTTGCCCGAAAAAGCGAGCGAGGACCGCACCGAACGCGCCGAACGACAGAAAAATGGCCGTTATGGGCCCGAAACGGCTGATTTTGAGCCCAGAAATGTAGCCCAACGGGGCAAGCCCGTTGTCCCCGTCGTGGGCCTCGAAGAGAGCTTCGCGTGCATATGCTGCTCGCGCCGTAACTCCAACCGTGCGGAGAGTTACGCCCGTCGGAAGACGCCGACGCCCGGGCCGCCCCCGGCTTGGTGCATAAAAGATTGTAGCGCGCATTTGTCAGCGGGTGCGATCATACCAGCACTAATGCACCGGATCCCATCAGAACTCCGAAGTTAAGCGTGCTTGGGCGAGAGTAGTACTAGGATGGGTGACCCCCTGGGAAGTCCTCGTGTTGCACCCCTTTTTGCGAACTCCCCACCCGCTTCTCGATTATTATTATTATAGTTGTTCTTTTTTTTTTTTTTTGGTTTTTCCTTTCCTGCTGTTATTTGCGTGACTAGCACGCTCTCCGAACTGCCCGCTGTCGGAACTACGGAGGGGGGCCCACGTTGCCCGAAAAAGCGAGCGAGGACCGCACCGAACGCGCCGAACGACATAAAAATGGCCGTTATGGGCCCGAAACGGCTGATTTTGAGCCCAGAAATGTAGCCCAACGGGGCAAGCCCTGTTGTCCCCGTCGTGGGCCTCGAAGAGAGCTTCGCGTGCATATGCTGCTCGCGCCGTAACTCCAACCGTGCGGAGAGTTACGCCGTCGGAAGACGCCGACGCCCGGGCCGCCCCCGGCTTGGTGCATAAAAGATTGTAGCGCGCATTTGTCAGCGGGTGCGATCATACCAGCACTAATGCACCGGATCCCATCAGAACTCCGAAGTTAAGCGTGCTTGGGCGAGAGTAGTACTAGGATGGGTGACCCCCTGGGAAGTCCTCGTGTTGCACCCCTTTTTGCGAACTCCGCCACCCGCTTCTCGATTATTATTATTATAGTTGTTCTTTTTTTTTTTTTTTTTTTCCTTTCCTGCTGTTATTTGCGTGACTAGCACGCTCTCCGAACGCCCGCTGTCGGAACTACGGAGGGGGCCCACGTTGCCCGAAAAAGCGAGCGAGGACCGCACCGAACGCGCCGAACGACATAAAAATGGCCGTTATGGGCCCGAAACGGCTCGATTTTGAGCCCAGAAATGTAGCCCAACGGGGCAAGCCCGTTGTCCCCGTCGTGGGCCTCGAAGAGAGCTTCGCGTGCATATGCTGCTCGCGCCGTAACTCCAACCGTGCGGAGAGTTACGCCCGTCGGAAGATGCGCCGACGCCCGGGCCGCCCCCGGCTTGGTGCGTAAAAGATTGTAGCGCGCATTTGTCAGCGGGTGCGATCATACCAGCACTAATGCACCGGATCCCATCAGAACTCCGAAGTTAAGCGTGCTTGGGCGAGAGTAGTACTAGGATGGGTGACCCCCTGGGAAGTCCTCGTGTTGCACCCCTTTTTGCGAACTCCGCCACCCGCTTCTCGATTATTATTATTATAGTTGTTCTTTTTTTTTTTTTGGTTTTTCCTTTCCTGCTGTTATTTGCGTGACTAGCACGCTCCCGAACTGCCCGCTGTCGGAACTACGGAGGGGGGCCCACGTTGCCCGAAAAAGCGAGCGAGGACCGCACCGAACGCGCCGAACGACATAAAAAATGGCCGTTATGGGCCCGAAACGGCTGATTTTGAGCCCAGAAATGTAGCCCAACGGGGCAAGCCCGTTGTCCCCGTCGTGGGCCTCGAAGAGAGCTTCGCGTGCATATGCTGCTCGCGCCGTAACTCCAACCGTGCGGAGAGTTACGCCCGTCGGAAGACGCCGACGCCCGGGCCGCCCCCGGCTTGGTGCATAAAAGATTGTAGCGCGCATTTGTCAGCGGGTGCGATCATACCAGCACTAATGCACCGGATCCCATCAGAACTCCGAAGTTAAGCGTGCTTGGGCGAGAGTAGTACTAGGATGGGTGACCCCCTGGGAAGTCCTCGTGTTGCACCCCTTTTTGCGAACTCCGCCACCCGCTTCTCGATTATTATTATTATAGTTGTTCTTTTTTTT
This sequence comes from Sesamum alatum, assembly GCA_034509735.1. NCBI lineage: Eukaryota > Viridiplantae > Streptophyta > Magnoliopsida > Lamiales > Pedaliaceae > Sesamum > Sesamum alatum. The sequence continues at coordinate 2,652,000 of JACGWO010000004.1, forward strand.
TTTTTTTGGTTTTCTTTTCCTGCTGTTATTTCCGTGACTAGCACGCTCCCCGAACTTCCCGCTGTCGGAACTACGGAGGGGGGCCCACGTTGCCCGAAAAAGCGAGCGAGGACCGCACCGAACGCGCCGACGACGAAAAATGGCCGTTATGGGCCCGAAACGGCTGATTTTGAGCCCAGAAATGTAGCCCAACGGGGCAAGCCCCGTTGTCCACGTCGTGGGCCTCGAAGAGAGCTTCGCGTGCATATGCTGCTCGCGCCGTAACTCCAACCGTGCGGAGAGTTACGCCCGTCGGAAGACGCCGACGCCCGGGCCGCCCCCGGCTTGGTGCATAAAAGATTGTAGCGCGCATTTGTCAGCGGGTGCGATCATACCAGCACTAATGCACCGGATCCCATCAGAACTCCGAAGTTAAGCGTGCTTGGGCGAGAGTAGTACTAGGATGGGTGACCCCCTGGGAAGTCCTCGTGTTGCACCCCTTTTTGCGAACTCCGCCACCCGCTTCTCGATTATTATTATTATAGTTGTTCTTTTTTTTTTTTTGGTTTTTCCTTTCCTGCTGTTATTTGCGTGACTAGCACGCTCTCCGAACTGCCCGCTGTCGGAACTACGGAGGGGGGCCCACGTTGCCCGAAAAAGCGAGCGAGGACCGCACCGAACGCGCCGACTGACAGAAAAATGGCCGTTATGGGCCCGAAACGGCTGATTTTGAGCCCAGAAATGTAGCCCAACGGGGCAAGCCCGTTGTCCCCGTCGTGGGCCTCGAAGAGAGCTTCGCGTGCATATGCTGCTCGCGCCGTAACTCCAACCGTGCGGAGAGTTACGCCCGTCGGAAGACGCCGACGCCCGGGCCGCCCCCGGCTTGGTGCATAAAAGATTGTAGCGCGCATTTGTCAGCGGGTGCGATCATACCAGCACTAATGCACCGGATCCCATCAGAACTCCGAAGTTAAGCGTGCTTGGGCGAGAGTAGTACTAGGATGGGTGACCCCCTGGGAAGTCCTCGTGTTGCACCCCTTTTTGCGAACTCCTCCACCCGCTTCTCGATTATTATTATTATAGTTGTTCTTTTTTTTTTTTTTGGTTTTTCCTTTCCTGCTGTTATTTCCGTGACTAGCACGCTCTCCGAACTGCCCGCTGTCGGAACTACGGAGGGGGCCCACGTTGCCCGAAAAAGCGAGCGAGGACCGCACCGAACGCGCCGCGACAAAAAATGGCCGTTATGGGCCCGAAACGGCTCGTTTTTGAGCCCAGAAATGTAGCCCAACGGGGCAAGCCCGTTGTCCCCGTCGTGGGCCTCGAAGAGAGCTTCGCGTGCATATGCTGCTCGCGCCGTAACTCCAACCGTGCGGAGAGTTACGCCCGTCGGAAGACGCCGACGCCCGGGCCGCCCCCGGCTTGGTGCATAAAAGATTGTAGCGCGCATTGTCAGCGGGTGCGATCATACCAGCACTAATGCACCGGATCCCATCAGAACTCCGAAGTTAAGCGTGCTTGGGCGAGAGTAGTACTAGGATGGGTGACCCCCTGGGAAGTCCTCGTGTTGCACCCCTTTTTGCGAACTCCCCACCCGCTTCTCGATTATTATTATTATAGTTGTTCTTTTTTTTTTTTTTTTTCCTTTCCTGCTGTTATTTGCGTGACTAGCACGCTCTCCGAACTGCCCGCTGTCGGAACTACGGAGGGGGGCCCACGTTAATGGCAGTTATGGGCCCGAAACGGCGATTTTGGCCCAGAATGTAGCCCAACGGGGCAAGCCCGTTGCCCCCGTCGTGGGCCTCGAGAGAGCTTCGCGTGCATAGGCTGCTCGCGCCGTAACTCCAACCGTGCGTTATCTTGGTGAAAGATTGTAGCGCGCTCAGCTGCGGTGGCAACAATGTTGTATGGGCCTGAGCTTCGCGTGCATATGCTGCTCGCGCCGTAACTCCACCGTGCGTTACGACGCCCGGGCCGCCCCGGCTTGGTGTAAAAGATTGTAGCGCGCATTTGTCAGCGGGTGCGATCATACCAGCACTAATGCACCGGATCCCATCAGAACTCCGAAGTTAAGCGTGCTTGGGCGAGAGTAGTACTAGGATGGGTGACCCCCTGGAAGTCCTCGTGTTGCACCCCTTTTTGCGAACTCCTCCACCCGCTTCTCGATTATTATTATTATAGTTGTTTTTTTTTTTTTTTTTTCCTTTCCTGCTGTTATTTGCGTGACTAGCACGCTCTCCGAACTGCCCGCTGTCGGAACTACGGAGGGGGGCCCACGTTGCCCGAAAAAGCGAGCGAGGACGAACGCGCCGAACGACATAAAAAATGGCCGTTATGGGCCCGAAACGGCTGATTTTGAGCCCAGAAATGTAGCCCAACGGGGCAAGCCCTGTTGTCCCCGTCGTGGGCCTCGAAGAGAGCTTCGCGTGCATATGCTGCTCGCGCCGTAACTCCAACCGTGCGGAGAGTTACGGCCGTCGGAAGATGCGCCGACGCCCGGGCCGCCCCCGCTTGGTGCATAAAAGATTGTAGCGCGCATTGTCAGCGGGTGCGATCATACCAGCACTAATGCACCGGATCCCATCAGAACTCCGAAGTTAAGCGTGCTTGGGCGAGAGTAGTACTAGGATGGGTGACCCCCTGGGAAGTCCTCGTGTTGCACCCCTTTTTGCGAACTCCGCCACCCGCTTCTCGATTATTATTATTATAGTTGTTCTTTTTTTTTTTGGGTTTTTCCTTTCCTGCTGTTATTTGCGTGACTAGCACGCTCTCCGAACTGCCCGCTGTCGGAACTACGGAGGGGGGCCCACGTTGCCCGAAAAAGCGAGCGAGGACCGCACCGAACGCGCCGAACGAAAAATGGCCGTTATGGGCCCGAAACGGCTGATTTTTGAGCCCAGAAATGTAGCCCAACGGGGCAAGCCCGTTGTCCCCGTCGTGGGCCTCGAAGAGAGCTTCGCGTGCATATGCTGCTCGCGCCGTAACTCCAACCGTGCTGAGAGTTACGCCCGTCGGAAGACGCCGACGCCCGGGCCGCCCCCGCTTGGTGCATAAAAGATTGTAGCGCGCATTTGTCAGCGGGTGCGATCATACCAGCACTAATGCACCGGATCCCATCAGAACTCCGAAGTTAAGCGTGCTTGGGCGAGAGTAGTACTAGGATGGGTGACCCCCTGGGAAGTCCTCGTGTTGCACCCCTTTTTGCGAACTCCGCCACCCGCTTCTCGATTATTATTATTATAGTTGTTCTTTTTTTTTTTTTGGGTTTTTCCTTTCCTGCTGTTATTTGCGTGACTAGCACGCTCTCCGAACTGCCCGCTGTCGGAACTACGGAGGGGGGCCCACGTTGCCCGAAAAAGCGAGCGAGGACCGCACCGAACGCGCCGCGACAAAAAATGGCCGTTATGGGCCCGAAACGGCTGATTTTGAGCCCAGAAATGTAGCCCAACGGGGCAAGCCCGTTGTCCCCGTCGTGGGCCTCGAAGAGAGCTTCGCGTGCATATGCTGCTCGCGCCGTAACTCCAACCGTGCGGAGAGTTACGCCCGTCGGAAGATGCCGACGCCCGGGCCGCCCCCGGCTTGCTGTAAAGGGACTGTAGCGCGCATTTGTCAGCGGGTGCGATCATACCAGCACTAATGCACCGGATCCCATCAGAACTCCGAAGTTAAGCGTGCTTGGGCGAGAGTAGTACTAGGATGGGTGACCCCCTGGGAAGTCCTCGTGTTGCACCCCTTTTTGCGAACTCCCCACCCGCTTCTCGATTATTATTATTATAGTTGTTCTTTTTTTTTTTTGGTTTTTCCTTTCCTGCTGTTATTTGCGTGACTAGCACGCTCTCCGAACTGCCCGCTGTCGGAACTACGGAGGGGGGCCCACGTTGCCCGAAAAAGCGAGCGAGGACCGCACCGAACGCGCCGAACGACATAAAAATGGCCGTTATGGGCCCGAAACGGCTGATTTTGAGCCCAGAAATGTAGCCCAACGGGGCAAGCCCGTTGTCCCCCGTCGTGGGCCTCTGAAGAGAGCTTCGCGTGCATATGCTGCTCGCGCCGTAACTCCAACCGGTGCTGAGAGTTATGGCCTTTGTCGGATTGTGCCGACGCCCGCGCCGCCCCCGCTTGCTGTATAAAAGGGATTGTAGCGCGCATTTGCTCAGCGGGTGCGATCATACCAGCACTAATGCACCGGATCCCATCAGAACTCCGAAGTTAAGCGTGCTTGGGCGAGAGTAGTACTAGGATGGGTGACCCCCTGGGAAGTCCTCGTGTTGCACCCCTTTTTGCGAACTTCCCCACCCGTTTCTCTATTATTCGTTGTTCTTTTTTTTTTTTTTTTCATTCCTGCTGTTAATGCTTCAAGTATTCACGCTCGTTGCGCGCCTCGCGCGGTCGAGACGGGGGGCCCACGGCGCCGTCAGAAGCGCGCGATGGCCCCTCCGAACGCGCCGACGGCGAAAAATTGGCGTTATGGGCCCGAAACGGCTCGTTTTTGGCCCAGAGGCGTAGCCCAACGGGGCAAGCCCGTTTGTCCCCGTCGTGGGCCTCTGAGAGAGCTTCGCGTGCATATGCTGCTCGCGCCGTAACTCCACCGGTGCTGAAAGTTATGGCCTTTGTGGATTGTGCCGACGCCCGCGCCGCCCCCGCTTGCTGTATAAGGGACTGTAGCGCGCATTGCTCAGCGGGTGCGATCATACCAGCACTAATGCACCGGATCCCATCAGAACTCCGAAGTTAAGCGTGCTTGGGCGAGAGTAGTACTAGGATGGGTGACCCCCTGGGAAGTCCTCGTGTTGCACCCCTTTTTGCGAACTTCCCCACCCGTTTCTCTATTGATTCGTTGTTGTCGCTTGTTTTTTTTTTTTTTCATTCTGAATCGTTAATGCTTCAAGTATTCAGCTCGTTGCGCGCCTCGCGCGGTCGAGACGACCAGGGGGCCCACGGCGCCGTCAGAAGCGCGCGATGGCCCCTCCGAACGCGCCGACGGCGAAAAATTGGCAGTTATGGGCCCGAAACGGCTCGTTTTTGGCCCAGAGGCGTAGCCCAACGGGGCAAGCCCGTTGCCCCCGTCGTGGGCCTCTGAGAGAGCTTCGCGTGCATAGGCTGCTCGCGCCGTAACTCCACCGGTGCTGAAAGTTATGGCCTTTGTGGATTGTGCCGACGCCCGCGCCGCCCCCGCTTGCTGTATAAGGGACTGTAGCGCGCATTGCTCAGCGGGTGCGATCATACCAGCACTAATGCACCGGATCCCATCAGAACTCCGAAGTTAAGCGTGCTTGGGCGAGAGTAGTACTAGGATGGGTGACCCCCTGGGAAGTCCTCGTGTTGCACCCCTTTTTGCGAACTTCCCCACCCGTTTCTCTACTGATTCGTTGTTGTCGCTGTTGTGTTTTTTTTTTCATTCTGAATCGTTAATGCTTCAAGTATTCAGCTCGTTGCGCGCCTCGCGCGGTCGAGACGACCAGGGGGCCCACGGCGCCGTCAGAAGCGCGCGATGGCCCCCTCCGAACGCGCCGACGGCGAAAAATTGGCAGTTATGGGCCCGAAACGGCTCGTTTTTGGCCCAGAGGCGTAGCCCAACGGGGCAAGCCCCTGTGTGCCCCCGTCGTGGGCCTCTGAGAGAGCTTCGCGTGCATAGGCTGCTCGCGCCGTAACTCCACCGGTGCTGAAAGTTATGGCCTTTGTGATTGTGCCGACGCCCGCGCCGCCCCGCTTGCGACTGTAGCGCGCATTGCTCAGCGGGTGCGATCATACCAGCACTAATGCACCGGATCCCATCAGAACTCCGAAGTTAAGCGTCGCTTGGGCGAGAGTAGTACTAGGATGGGTGACCCCCTGGGAAGTCCTCGTGTTGCACCCCTTTTTGCGAACTTCCCCACCCGTTTCTCTATTGATTCGTTGTTGTCGCTGTTGTGTTTTTTTTTTTTTTTCATTCTGAATCGTTTAATGCTTCAAGTATTCAGCTCGTTGCGCGCCTCGCGCGGTCGAGACGACCAGGGGGGCCCACGGCGCCGTCAGAAGCGCGCGATGGCCCTCCGAACGCGCCGACGGCGAAAAATTGGCAGTTATGGCCCGAAACGGCTCGTTTTTGGCCCAGAGGCGTAGCCCAACGGGGCAAGCCCCGTTGCCCCCGTCGTGGGCCTCTGAGAGAGCTTTGGGTCTGCTGATTACTCCAGTCTGAAACGTTCAAAATCAAGGACGCCTCGATTTGGCATAGGGCATCGAGAGTGCTTATTGAGACTTGCGTCAAGAGTCGTGTTCATTGGATGAGTGCCGTGTTTCATCAACGACAGGCGGGGACGCCTACATGATCTTGATGGGTTGGTCGACTGGGGGTCGAGCCGACTGGACTGAACTCGCGGGGATCATCATATGAAGCCTTTGGAGGCTTGGTGGGTATGATTGGTTTTCCTCGGTTCCGATAGTACGGGAGTAATCCTCAGTACTTGAGGAATCATGGCAGTCGCGTGCACAGGATGGCTGTTATCTTGGATCTGCGAGAGTGATCATTCTGTTAAGATGATCTCAATAAGCCTTGCAGTCGGAATGTGTAGCGAGTATAGATTCCAAGAAGATTCTGATTCGTTAAGTAGTATGTGAAGAAGACTCTTATGCGAGTATCCATGCACTCGGAGACACGTTCATGCTGTTTAAAGCTGTGTGGCCACAGTGGTGTTAGAATAGGTGACCAGAAAGTCAATGGTATTGGCTGTTCTGAGAACCATTCGTCAATCTGTGAACAAGTAATATTATGTTAATGAATGTAGTAAGGATTCATAGCATGAGTTTGTTGTTACTTACTGCTTGCATGCCCCATTACGATGTCACAACAAACGCCCACAGGCTGAAATAACATTTTGGGAAATTGGCACTACGCTTAGAGGTAGGTTCATGAAATCAGTTTCGCCGAAATCAGTCTGAAATACTCCAAGTCAAAGGAATCTCGAGACAGGGCATCGAGAATCCATTTGAGACTTGCCACTAAGCATCTGCTGTCGTGTTTCATCGACGGGGTGACGAGGATCGTTAAGCAGTGTTAGTGGGTCGGCCTGCTGGGGGGAGCGGGCCGACTAAGGTGACTCACGGGAATCGTCATATGGAAGCCTCTCGGGCTTGGTCGGAATGACTTGTTAATTCCGGTTCCGATAGTAACGGGATTAGTCCTCGACTTGAGGATCACGGCAGTCCCCTACATACTAAGGCTGTATCTTGGATATGGTTAAATTTGACCGGTTATTATTAACATGGTCATCATAATAGCCTCGTCCAGTGCAGTCGCCACGGAGTATGTTAGAACGGTGAAATTCCAAGATAGGATCTTCCCCTGTCAAAGGATATTGACACAAGATCTCCTATGCGCTCGGAGATGGTTTAGACTCACAAAGTCTATGGCCATAGCACTTGATGTAGTGGGAAAGGATTTCCTACGTCGAGTTTAAACCTATCTCGAGCATTATGCATAGTTGCCTAGTCAAGGATGGGAACCGACCCCTAGACTAAAGGCCGGGAAGACAGGCGACAGTAGGACCGTACCCGTACGTATCGAGCATCGGTAGGACCGCACCTGCGTATAACTCGGAGCCTAAAATGTTCACACCATAAATTCACCTAGTCTCTAGTGCCATGGACCGTTGCTAGATGGCCACCCATGGTAACGGACTACTTTGGTTATGAAATAACAAAAGGTAGGTCCAAGTCTAGCTGAAAGGTGAACCTAAAGAGTCACACCCGCTACACCAAATGAAGGGATTTAATTTGGAATTAATTCCGGGAGAAGGTTTAATTTTAATGGAATTAAATTATACTTCTTGGAGATTCAAGCCTTGATTGAATTATTTGGAGTAATTGGGCTTGAGTTCATAAATTAGATTTATGAATTTTATAAAGCATGGGCTTTCTTTTAATTAGATTAAAGGGTGAATTAATTTAATTTTTAGTGGGCTTGGTATATTAAATAGGGATTTAATATAAAGTCCATGGGACTATTTAATTTAGAATTAAATAATCTCATTCTATGGAATTAATTAATGGGCTTGGTGTATTAAATAGGATTTAATATAAAGTCCATGGGACTATTTAATTTAGAATTAAAATAAAGTCATTCCATTAATTAATTAATGGGCTTAGTATATTTAAATATGATTTTAATATAAAGTCCATGGGAATATTTAATTTAGAATTAAATAGGCCCGTTCCCATAAAGCCCATTCAAAATGGATGGACAAGATTTGATCTAGAGAATTGATGAGATGAAGGGCCATGATTAATTTGACTTAATCAAAGCTTAATTTGACTAGGATTTGACTAGGTCAAAAATCCTAGTCAAAGTGTGTCTCTTTGGAGGAGTTTGAGAAGGAATAGGAAAATTCCATCTTCTATAAATACTCAAAAAAACACCACTCACACCTACTATTCTCTACAAACTCTCATCTCTCATTTTCTCTCAAGATTTTCGTCCATCCCCTCTTCTTTTCTCCAAGAATACTACTTTGTTCTTCTTGATTTATTCAAGTTAAGAACATAAGAGACATTGATTGCGTTAATTCATAGCGTGTATCGATGTCTCTCTCTCTCCAAATAATTTTCTTGCTAAGCACAAGGGTTGTTTGTAATTTTTATTACGCACTATTTCGCGCTTCCGCTATACGCGTTAATCTCCCCGGCCGATCCACATAATCTTTCAGTGGTATCAGAGCCCTGTTCGGTGTTATAGGCCTAGAAATTCTATGTGCTATGTGCGTTAAGCATGATAAACGTGTTTTTAATTTACGTTTATAGCATGTTTATCGTAGATATTTATTGGCGTTTAATTTTGCATGGGATTTTGGATCTTGGTTTTCTTGAATGTGTTAATACATGATTTAGGGTTGTATTTATCTTGTGGTTCAGAAAAATAGCATGAAAAAGTCGAAAAACGGAGTGAAAAACGGCGAACCGGCAGCCAGCAGCACGCTGGCCGCGCGTGCAGGCAGGGGCCTGCGCGCGCCCGGCCAGCGTGCGCCAGCGTGCGCGGACAGCGCTCGCGCACGCGCGCCTGGCCGGCCGGCTGTGCCGTTTTCCATTTCACTCCCGTTTTTGGCTTCGTTTTTCAAAACTATTTTTACTGAATTATTTTTATGATATTTTCTGCATTATTCTGAACCCGTTGACTTAGAATATTTATTTTTTAAGATTTGAAATTTCCTAAAATAAATATTGCTTGCGTTGATGAGGAAAGGGTTTTCCTAACAAGATTTTAATTTTTGCAATGGTTGCACCAATGATCAAAATTCATATGTGAAATTTCGCAATAATTTCTGCATTTTTATGATGTTGGACATCATGGTTATTTTATGGCTTGAGTATGAGTAGATATTGACATGTATTAATATTGCACAAATTGTTGGATTTTGGAATTCTTGAATAAATGGGCATATTCTTGAATTGTTGATTTTTTGTGTTTTAGAAAATTTGATTTTTTCTGTATAATTCTTGGAATTTTTTCTGAATTAATTAACTTGAGGCATTTTAATTTTGGTTGAGATTTTATATTTCATAGAATTAATATTGCCTTGTTAATTATGGAAAAGAATTTTCCAACAAAAATCGTTGTGCATAGGTTTGCACCATTATCCTATATTTGGTGTGAATATTTTACATGTAATTTCTACATTTATTTTATGGTTATGGGTTATCATGGATGTTTGAATAGCAATGTTTTACATGAGATATGTATTTGTGCTATTTGCGTTAATTGATTGACAAACAAAGGAATGATCACAAAGCCCCTAGACCGCATGTATGGGTTTATTTACATTTATTTGTTGGGTTGTGGCCTGTGTGCCTCTTTTTTTTCCTCTCTCCCTCTTCTAGTTGCCTTGGAATAATAAGGCTTTCTCTCTCCTGCTCCTAAATGTACTCCCCCCAAATGTTTAATTGGGGTTTCTTATTTTATGATGTAATGAGAGTAGAATTAGTGGTGAGGTTTTATTTTTTGTTAAATAAAAGCTTGCACGAGAAGACAAGCCCAAGGTGTTTGGAGGCGCATGGAGGTAGCCATCAGATGGCCCACGGAGGATCCATGGAGAAGGAGCCCAGTGTAGGCCCAAGATGGAGAGCCAAGAAGATAAAGAGGACTTACAAGGCCCATTGCATGTAATGGGTTATTAAAACTTGTAATAGCATAGGACCTACCCTTAGATTGACCATAGATCCACTGCGGGCTCAGTGGGTAGCATAGGTTTTGGGCTTGTGATCATCTACACAGGGGCGTGCTAGGCTTTATTTTGCATGCGATGCATTTTCTTATGCTTATGATTATTCTATATGCTTTATGTAAGGTTACATTCACGCTTAGAAATAATTTCTGCCATATAACGCATGCAATGCAATACTTAATATGTGATGACCGTGGTCTCGTTCTATCAAAACTCTCACTTGGTTGAACTAAGTTAAATATAGACCCTTAATAAATGGACTAGGACTCTGGGAGTCTGTCCAAGCCTTCCATCCATGGCAAAAAGTGAGGAAGATCTTTAGGTCGATAGCGTGGTCTCACGAGTCGTGGCATGACTATCGTGCTTAAAAGAAGCTGCACTTTGTCATGAACGATGAGTAGACTGCTGTTACCTGTCTCACGAGTCGGGGGGTAGCAGTGAGTCTATGAATCGGTTGATTGGGTCGGGTCTAACGCCCGAATAACGTGATTCGCTTGGAGTCCTCGGGATCACGTGAAAGGGTGAGGGCAATTATCTTGGGAATCTCATGGAATGAGAATGTATGGAATACCTCCCACATGTTCTTTTCCATGCGAATCGTAAAAGCGGGGTATGGGGGAAGATCGCTGTGGATCCCGAGCCCACTAGGAAAGGATTTCCCGAGAGCAACGTTTGAGAGTACCGTGTTTTCATAGAAATAGTGGGAGAGGTTAAGGACTAAAGACCGAGACTTAACCCAAATATTACTTCACTCTACTTATTATTTTCTGCTTTATATATATGTTGTGAATGTCTTAAGAATCCACCAAACACATCACTAAGAGGCTCATTAAAAGGGAACCAATTACACGAATTGACTGTGAAATCTTAAGATGGTCTTAGATTTCCAAAACCTTAACTCACATAACCGGAATGAGGACGTTCCTTAGCCTTGCCGGAGGGGTCGACAACTAAGGTAACGCTTAGCGTTCAAAAGTTGAAGGATGACCACCGGCAAGTAAGATATAATGATGTTGGCTCAAACTATGCTTCGTTTTGCATCATGTCTATATGGTCTTGGACCAGCATGTGGGGTAAAATCAACGAAAGCATGTTTGGAGCTAAGATGACGGAAGGATGTCGGTACAAAGAACATGGAGTGATGATGCAATCCCTAGTGGAGAAGCTCAAAAGACCTCCACGTCAGTCTTGAAAAAGAGACGTACATTGACATGATCCTTCAGTCTCTTCCTCCCTCCTACGAACCATTAATTATCAACATGAACGAGCTTAGAAAAGATCTTCATAGGTTGGTAATTATGTTGGCCTAGTATGAGGCAACGATTGCAAAATCTGCGCCGTCAGTACTAGTAGGAGAGGCTTCAACCTCCATGGTGAAAGGCAAAGGTGCCAGACGCCAAAAGAGGAAGAAGAGTAAGGTGACATCAACTATTAAGCACTTCAAGTGTTGTTCCTTTACAACACAAGGTGGAGGTAAAGGAAAGAGCAAAAAGGTTCAAGCAGTCAAGTTCATAGATTTCTAAGAACGTAAGCATTCACTGTCGTAAAAGAGGGCCATTGGAAAGGGGAGCATCCTAAACCTCTCTCCAATGTAGGTGAAATTTGATATTGAGTATTGACGTGATCACTTTTTGGTATTTGATACCGTTCCTATCACTAATCTGCGGGTGGTTTGCAGAAAGTGAATAAGGACTTAAAAGCCAAGAACAGTTCTAGGATTCAACAATGGCAAGGTCCATTGATGAAAAGGACTAGAGACTTGTTAGGCCCATAATCGTGATCATGTTAGGATAATATAGGAATTACGTAACCTAGCATGATCAAAAGTATGTCTCTTTGTTGGACAAAGGTTTTATTACATACATATTTGATCAAACAAAATTATTGAATATTGATTCATGTTTGCTAGTAGTTACACGTGAATTCCTAGAACACCATCCCATAAAAGGTTTATGAATACTCAAAATTCAAATTATCTATATGGATTAATCAAGACCAACTTATAGATTTGGCATCTACAACAGCTAGGACATTTCTTCTTATTAAAAGATAAGTAAATTGGAAAGTTCGATGAATCTAGAAATAGATGATTCGAATCGACTAAATTTTACAAAGTCTTTTATGAAGAAGAAAGTTCGAAAGCTCTTTGTTGGGACAAAGTAGGCTTGCCAAATAGTCTATTGGAAGGGAGCCAATAAGACAACTGTAGGTTACTAATACACAAGACCATAAGAGGGTTCAAAAGTCTAAAGGTCCCATAGGAGGTTTGGGAATTAGACTTAAGGAGGTGAACCATAAATGGTTGCAAAATTAAACCTGTTTCGATAGGATCGAAAAGGCGTGTACATAGTGGGAGCTCTTGAGCATCCAAGTTGAGAAAGGAATTCTCAATGAAACGTTTCCTGTAAAGGCTAAGTATGACGGTCTCTGATAAAGGGAACGATCGAATCTCATTGGACGAAGATCGATCGAAGTTTCGCCAATTACCTTAGCCGTGTAGACGTAGACTCAAAATTGCTAACGTAAGGAACATGGCACTTTGCTAGGAGTCACGCACAAGGAGCCATGGTTTGGCAAGCCTATGTCCCGAGAAAGTTCTTGAGCATGTAGAAGGATCCTAAATACGTCAAGGGACTAGTGGGAGACAAATTAGACTCAGTGTCTGGTTTGTGTAGGTTTACGACAGAATAATGCTAAACGTTGCTTATAATTGCATTTCTTACTTAAATTGATCATATTCCAAGTCCCTTAAGAACGAACCCGAATGTCGTAAGAGGTACGAGTGATCGGGATATGTTCGGTCAAATTTGGATAGTAATCCAAATGACCTGCGGAACGTGATGTTGGACATCGTAGTGGGATTTATGGAGAGGAGCCATAGAATCCACTAGGAAATTCAAACAAGGTTTGAAACACCGCATAACTGGAATATTCGTTTTGACGAGCTCATACGGAGCATGACTCGGTCTTAAACAACGTAGGTGATCAGTGGGAGTAGAAATGGCGTTCCAAGTGTTTAAGTGTGTAATATCTTGATTCATGGATGAATTCAAGGCATTAGGAATCACTAAAACACAAATCGTAACTCACGAAAATTCTCCATGATATTTTAGGGTTCCACATACATATCATGAATTGAGCTTTTTCAAAGACTCAGTCATGGTAGACTGATGAGAAAAACTCATATATGTAGAGGGACAAGTTGTTCGAGACTCAGTCATAGTAAGACTGATGAGAAAACTTTGGATACTGTGCATAAAGCATCAAGCCATTCAAGACTTAGTCACTGTGGACTAATGAGAAGGCTTGGATGTTGAGTATCCCCTACGTCTTAACCCTAGGCAAACATATGATATGTTTACTCGGCGCATAGGAACCGATGTTGAGAGTGCTTCTAGCATGGCTCAACATAAATCGGTCATACACTAAGGGGTTTGAAGACAGCAATCAAAGAACGATCCTTAGTACCTGAATAAGGACTAAAGATGTGTTCATGATGCACCGTCTGTTGAGAGTTGTTTTGGAAGGCTAAAACCGATACTAGCTTCCAGAGCATAAGTGAAAACCAGTTAGTCTCAAAGGTATGCACAGTCAGGCCCAATAACGAGTGCATCGGATAGTGGTCACTGATGAAGACCGCGTCCATAGGATGGACGTGGCGCCTAGCACGACCAAGCCACGTTCGCCTATATGGCAGGCAACTTGACTATGGGAGTATTGGCACGAGATCTCATCACAAGATCCACGAAAATATTCTTAGACAACCACCATCTCTAAGAGGCAATGGCGGATAGAGGTAACACGGTTAGACCGTATTGCTTCACAAGGAAATATAAGCGGACTCACAATACCTTAGTTGGTATCGTAGATTACTCATACTCAGAGGATTCTGAACAAAGTGGGTAATTGACTTATTGGTCAAGTGGGAGATTGTTAGAATAGGTGACCAGAAAGTCAATGGTATTGGCTGTTCTGAGAACCATTCGTCAATCTGTGAACAAGTAATATTATGTTAATGAATGTAGTAAGGATTCATAGGCATGAGTTTTGTTGTACTTCCTGCTTGCATCGTTACGATGTCACAACAAACGCCCACAGGCTGAAATAACATTTCGAGAAATTGGAACTACGCTTGGAGGTAGGTTCATGAAATCAGTTTCGCCAAATCAGTCTGAAATACTCCAAGTCAAAGGAATCTCGAGACAGGGCATCGAGAATCCATTTGAGACTTGCACTAAGCATCTGCTGTCGTGTTTCATCGACGGGTGACGAGGATCGTCTAAGCAGTGTTAGTGGGTCGGCCTGCTGGGGGAGCGACCGACTGACGTGACTCGCGGGAATCGTCATTTGGAAGCCACTCGGGCTTGGTCGGAATGACTTGTATTCCCGTTCCAATAGTACGGGATTAGTCCTCGGACTTGAGGATCACGACAGTCCCCTACATACTAAGGCTGTATCTTGGATATGGTTAAATTTGACCGGTTATATTACATGGTCATCATAAGCCTCGTCCAGTGCAGTCGGAGTATGTTAAAACGGTGAATTCAGAGATAGGATCTATCCCCTGTCAGAGGATATGACAGCAAGATCTCCTATGCGCTCGGAGATGGTTTAGACTCACAAAGTCTATGGCCATAGCACTTGATGTAGTGGGAAAGGATTTCCTACGTCGAGTTAAACCTATCTCGAGCATTATGCATAGTTGCCTAGTCAAGGATGGGAACCGACCCCTAGACTAAAGGCCGGGAGACAGGCGACAGTAGGACCGTACCCGTACGTATCGAGCGTCGGTAGGACCGCACCTGCGTATAACTCGGAGCCTAAATGTTCACACCATAAATTCACCTAGTCTCTAGTGACATGGACCGTTGCCAGATGGCCACCCATGGTAACGGACTACTTTGGTTATGAAATAACAAAAGGTAGGTCCAAGTCTAGCTGAAAGGTGAACCTAAAGAGTCACACCTTCTACACCAAATGAAAGGGAATTAATTTGGAATTAATTCCGGGAGAAGGTTTAATTTTAATGGAATTAAATTATAACTTTCTTGGAGATTCAAGCCTTGATGAATTATTTGGAGTAATTGGGCTTGAGTTCATAAATTAGATTTATGAAATTTTATAAAGCATGGGCTTTCCTTTTAATTAGATTAAAAGGGTGAATTAATT
The DNA here is from genome assembly GCA_034509735.1 of Sesamum alatum. Classification (NCBI taxonomy): domain Eukaryota; kingdom Viridiplantae; phylum Streptophyta; class Magnoliopsida; order Lamiales; family Pedaliaceae; genus Sesamum; species Sesamum alatum. The sequence continues at coordinate 2,667,338 of JACGWO010000004.1, forward strand.
AATTAGTGGGCTTGGTATATTAAATAGGATTTAATATAAAGTCCATGGGACTATTTAATTTAGAATTAAATAATCCCATTCTATGGAATTAATTAATGGGCTTGGTGTATTAAATAGGATTTAATATAAAGTCCATGGGACTATTTAATTTAGAATTAAATAAGTCATTTCCATTAATTAATTAATGGGCTTAGTATATTAAATATGATTTAATATAAAGTCCATGGGAATATTTAATTTAGAATTAAATAGGCCATTCCATAAGCCCATCAAAAATGGATGGACAAGATTTGATCTAGAGAATGATGAGATGAAGGGGCCATGATTAATTTGACTTAATCAAAGCCTAATTTGACTAGGATTTGACTAGGTCAAAATCCTAGTCAAAGTGTGTCTCTTTGGAAGAGTTTGAGAAGGAATAGGAAATTCCATCTTCTATAAATACTCAAAAAAACACACACTCACACCTACTATTCTCTACAACTCTCATCTCTCATCTCTCTCAAGATTTTCGTCCATCCCCTCTTCTTTTCTCCAAGAATACTACTTTGTTCTTCTTGATTTATTCAAGTTAAGAACATAAGAGACATTGATTGCATTAATTCATAACGTGTATCGATGTTTCTTCTCTCCAAATAATTTCTTGCTAGCACAAGGGTTGTTTCCTTTCCGATGGAGCGAGTGAGATGATTTAGAGGGTCTCTTCTTGAGATCTTGGTGCAAAACGGGGAACAATGCATGTAGCCAAACAAAGACAAAACTACAACCGGGTAGGTTCTTTAATTATGATTTTCGTTTTCTAATTCTATGGCCTCCATGTTGTGTTTTATTGAACATGAGATACACCGAACCCCGGGAGAATCAAGGGCACACCCCTTGATTCGTTTATGTATGTTATGCATGATTTAAATTCTATTTAATTATGCTTTGTAATTTTTATTACGCACTCTTTCGCGCTTCCGCTATAACGCGCTCATCTCCCGGGCCGATCCACACAACCTTTCAAGTGGTTGGTCGAACAGGGAATGGTTTCATGTGTCGACGCAATGAAGCATACGTGGTCTCAAGTATTAAGCATAAATGCCTAGTCAAGGATGGGAACCGACGCTCAATTCCATACCCTAGACTACGGCCGGGAGATGGTAGACGGAAGGATCGTACCCGTACGGAATCGGCGCCTAAATGTTCACGCCAATCACCTAGTCTCTAGTGCCATGGACCGTTGCTAGACGGCCACCCATGGTAACGGGCCCTTGTGGGACACGGGCCCAAGTCTAGTTTGAAGGTGAACCTAAAGGGTCACACACAAATCACCGAGGAGGTTGAGAGATCGACTTGGAGTCAATCTCGAAGGATAAATAAGTAATTGGATTACTTAAGGGAAAGTCCATTGGATGGACGGGCCGATATTGTATCGGGCCTTCGTTTAATCGGTAAATTGGATTTTCGATTAAATATAGAAAGTTGAGACGTTGAGACGTTGGATCTTTTAATTGGATTAAAAGATCAACGAGAAATATTTAAATGGACATTAAATTGGATTTAATATTGGGTTCGTCGTAATTGGATTACAATAAAACCGGTCCGTTAAATTTTACCCGAGAGGAGAAATAATTCCTATTTTGGAATAGGAAGAAGTTGGACTTCTTCCCATAATTAAACATGGCCGAGATGCTCCCTTGGAGGAAGCAAAATCAGCCATGTTTCATGCTAGGTGGTAATGTTGACTTATCTCTTTTGGAAAGAGACAAATCAACTCCAATCAAGCTCTTCCCTTTTGGTATGATTTGATCATACCATAAATTTTGGTAGGCTTGATTGAAGAATTTATGGTGATTGATTGGAATGAATCTAGACATCCTTGGATGAACCTAGACACATTCCAATAATCACATTAATTATGTATATATATTAGAATATACAACACCAAGCATAAGGGATTCACTATTCATCTTTTTCTAGGAAAAATAAGAAGGAATTTTCGGATCTCCTCTCCCTCTCTAACTCTCGGTTTTTCATCCCCCCTTTCACTTATGTTCTTCACTTGGTTTTTGAATCAAGAGGAAGAACAAAGGAAGTTTAAGAGAGCACTAATTCATAGTGTTCTTCTCTTAAAACCGATTCCTTCTTAAACCCGTTCTTTCCTAGCAAGAATCCGGTGTGTTGTGGATCACCATTTGAGAATCCATACGTTTGGATTTCATGAGCATTCCGGCGAAGGAACAACGCAAGTAGCCGGGAGCACACGCTAAACAATCAAAGGTAACGGTTTTACTACGCTTTGATTGATTTAATATACATCTATGCCCTATGTGTTTAAATATATTCTTCTAATATTTACACATCATACATCGAACACCCGGTTGAGTACCCAAGGGTACACCCCTTGGGATTCGTTTATTTAAATTAGATTTAAATTTACGAGCTATTTGTCGCTTCCGCTCACGCTCTCGGGCGGATCCGCTTGTCCTTCAAGTGGTATCAGAGACCGATTCGATGTAAGGGGCATAGATCTATGTGCTTGGCATGATCTACTTGCTTTTATGGCTTTATTGGCATGTTAGATTATATAAATGTATGAATAATATGATGATTCAATTTATTTGAATTTGATAGACGTTTGGCATACTTATTTTTTATTAGATTGGATCTAAAAAATTGCATGCTTATATTTTAGAAAAATTGTTACTGTTATTGTGTTGAAAAAGGATGTTGAATAAAAACAAATAAAAAATTTGGGATCGGACGCCAGCGACCGCGCACAGGTGCGCGCGCGCAGGGCGCGCAGGGTTGCTGCCTGCGCGCGGGTGGCCGGCCGGCACAACGGCTGGGCCGTTTTGTGCTGTTTTTTTCGACGTTTTCTGGAAAATTTGATTTTTTGTATTTTGTACACAATATTATGAAAATATGTTAATTTTGCATTTTTATTTTGGAATAATTGGATTATTCCTTGAATTAAACTTGCTTAATTAATTTGGGATTATACATGCATTGGATGCATTGTTTTTAAAATGTCCATTAAATTTGAAATTTGAATTTTGCATATTATTTGTATGTTTATGCTTTTGTGATGTTGGACATCACTTGGGTATTTGTTATATCCATTGGTTTTATGCATGATTATTTGGAATAATTATGTTATGTGTGTTGATGGTCAACATGGGATGATCACAAGAGCCCTAGACCTTTGTATGGATAAACGTATGACCATTTATTTTTCTATTGGGTGGGGCCTGTGTGCCTCTTGTTTTTGGGACTATCATCTCCCGTATTTTCAGCCTCATGATGTTAAGGCTTGTTTTCTTTATTACTAATGTATTACTTTCAGTTGTAATGAGAGTAGATAGGATTGGTGAGGTTTTAATTTTAACAAGCAATTGTAGTCAGAGACCCTAAGGAGAAGCATCAAGGCGCGAAACAAGAAGCACTTCAAGGCCCATTGGAATGACAATGGGTATATTATTATTGTAATAATTTAGGACCATCCTAGACAGACCATAGACTCACTGCGGGCTCAGTGGGTCGCATAGGTTGGGCTTGTGATCATCCCGACAGGGGTATGCTATGTTTTCTGCATGCGGCGTATTTATTTATCGCTTTAAATATTGGATATTTATGCATGCCAAAACACCATAATGTGATGAGGTCTCGGTCACATTCAAACTCTCATTTGGTTGGACCAAATTAAATATTAGGCCCAAAACAGACTTGGATCAAAATGGCATGTTGATCTGTCCGAGCCTTCCATCCACAGCAATGTGGTGAGGAAGCTACCACTACCCAAGTGTGGTCTCACGAGTCGTGGCACACTTGGACTAGGGGAAAGCTGCACCATTGTTATGAACAAAAAGATTGCGCTCGCTGTTTCCCTGTCTCACGAGTCGTGGGGGGCGACAGTTTGAGCCATGATTTGGTTGATGGGTCGGGCCCAACACTGAGTAACATGGTTCGCTTGGAGTCCTCGGAACCATGTGAATAGGTGAGGCAAAATATCTTGGGAATTTCATTGGATGAGAATGATATTGGATATCTCCACGAGGTCTTCTTCATGTGAATCGTAAAAGCGGGGCATGGAGATTACGCTTGTGGATCCCAAGCCCACTAGGAAATGGTTTCCCGAAACTCCGCTTGAGAGTGGCGGACTTTCGTATAAAATAGTGGGGAGGGTTAAAGACTAAAAGACCAAGTCTTCAACTTGAACAATAATATTACCATAATCTGCTAATTTCTGCTTTACATTTTTCATTAATGTAGATATGTCTAAGAACCCATTAACCATGATTCTCGAGACTAACAAATTCAACGGAACGAACTACTCGGACTGGTTTGAGAAACCTGAGGATTGTCCTCAGTTTCGAGAACCAAGGCTACGTCTTGGACGAGCCGCCACCGAGCGACTTAACAGAGGGGTCCATGTCTGAAGAACGTTTGACGTTCGAGAAATGGCATGAGGACAACCGAAAAGTATGCAATATCATACTGGCTTCGATGTCTAACGACATCCAGAAGCAGTATGAGAGGTTGGACAACGTCTCCGCCATAATGCTCCGCATGAACGAGGTTTGTGTGGTTTCGGATAGGCATATTAGATATGCCGCCACAAAAGTATTCTTTGGCATCAAGCTTGCTGAAGGAGCGTCTGTACAGAGTCATGGGGTCAAGATGCTCTCCCTAGTGGAGAAACTCGAGGACCTTAAAGCTGGGCTTAACAATGACACGTACATTGACGTGATCCTCCAGTCGCTTCCTCCATCCTATGACCCGTTTGTTGTAAACTACAACATGAACGGACTTGAGAAGTCTATTCATGAGTTGATCAACATGCTGGTCTAATACGAGGCAACGACCCACAAGTCGGCGCCGGCGGTATTGATAGGAGAGGCTTCGACCTCCAAGGCGAATGGCAAGAGGGCCGGACGCTGGAAGAGGAAGAAGGGCAAAGGGAAGACGGTTGCGGCCGCTGCTCGCGCTCCGGGCGTCCCTATTACTCCGGTTGGACCGAGCAAAGGAAAGGGAAGGCCCATGGTTCTCAGCGGTCCAAGGCAAATAATGTCTGCATGCATTGCCAAGGGAAAGGGCATTGGAAGAGGGAGTGCCCACAACTCCTTTCCAAATCCAGTTATGTTTGTGTTCAATGGTATAATTGGATTATGACTACAAAACACAAACGAAAACGCGATCATCATAAAATAACGCACAGATATGGCATGCGAAGTTAGGTCATATCTCTAAAGATAGGATAAGAAGGTTGGTAGACTTAAAGAGTCTAGAAATAGACGATTTGGACAACCTACCGACTTGCGAATCCTGTCTGAAGGGAAAGATGACCAAGAAACCCTTTGTTTGGACGAAACACGCTAGCCAATGATCTGTTGGATTTGATCCATACAGATGTCTGTGGCCCACTAAATACTCAGGCTAGAGGTGAGTACTCGTACTTCATAACCTTTACCGATGATCACTCACGGTATGGTTATGTTTACCTGATGAGGTACAAGTCTGAAGCCTTTGGAAGGTTTAAGGAATACAGACTTGAAGTAGAGAACCAAACCAGTCGAAAGATCAAAGCCCTTCGGTCGGACCGAGGTGGAGAGTATTTAAGTGGAGAGTTTACTGATTATCTAAAAGAGAATGAGATTCTCTCTCAATGGACCCCTCCTGGAACACCACAGCTTAATGGTGTGTCTGAAATGAGGAATCGGACCTTGTTGGACATGGTCCGATCCATGATGAGTTTTTACCGAACTCCCCCTTTCCTTCTGGGGATACGCTCTTGAGACGGCGGCCAAAGTTTTGAACTTGGCGCCATCTAAAAAGGTATCCCAAACGCCATATGAGATATGGCATGGCAAGCCAGCCTCCTATAAATACTTGAAAGTGTGGGGTTGCCCTGCACATGTCAAGAGATTAGTGGGAGATAAAATGGACTCAAGGTCTAGTTTATGCAGGTTCATCGGCTATCCGAAAGAAACTGCGGGGTATTATTTCTATGATCCCTCCGAGCAAAAGGTTTTTGTCTCACGAAACGCAGTGTTCTTGGAAAAGGGTTTTCCATCAGATAGTCGACGCGATGAGGTGCTCCTTGAGGAATCAAGTGAGGCACCCCATGAGGCGGCAGTGACATCTGAGCCAGTAGTTCCCACTAAATATTGTTCCAGTCCTCCGTAGGTCGGCCAGAGTATCCCATACACCTGATAGGTATGGATTTCTGGGCTTGACCGGTCAGGTTGGATAATGATCCAAAGACATACGGAGAAGCAATGTCGGACATCGATTCGGACAAGTGGCTTGAGGCCATGAAAATTCGAGATGGACTCGATGGGTACAAACAAGGTTTGGACCCTAGTAGACCCACCCAAAGGGGTAAAACCCGTAGGGTGTAAATGGGTCTACAAATGTAAGCTTGGAGCTGACGGGGAGGTTACAACCTTCAAAGCAGGCTTGTGGCGAAAGGTTACACTCACGACCCGGGGTCGATTTTGAGAAAACCTACTCGCCCGTAGCAGTGGCCAAGTCTATTCGGATACTGCTCGCCATAGCAGCATGGTATGACTATGAAATATGGCAGATGGACGTGAAAATGGCTTCCTCAATGGTTTTCGTAGAGGAAGAGATCTATATGGATCAGCCGGAAGGTTTCACAACTGTTGGAGAAGAGCAGAAGGTCTGCCGTCTCCAAAGGTCCATCTATGGCCTCAAACAAGCTTCCCGAAGCTGGAACATACATTTTGATGAAGTCATACGGGGGATATGATTTCATCAAGAACGAGTCCGATCCTTGTGTATACAAGAAGATCAGTGGGAGCTCAATTGCGTTTCTGGTGCTTACGTAGATGACATCTTGCTCATTGGGAATGATGCTAAGATGTTGGGTACCACTAAAGCTTGGTTGTCAACGCAATTCTCCATGAAGGATATGGGCAAGGCATCCTACATCCTTGGCATCAAGATCTACAGGGATAGATCTAGAAAGATGTTAGGAATGACCCAGTCCTCGTAAATTGAGAAAGTCTTGAAGAGATTCAAGATGGAGAACTCTCAAAACAAGAATTCCTTCCAATGAGGCATGGAATTAAGTTATCCAAGAAGCAGTCTCCTAAGACTGATGAGGAGCTTAAACGGATGTTGGACATTCCCTATGCTTCAGTCGTAGGCAGCATACAGTATGTTGTTTAGTGCACTTGGCCTGATATGACTTTCGCTTTGAGCGTAACTAGCCGATATCAGTCGTGTGCCAGAAGGCACATTGGAGTACAGTCAAGACTATCCTGAAGTACCTGAAAAGGACTAAGGACATGTTCTTGATCTACGGCGGTGGAGAGTTGATACTGGAAGGCTATAGCGACACTAGCTTCCAGTCGGATGACGATGATGCCAAGTCTCCATTTTGTTTTGTATTTAGACTAAATGGTGGCATGGTTACTTGGAAGGGTTCCAAGCAGGCTACCACGGCAGACTCCACCATAGAGTTTCGAATACATAGCGGCTTTGGAAGCTGCTAAGGAGTGGTTTGGTTGATGAGCTACATCCAAGGGTTGGATGTAGTACCTAACGTTGCTAAACCTGTAATTATCTTTATGATAACAACGGGGCGATAGCGCTAGCAAAGGAACCGAGATCTCATCACGATCCAAGCATAATCTTAGACGCTACCATCTGCTTAGAGAGATGGGCAGCAAGGAGTGACTTTGGTTGGACCGAGTCAGCTCTGCAGAAAACATAGCAGATCCACTTGCTAAGCCCATGTCGCAAGTTACTCATACTCACCATCTGGATAAGAGGTTTGAGGTCAATGGGTGATTGGCTTTAGGTCAAGTGGGAGATTGTCAGAATAGGTGACCAGAAAGCTAATAGGTTTGGCAATTTGTAACCTATTCGACAACTTGATGTAAATGTAATATTATTATGTGATGAATAAAATGAGTATTCATCACTTCTGGTGCTTACTTTGTTGCGCTCATTTTACATTTGTTAAAACGATGTTTAACGTATATCGCAACAAAGCCCAAAGACCATGGATAACAACTCGTGCAGTTAGGCCACGCATTGGATGGTGGTCATGAAACCAACTGATTAAGAGTTGGGTCTGAAATGTTCCAAGTCGAGGACCTCGAGACAGGGCATCGAGAGTCCTATTGAGACTTGCGTCAAGAGTCGTGCTCATTGGATGAGTGCCGTGTTTCATTGGCGACAGGCGTGGGACGCCTACACGATCTTGATGGGTTGGTCGACTGGGGTCGAGCCGACTGGACTGACTCGCGCGGATCATCATATGGAAGCCTTGGAGGCTTGGTCGGTATGATTGGTTTTCCCCGGTTCCGATAGTACGGGAGTAATCCTCAGACTTGAGGAATCATGGCAGTCGCATGCACAGGATGGCTGTATCTTGGATCTGGCGGGAGGTGATCATTTTGTAAGATGATCATCATATGCCTTGTCCAGTGCAGTCGGAATGTGTAGCGAGGACGGTGGATTCCAACAAGAGGATCCGTCCCCTGTCAGTATGTGACAGAGGTATCTCTTATGCACTCAGAGACACGTTCATGCTGTTTAAAGCTGTGGCCACAGTGGTTGGTCGAACAGGGAATGGTTTCCTGTGTCGACGCAATGAAGCATACGTGGTCTCGAGTATTAAGCATATATACCTAGGCAAGGATGGGAACCGACGCTCAATTCCATACCCGAGACTAAGGCCAGGAGACGGTAGACAGAAGGATCGTACCTGTACGGAATCGGCGCCTAAATGTTCACGCCAATTCACCTAATCTCTAGTGCCATGGACCGTTGCTAGATGACAACCCATGGTAATGGGCCCAAGTCTAGCTGAGGGTGAACCTAAAGCGTCACACACAAATCACCGAGGAGGTTGAGAGATCGACTCGGAGTCAATCTCGAAGAATAAATAAGTAATTGGATTACTTAAGGGAAAGTCCATTGGATGGACGGGCCGATATTGTATCGCGCCTTCGTTTAATCGGTAAATTGGATTTTCGATTATATATAGAAAGTTGAGACATTGAGACGTTGGATCTTTTAATTGGATTAAAAGATCAACGGGAATAATTTAAATGGACATTAAATTGGATTTAATGTTGGGTTCGTCGTAATTGGATTACGATAAAACCCGGTCCGTTAAATTTTATCCGAGAGGAGAAATAATTTCTATTTTGGAATAGGAAGAAGTTGGACTTCTTCTCTTAATTAAACATGCCCGAGATGCTCCCTTGGAGGAAGCAAAATCAGCCATGTTTCATGCTAGGTGGTATATTGACTTATCTCTTTTGGAAAGAGACAAATAAACTCCAATCAAACTCTTCCCTTTTGGTATGATTTGATCATACCACAAATTTTGGTAGGCTTGATTGAAGAATTGATGGTGATTGATTGGAATGAATCTAGACATCCTTGGATGAACCTAGACACATTCCAATAATCACATTAATTATGTATATATATTAGAATATACAACACCAAGCATAAGGGATTCATTATTCATCTTTTTCTAGGAAAAAGAAGAAGGAATTTTCGGATCTCCTCTCCCTCTCTAACTCTCGGTTTTTTCTGCCCCCTTTCACTTCTGTTCTTCACTTGGTTTTGAATCAAGAGGAAGAACAAAGTAAGTTTAAGAGAGCACTAATTCATAGTGTTCTTCTCTTAAATTGATTCCTTCTTAAACCCGTTCTTTTCTAGCAAGAAGAACGTGCGTTTCTTCCGGTGTGGTGTGGATCACCTTTGGAGAATCCATATGTTTGGATTTCGTGAGCATTCCGGAGAAGGAACAACACAAGTAGCCGAGAGCACATGCTAAACAATCAAAGGTAATGGTTTTTACTACGCTTTGATTGATTTAATATATATCTATGCCTATATGTTTAAATATATGTTTATAATATTTACACATCCTACATCGAACACCCGGTTGAGCACCCAAGGGTACACCCTTGTGATTCATTTATTTAAATTAGATTTTAAATTTACGAGCTATTTCTCGCTTCCGCTCGCGCTCCCCGGCGGATCCGCTTGTCCTTCATTTTTCATTCTTAATCGTTAATGTTTTAATTATTCAGCTCGTTGCGTGCCTCGCACGGTTTTCCCACGGTCGAGACGATCAGGGGGCCCATGGCGTCGTCAAAAGCGCGCGATGAAATCGGCAGTTATGGGACCGAAATAGCTCGTTTTTGGCCAAGAAGCATAGCCTAACGGGCCGAGCCCTGTTTCCCCTGTCGTGGGCCTCTGAGAGAGCTTCACGTGCATAGGCTGCTTGCACCGTAACTCCACCGGTGAGGAAAGTTATGCCCTTTCGAGGTTGCGCCGACGCCCGCCCGCCCCCGCTCGCTGTATAAGAGATTGTAGCGCGCATTGCTCAGCGGGTGCGATCATACCTGTTAGAATAGGTGACCAGAAAGTCAACGGTATTGGCTGTTCTGAGAACCATTCGTCAATCTGTGAACAAGTAATATTATTTTAATGAATGTAGTAAGGATTCATAGGCATGAGTTTGTTTGTACTTACTGCTTGCATCGTTACGATGTCACAACAAATGCCCACAGACTGAAATAATATATTTCGGGAAATTGGAACTACGCTTGGAGGTAGGTTCATGAAATCAGTTTCGCCGAATTAGTCTGAAATACTCCAAGTCAAAGGAATCTCGAGACAGGGCATCGAGAATCCATTTGAGACTTGCACTAAGCATCTGCTGTCGTGTTTCATCGACGGGTGATGAGGATCGTCTAAGCAGTGTTAGTGGGTCGGCTTGCTGGGGAGCGGCCGACTGAGGTGACTCGCGGGAATCGTCATATGGAAGCTACTCGGGCTTGATCGGTATGACTCGTATTCCCGGTTCCGATAGTACGGGATTAGTCCTCGGACTTGAGGATCACGGCAGTCCCCTACATACTAAGGCTATTTCTTTGGATCTGGTGAAATTTGACCGATTACATCACATGGTCATCATAAGCCTCGTCCAGTGCAGTCGGAGTATGTAAGAACGGTGAATTCCAAGATAGGATCTGTCCCTTGTCAAAGGATATGACAGCAAGATCTCCTATGCGCTCGGAGATGGTTTAGACTCTCAAAGTCTATGGCCATAGCACTTGATGTAGTGGGAAAGGATTTCCTACGTCGAGTTAAACCTATCTCGAGCATTATGCATAGTTGCCTAGACAAGAATGGGAACCGACCCCTAGACTAAAGGCCGGGAGATAGGCGACAGTAGGACCGTACCCGTACGTATCGAGTGTCGGTAGGACCGCACCTGCGTATAACTCGGAGCCTAAATGTTCACACCACATATTCACCTAGTCTCTAGTGCCATGGACCGTTGCTAGATGGCCACCCATGGTAACGGACTACTTTGGTTATGAAAATAACAAAAAGTAGGTCCAAGTCTAGCTGAAAGGTGAACCTAAAGAGTCACACCGCTACACCAAATGAAAGGGAATTAATTTGGAATTAGTTCCGGGAGAAGGTTTAATTTAATGGAATTAAATTATACTTCTTGGAGATTCAAGCCATGATGGATTATTTGGAATAATCGGGCTTGAGTTCATTAATTAGATTTATGAATTTTATAAAGCATGGGCTTTCCTTTTAATTAGATTAAAAGGGTGAATTAATTAATTAGTGGGCTTGGTATATTAAATAGGATTTAATATAAAGTCCATGGGACTATTTAATTTAGAATTAAATAATCCCATTCTATGGACTTAATTAATGGGCTTGGTATATTAAATAGGATTTAATATAAAGTCCATGGGACTATTTAATTTTATAATTAAATAAGTCTTTTCCATTAATTAATTAATGGGCTTAGTATATTAAATATGATTTAATATAAAGTCCATGGGAATATTTAATTTAGAATTAAATAGGCCCAACAATGGAATGGAAATGATGTTTTTAATCATACTGGGTACAAAATAAACTTGCTCTAAATCTATGCTAATACTATCACTAATCACTAGAGTGGCGGATCCTACTGCTTCTGCCGAGATGACCTTGCCATTTCCAAGCTTCAGGATCATGTCCCCGCTACCCAGTTTTCTGCTTCTTTTCGACACCTGCAAGTCATTGCAAATGTGAGCTCCACAGCCGGTATCTAATACCCAAGAGGCAGAACTAGTGACCATATTAACCTCAATCACATATATACCTTGGTTCGAGAAGAGTTTGGGGCACTCTCTCTTCAAATGCCCTTTCTCACGGCAGTTGATACATATGTCATATGCCTTCGACTGTTGCTTGGAGACAACCTTTCCCTTTCCTTTGCCTTTCCCCTCTTTGGCAATGGGAACACTCTTAGTGTTCGTAGCTGCTTTGACGGCCTTTCCCTTCCCTTTCTTCTTCTTCCAACGTCCGGCACCCTTGCCTTTCGTATTAGAAGTCGAAGCACCTCCAAACAATACCGAAGGAGTGGACTTCTTAGTCGTTGCCTCGTATTGCACCAACATATTGATCAACTCATGAATGCCCTTCTCAAGTGCATTCATGTTGTAGTTGACGATAAATTGGTCAAAGGAGGGTGGGAGTGACTGAAGGATCACATCTATGTACGTTTCATTATTGAGACCTGCCTTTAGGTCTCGAGCTTTTCCACCAGGGTAAGCATTTTAACCCCGTGCTCTTGTACAGAGGATCCTTCTGTCATTTTCGTTCCAAAGAACGCCTTGGTCGCGACATACCTAGTATGCCGGTCCGGGACTGCATAGCAATCCTTAAGGCGAGCCATAATGGAAGGGACATCGTCTAGCCTTTCATATTGCTTCTGAATCTCATTGGTCATCGAAGCAAGTATGACGCTACGGACCTTCTGGTTATCCTTATGCCAAGTCTCGAACGTCTCACGTTCTTCTGGCGTGGATCCTTCCGGTAAAGGTCCTAGGGAGAGGCTCGTCCATGACGTAGCCTTGGTTCTCTTAATCTAGGACTATCCTGAGATTGCGCAGCCAGTCGTTGTAGTTTGTTCCATTGAATTTGTTTGTCTCAAGAATGGTGGAAAGTGGGTTCTTAGACATTTTAAAAATCAATATTTTAGAAAACAGCGCGTGATCAGCAGAAAATAAAAGACGGTGGTTTGATAAAATAATTAAATGCATGGACTTTAGTCATTTAATCCTCCCACTATTTATACGAAAATACGGTACTCTCAAACGTGATTTTTGGGAAATTCTTTCCAAGTGGGCTTGGGATCCACAGCGATTTTTCCCATACCCCGCTTTTACGATTCGTATGGAAAAGATCCTGTGGGAGGTATTCCATACCATTCTCGTTCCACGAAATTCCCAAGATTATTGCTCACCCTTTCACATGATCCCGATGATTCCAAGCGAATCATGTTAATTGGGCGTTAGACCCAACCCAATCGACCGAGCCACAGACCCACTGGTACCCCCACGACTCGTGAGATAGGTAGCAGCAGCCCGTTTTTCGTTCATGACATAGTGCAGCTTCCTTTAAGTACAATAACGTGCCACGACTCGTGAGACCACGCTATTGACCCAAAGCAGCTTCCTCACTATGCCATGGATTGGAAGGCATGGACAAACTCCTAGAGTTTATGTCCACTTTGTCTAGGGTCTAATATTTTGACATTGGTCCAACCAATGTGAGAGTAGTAAATGACCGAGATCTCAAATAAATAAATATCTACACATACATCCATAATGCGTAAATAAACCATCCATAGCAGTTATATGATAAACAAACAACCCATTCATCCATCATCATAACCACATGCAAAATTAAAGCCTAGCACGCCCCTGTTGGATGATCACGAGCCCATATCCTATGCGACCCACTGAGCCCGCAGTGGATCTATGGTCAATCTAGGGTTAGTCCTATACTATTACATTAATAGTAACCCGATCATCATGCTGATGGGCCTTGGTCTCTTTTCTCTTTCTTCACTTCATGGAAAACTTCAAGGGACCTCCCGTCTGGGCTCTCCATGTGGTCCTTCCTTCTTCTCCACCAATTACAAAAATAGAAACCTCACTCCTAGTCTTCTCTCATTACATATTAAAAAAGAAACCCAGCGAAAACCCGGGGGGAGTACATAAGAAGGGAGGTAGAATGCCTTATTATTCCAAGGCAACTAGAAAAAGAGAAGGAGAAAGCAGTAAAAGAGGCACACAGGCCCAACAGAAAAAAACCATACATTCGGTCTAAGGCTCGTGACCATCCATTTCCATCCAACACACATAATCACATGATCCAATCATATAATTACAATATACCAACAACACATGATTTCCAATCATAAATATTCAAAATAATAAAAATAAATGAATATGTGCATAACGTGTGAAAAATAAAACACAAATATTGGTAATAATATTTTCTCATTTTAGGAAAACCTTTCCTCATTATTTAAAGTAAAATAACCTCGGGATTCCAAATCCAATTTATTTTACTCCTAAAATAATGTCTTTAGAAAAATAGGCATATTTGAACCAAAAACGATTTTTCAGAATTAATTCAAAATAAAAACTGAAAATAAATATTAAAAAATAAAAGAAAAAACACTGCTAGGGTTTTGAAACCGTAACAGCAGCCGCGCGCCGCCGCCGGCAGCGGCCCGCCGGCACGCGCACAGGGCAGCAGGCTCAGCCTACCGCCCCTGCGCGCGCGCGCGCGCGCTGCCTGGCCGGGCGGCGCGCGCCTGGCAGGCAGCGCGCTGCGCGGCCTGGGTATTCCGGCAGGCCGTCGCGCGCGCAGGCTCCCTTGCCTTGCGCGCGCGCTGGCCTGCTGGCTGCCGGCCGTGCCGTGCGCAGTACACGCACAGACGTGCACTGGGCACGCCTGCCGGGGCGCGCGCGCAGACACCCTTGTCTGTGTGCGCGCGCGCCTGCGCGCAGCCACCCTGGCTGCACGCTGCCCTTGCGCGACCGGCTGGGCGGGCGCGCGCAGGCTTCCCTTGCCTGCGCGTGGCTGCGCGCGGCCAGCCCTCCCGGCTGGCCGGCTGCGTCGTTTCTCGTTTTCCCTTCAATTTTCCACCCCGTTTCCCAAGAAAAAAACAGAAAAATACCAATATTCAGAAACTCACACGAATTAAAAGCAATAAAATCGACATGCTTAAAATCAAGACAATCAAGATTTAATAAAAACATGCCAATTTCATGTTTCATGCTTATAACGCACATAAACCCTAGGCCTATACACTGAACCGGGCTCTGATACCACGGAAAGAAATCGGTGGATCGTCCAGGAATTGCGCGAATGCAGAAGCGCGATAAAAACAAACATACAAAAATAAAACATGCTTTTAATTTAAAAGAACACGCTCAAGGGGTGTACCCTTGAGGTTTCCGGGCGTTCGGTGTATCTCATGATTATATAACATGTAAAAAAATCATGGAGGCCATAGAGTTGAAAAATTAAAGAGGGACGAAAAAATAAAACGAGATCTACCCGTTGTCGTTTTCGTCTTCAACGACTACACGCGTTGTTCCCCGTTTTGCACCGAGATCTCGTTCTTGAGACCCTCCAAATCGTGACACACGATCCACCCACGTATCTTGCACGTCGTGCTAGCAACGAACAAGTATTTTTGGAGAGGATAGATCAATCACACGTTATGAATTAACGGGACTAATCTTCCTTAGTTCTAATGTTCCAAGAACAAAAGAACAAGAAACAATTTTCTTGTAGAGAGAGAGGGGCGGACGAGAGGTAAGGAGGGGAGAGACGAGTGTGTGTTGTGTGTGTGATTTCAAGAATCATCATCATTCAAAAAGTTGGAAGCTAGAGGTATTATATAGAGGAGGAGTTTAATCTTCTTAAAACTCCTACTCTAAGAACTCTAATTTGACTAGGATTTTGACCTAGTCAAACTAGTGTTTGACCTAGTCAAACAAATCCTAGCCTTCCATCTCCCCTTTCCATCTCAACGTTGATTTTAATTTAATGGAATATTTAAATCCCATCAAATATTCCAAAAGACTAAAAGAATAAATATAATATAATATAATAAATATTAATATTTATTCTAAGCCCATTAAATCAACCCTTTAATAAATTCTATTTATTATTTAATTTCCTTTATCAAATAGAAGGAATTAATTTCTCCAAGAAAATATAGGACCCGATTAAATCTAATTTAATCATTCCTTTACTCCAATATTTTTATTCCAAATTAAATACTAAGTGTGTGTGGATAGTGTGTGAATCTTTAGGTTCACCATTTAGCTAGACTTGGTCGGATTCCTAGAATCCGTCCGTTACCATGGGTGGCCATCTAGAAAACGGTCTATGGCACTAGAGACTAGGTGAAATTTGGGGAATGAACATTTAGGTTCTAACAGTACACTTGTCCTTCTGTCTTCGGTCTCATCACTTAGAGTCTAGGGCACGGAAAAAGCAGGTACCCATTTTGGACCTAAAGTGTCGGTCTGTCCTTACTAAACGCCGCAAGGGAAACCTTTCCCTTCTGTTCAGTTTACTGTGGCCACAGATTTCAGGGACAAGACACAGAGCCATACATGAGACTCAACTGTCAATACCTTTTGACAGGAGACAGATCCTTTCTTGGAAACTAACTGGTCACTCCTCTGTACACCCGAGTTGCACTAGACATGGCTTATGACTACTCAAGAGTATTTTGGCAATCTCTCACCATATCTAAAGATACAGACCTGATGCACAGGTAAACTCAGCAGTTCTCAAGTCAAAGGACTTGGCCTGTAACCGTTGGAACCGGGAATACACGTCATACCTTTGCTGACCATACTCAAGGTCCTCCGTAAGACGGCTCCCGCGAGTCACCTCAGTCAGCTGCTTCCTAGCATGCTGACCCACTAACACTGCTTAGATGACCTTCGTCACCCGTCGATGAAAATACGACAGGAGATGCTTAGTGCAAGTCTCAAAGGGAATCCGGTACCCATTTTCGGGATTTTGACTTGGAGATTTCCGGACTGATTCGGTAAGACTGATTTCATGGACCTACCTCCAAGCGTAGTCTCAGTCCCCGAAATCATTTCTCAGTCCGTGGGCTTTGTTTGCGTAGTGAACATAAATGTAAATGCAGATATAAGTGAATGTAAAAAAAGTATTGCCATATGAATTTTCACTTCTTTATTCATAAATGTTTTTATCAAATACCAAAAATTGTCTAGACATAGGTTACATATTCCTGCCAAAATTGGCTTACATGGTCACCTATTCTAACCCTCTCATTGCGCGGTCGAGACGATGAGGGGGGCCCACGGCCGTAGTAAAAATCGCGTGATGGCTCCTCCGAATGCGCCGTAGGCGAAAAACTAGCAGTTGTAGGCCCAAGACGGCTCATTTTTGGCCCAAAAACGAAGCCCGACGGGACGAGCCCGGTTGCCCCCGTCGCGGGCCTCTAAGAGAGCTTCGCGTGCACAGGCTGCTCGCGCCGTAACTCTATGGGTGTGGAAAGTTATGCCCTTTGGAGGTTGCGCCGACGCTCGCGCCGCCCTGCTTAGCCTATAAGAGACTGTAGCGCGCATTGCTCAACGTGTGCAATCATACCAGCACTAATGCACCAGATCCCATCAGAAATTCGATGTTAAGCATGCTTGTGTGGGAGTAGTACTAGGATGGCTGAACCCCTAGGAAGTGCTCCTATTGCACCCTTTTTTAGAACCTCTCCACCCGTTTCTCTACTAATTTGTTGTTGTTGCTGTTGTTTTTTTCATTCTTAATCATTAATATTTTATTATTTTTCTCGTTTGCGTTCCTTGCACGTTCCCCGCGGTCGAGACAATGAGGGGTCCCACGGCCCCGTCAAAAGCGCGCGATCGCCCCTCCGAACGCGCCGCCGACGAAAAATTAGCAGTTATGGGCCCGAAATGGCTCGTTTTTGGCCCAGAAATATAGCCCAACGGGGCATGCTCACTTGCCACATCATGGGCCTCTGAGAGAGCTTCGCATGCATAGGCTGCTCGCGCCGTAACATCATCGGTGCGGAAAGTTATGCTGTTTTGACGTTGTGCTGACGCCCGCGCCGCCCCTGCTTGGTGTATAAGGGACTGTAGCGCGTATTGATTTGCGGGTGCGATCATACCAGCACTAATGCACCGGATCCCATCAGAACTCCGAAGTTAAGCGTTCTTGGGCGAGAGTAGTACTAGGATGGGTGACCTCCTGGGAAGTTCTCGTGTTGCACCCCTTTTTGCGAACTTCTCCACCCGTTTCTCTACTGATTTGTTGTTGTCGCTGTTCTTTTTTTCATTCTTAATCGTTAATATTTTAATCATTTTGCACGTTGTGCGCCTCACACGGTTCCCCGTGGTCAAGAGAATGAGGGGGGCCCACGGCCCCGTCAAAAGCCGATGGCCGCTCCGAATGCGCCGACGCGAAAAATTGGCAGTTATGGCCCCAAAATGGCTCGTTTTTGGCCTAAAAACGTAGCCCAACAGGGCCAGCCCCATTGCCCTTGTTGTGGACCTCTGAGAGAGCTTTGCGTGCATAGGGTGCTCGCGCCGTAACTCCATCGGTGTGGAAAGTTATGCTTTTTTGAGGTTGCGCCGACGCCCCGCGCCGCCCCCGCTTGGTGTATAAGGGACCGTAGCGCGTATTGCTTTGCGGGTGGGATCATAGCAGCAATAATGCACCGGATCCCATCAGAACTCCGAAGTTAAGCATGCTTGGGTGAGAGTAGTACTAGGTTGGGTGACCTCCTGGGAAGTTCTCGTGATGTACCCCTTTTTGCAAACTTCTCCACCCGTTTCTCTACTAATTTGTTGTTGTCGGTGTTGTTTTTTTCATTCTTAATCGTTAATGTTTTAATCATTTTTGCTCGTTAGTGCCTCGCATGGTTCCCCGCGGTCAAGAGAATGAAGGGGGCCCACGGCCCCGTCAAAAGCCGATGGCCGCTCTGAATGCGCCGACGGCGAAAAATTGGCAGTTATGGGCCCAAAAAGGCTCATTTTTGGCCCAAAACGTAGCCCAACAGCGCCAGACCCACTGCCCTCGTCGTGGACCTCTGAGAGAGCTTCGCGTGCATAGGCAGCTCGCGCCGTAACTCCACCGGGGCGGAAAGTTATGCCCTTTCGAGGTTGCACCGACGCCCCGCGCCGCCCCTGCTTGCTGTATAAGAGACTGTAGCACGCATTGCTCAGCGGGTGCGATCATACCAGTACTGATGCACCGAATACCATTAGAACTCCGAATTAAGCGTGCTTGGGCGAAGGAAGCACTAGGATGGGTGACCCCTTGGGAAGTCCTCGTGTTGCACCCCTTTTTGCGAACTTCTCCACCCGTTTCTCTATTGATTTGTTGTTGTCGCTGTTGTTTTTTTCATTCTTAATCATTAATGTTTTAATTATTCAGCTCATTGCGCGCCTCGCACGGTTCCCCGCGGTCGAGACGATGAGGGGGGCCCACGCCGCCGTCAAAAGCGCGCAATGGCCCCTTCGAACGCACCGACGGCGAAAAATTGGCAGTTATTGGCCCGAAACGGCTCGTTTTCGGACCAGAAGCATTGCCAAACGCGCCGAGCGCTGTTTCCCCCGTCTTGGGCCTTTGAGAGAGCTTCGCGTATATAGGCTGCTCGCACCGCAACTTCACCAGTGCGGAAAGTTATGCCCTTTCGAGGTTGCGCCGACGCCTGTGCCGCCCCCGCTTGCTGTATCAGAGACTGTAGCGCGCATTGCTCAGCGGGTGCGATCATACCAGCACTAATGCACCGGATCCCATCAGAACTCCAAAGTTAGGCGTGCTTGGACGAGAGTAGTACTAGGATGGGTAAACCCCTGGGAAGTCCTCGTGTTGCACCCCTCTTTGCGAACTTCTCCACTCGTTTCTCTACAGATTTATTGTTGTTGGTGTTGTTTTTTTTTCTTCTTAATCAATAATTTTTTAATGATTTTTCCCGTTGCGCGCCTCGCACGGTTCCCCGCGGTCGAGACGATGAGGGGGGCCCACGGTGCAGTCAAAATCGTGCAACGGCTCCTCCGAATGCACCGTAGGCAAAAAATTAGCAGTTCTAGGCCCGAGACGACTCATTTCTTGCCCAAAAACGAAGCCCGATGGGGCGAGCCCTGTTGCCCCCTTCGCGGGCCTCTGAGAGAGCTTCGCGTGCACAGGCTGCTCGCGCCGTAACTCCGTCGGTGCGGGAAGTTATGCCCTTTAGAGGTTGCGCCGACGCCCGCGCCGCCCTGCTTAACCTATAAGAGGCTGTAGCGCGCATTGCTCAACGTGTGCAATCATACCAGCACTAATACACCAGATTCCATCAGAAATTTGATGTTAAGCGTGCTTGTGTGAGAGTAGTACTAGGATGGGTGACCCCTAGGAAGTCCTCCTGTTGCACCCCTTTTTGCGAACTTCTCCACCCATTTCTCTACTGATTTGTTGTTGCTGCGCGGTTGTTTTTTTTCATTCTTAATCGTTAATATTTTAATTATTTTGCTCGTTGAGTGCCTCGCACGGTTCCCCAAGGTCGAGACAATGAGGGGTCCCACGGCCATGTCAAAAGTGCGCGATGGCTCCTCCAAACGCGCCTACGGCGAAAAATTAGCAGTTATGGGCCCGAAATGGCTCGTTTTCAGCCCAGAAAATGTAGCCCAAAGGGGCAAGCCCAGTTGCTCACATCGTGGGCCTCTGAGAAAGCTTCGTGTTCATAGACTGCTCGCGCCCGTAACTCCATCGGTGCCGAAAGTTATGCTTTTTTTTAGGTTGCATCGACGCCCGAGCCGCCCCCGCTTGGTGTATAAGGGACTGTATCGCGTATCGCTTTGCGGGTGCGATCATACCAGCACTAATGCACCGGAGCCCATCAGAACTCGGAAGTTAAGCGTGCTTGGGCGAGAGTGTAGTACTAGGATGGGTGACCTCCTGGGATGTCCTCGTGTTGCACCCCTTTTTTGCGAACTTTTCCACCCGTTTCTCTACTGATTTGTTGTTGTCGCTATTTGCTTTTTTCATTCTTAAGCATTAATGATTTAATCATTTTGCCCGTTGTGCGCCTCAAACGGTTCCCCGCGGTCGAGAGAATGAGGGGGGCCCACGGCCCCGTCAAAACCCGATAGCTGTTCCGAATGCGCCGACAGCGAAGAATTTGCAGTTATTGGCCCAAAACGGCTCATTATTGCCCCCCAACACGTTGCCCAACAGGGCCAGCCCCATTGCCCCTCTCGTGGACCTCTGAGAGAGCTTCGCGTGCAAAGACTGCTCGAGTCGTAACTCCACCGGAGCGGAAAATTATGCCCTTTCGAGGTTGCGCCGACGCCCCCGTCGCCCTTGCTTGTTGTATAAGAGACTGTAGCACGCATTGCTCAGCGGTTGCGATCATACCAGCACTAATGCACCGGATACCATCGGAACTCCGAATTAAGCGTGCTTGGGCGAGAGAAGTACTAGGATGGGTGACCCCCTGGGAAGTCCTTGTGTTGCACCCTTTTTTTTGCGAACTTCTCCACCCGTTTCTCTACTAATTTGTGTTGTCGCTGTTGTTTTTTTCATTCTTAATCGTTAATGTTTTAATTATTTAGCTCACTGCGCGCCACACACGGTTTCCCGCAATCGATACAATGAGGGGGGCCCACGGCGCCGTCAAAAGCGCGCGATAGCCCATCTGAAAGCGCCAACGGCGAAAAATTGGCAGTTATGGGCCCAAAGCGGCTCGTTTTCGGCCCTAAAGCATTGCCCAACGGGCCGAGCGCTGTTTCCCCCGTCTTGGGCCTCTGAGAGAGCTTCGCGTATATAGGCTGCTCGCACCGCAACTCCACCGGTGCGGAAAGTTATGCCCTTTTGAGGTTGCGCCGACGCCCGCGCTGCCCCCGCTTGCTGTATCAGAGACTGTAGCGCGCATTGCTCAGCGGCTGCGATCATACCAGCACTAATGCACCGGATCCCATCAGAACTCCGAAGTTAAGCGTGCTTGGACGAGAGTAGTACTAGGATGGGTAAACCCCCTGGGAAGTCCTCGTGTTGCACCCCCTCTTTGCGAACTTCTACACTCGTTTCTTTACTGATTTGTTGTTGTTGCTGTTGTTTTTTTTTCTTCTTAATTAATAATGTTTTAATGATTTTTCCCGTTTCGCGCCTCGCACGGTTCCCCGCGGTCGAGACGATCAGGAGGGGCGTAGGCGAAAAAACTGGCAGTTATAGGCCCGAGACGGCTCATTTTTGGTCCAAAAACGTAGCCCGACAGGGTGAGCCCTGTTGCCCCGTTGCGGGCCTCTGAGAGAGCTTCGCGTGCATAGGCTGCTCGCGCCGTAACTCCGTCGGCACGAAAAGTTATGCCCTTTAGAGGTTGCGCCGACGCCCGCGCCGGCCCTGCTTAGACTATAAGAGACTTCAGCGCGCATTGCTCAACGTGTGCGATCATACAAGCACTAATGCACCAGATCCCATCAGAAATTCGATGTTAAGCGTGCTTGTGTGAGAGTAGTACTAGGATGGGTGACCCTCTAGGAAGTCCTCCTGTTGCACCCCGTTTTGCGAACTTCTCCACCCGTTTCTCTACTAATTTGTTGTTGTTGCTGTTGTTTTTTTCATTCATAAATGTTAATATTTTAATTATTTTGCTCGTTGCGTGCATCGCACTGTTCCCCACGGTCGAGACCATGAGGGGTCCCATGGCCACATCAAAAGCGCGCGCAATGTCCCCTCCAAACGCGCCGACGGTGAAAATTAGCAGTTATGGGCCCGAAATGGCTCATTTTCGGCCCAAAAATGTAGCCCAACGGGGTAAGGCCAGTTTCCCACGTCGTGGGTCTCTGAGAGAGCTTTGCGTGCATAGGATGCTCGCGCCGTAACTCCATCGGCGCGGAAAGTTATGCTTTTTTAGGTTGCACCGACGCCAGCGCCGCCCCCGCTTGGTGTATATGGGACTGTAGTGCGTATTCCTTTGCGGGTGCGATCATACCAGCACTAATTCACCAGATCCATCAGAACTCCGAAGTTAAGCGTGCTTGGGTGAGAGTAGTACTAGGATGGGTAACCACCTGAGAAGTCCTCGTGTTGTACCCCTTTTTGCGAACTTCTCCACCCGTTTCTCTACTGGTTTGTTGTTGTTGCTGTTGCTTTTTTCATTCTTAATCGTTAATGTTTTAATCATTTTGCTCGTTGCGCGCCTTCCACGGCTCCCCACGGTCGAGAGAATGAGGGGGGCCCACGGCCCCCGTCAAAAGCCGATGGCTGCTCCGAATGCGCCAACGGCCAAAAAATTGGCAGTTATGGGCCAAAAATGGCTCGTTTTTTGCCCAAAAACGTAGCCTAACAAGGCCAGGCTATTGCCCCCGTCGTGGACCTCTGAGAGAGCTTCGCGTGCATAGGCTGCTCGCATCGTAACTCCACCGGGCGGAAAGTTATGCCCTTTCGACGTTGCGCCGACGCCCGCGCCGCCCCTGCTTGCTGTATAAGAGACTGTAGCGCGCATTGCTCAACCGGTGCGATCATACCAGCACTAATGCACCGGATCCCATCAGAACTCCAGATTAAGCGTGCTTGGGCGAGAGTAGTACTAGGATGGGTGACCCCCTGGGAAGTCCTCGTGTTGCACCCCTTTTTGCGAACTTCTCCACCCGTTTCTCTACTGATTTGTTGTTGTCGCTGTCGTTTCTTTCATTCTTAATTGTAATGTTTTAATTATTCAGCTCGTTGTGCACCTCGCACGGTTCCCTGCGGTCGAGACGATGAGGGGGGCCCACGGCACCATCAAAAGCACGCGATGGCCACTTCGAACGCGCCGACGGCGACAAAATTGGTAGTTATGGGCCCCGAAACGGCTCGTTTTAGGCCCAGAAGTGTTGCCCAACAGGCCCAGCGCTGTTGCCCCCCGTCTTGGGCCTCTGAGAGAGCTTCGCGTATATAGTGTTAGAATAGGTGACCAGAAAGTCAATGGTATTGGCTGTTCTGAGAACCATTCGTCAATCTGTGAACAAGTAATATTATGTTAATGAATGTAGTAAGGATTCATAGGCATGAGTTTGTTGTACTTACTGTTTGCATCGTTACGATGCCACAACAAACGCCCGCAGACTGAAATAACATTTCGGGAAATTGGAACTACGCTTGGAGGTAGGTTCATGAAATCAGTTTCGCCGAATCAGTCTGAAATACTCCAAGTCAAAAGGAATCTCGAGACAGGGCATCGAGAATCCATTTGAGACTTGCACTAAGCATCTGCTGTCGTGTTTTCATCGACGGGTGACGAGGATCGTCTAAGCAGTGTTAGTGGGTCGGCCTGCTGGGGAGTGGCCGACTGAGGTGACTCTAGGGAATCGTCATATGGAAGCTACTCGGGCTTGGTCGGTATGACTCGTATTCCCGTTCCGATAGTACGGGATTAGTCCTCGGACTTGAGGATCACGGCAGTCCCCTGCATACTAAGGTTGTATCTTGGATCTGGTGAAATTTGACCGATTATATCACATGGTCATCATAAGCCTCGTCCAGTGCAGTCGGAGTATGTAAGAATGGTGAATTGCAAGATAGGATCTGTCCCTGTCAAAGGATATGACAGCAAGATCTCCAATGCGCTCGGAGATGCGTTTAGACTCACAAAGTCTATGGCCATAGCACTTGATGTAGTGGGAAAGGATTTCCTACGTCGAGTTAAACCTATCTCGAGCATTATGCATAGTTGCCTAGTCAAGGATTGGGAACCGACCCCTAGACTAAGGCCGGGAGACAGGCGACAGTAGGACCGTACCCGTACATATCGAGCGTCGGTAGGACCGCACCTGCGTATAACTCGGAGGCTAAATGTTCACACCATAAATTCACCTAGTCTCTAGTGCCATGGACCGTTTGCTAGATGGCCACCCATGGTAACGGACTTACTTTGGTTATGAAAATAACAAAAAGTAGGTCCAACTCTAGCTGAAAGGTGAACCTAAAGAGTCACACCCGCTACACCAAATGAAAGGGAATTAATTTAGAATTAATTCCGGGAGAATGTTTAATTTAATGGAATTAAATTATACTTCTTGGAGATTCAAGCCTCGATGAATTATTTGGAATAATCGGGCTTGAGTTCATAAATTAGATTTATGAATTTTATAAAGCATGGGCTTTCCTTTTTAGATTAAAGGGTGAATTAATTAATTAGTGGGCTTGGTATATTAAATAGGATTTAATATAAAGTCCATGGACTATTTAATTTAGAATTAAATAATCCCATTCTATGGAATTAATTAATGGGCTTGGTATATTAAATAGGATTTAATATAAAGTCCATGGGACTATTTAATTTAGAATTAAATAAGTCCTTTCCATTAATTAATTAATGGGCTTAGTATATTAAATATAATTTAATATAAAGTCCATGGGAATATTTAATTTAGAATTAAATAGGCCCATTCCATAAAGCCCATCAAAATGGATGGACAAGATTTGATCTAGAGAATGATGAGATGAAGGGCCATGATTAATTTGACTTAATCAAAGCCTAATTTGACTAGGATTTTGACTAGGTCAAAATCCTAGTCAAAGTGTGTCTCTTTGGAAGAGTTTGAGAAGGAATAGGAATTCCATCTTCTATAAATACTCAAAAAACACACACTCACACCTAGTATTTCTCTACAACTCTCATCTCTCATCTCCCTCAAATTTTCGTCCACCCCTCTTTCTTCTCTCCAAGAATTCTACTTTGTTCTTCTTGATTTTATTCAAGTTAAGAACATAAGAGACATTGATTGCGTTAATTCATAGCGTGTATCGATGTCTCTTCTCCCCAAAATAATTTCTTGCTAGCACAAGGGTAGTTTGCTTTCCGGTGGAGCGAGTGAGATGATTTAAAGGGTCTCTTCTTTGAGATCTTGGTGCAAACGGGGAACAATGCATGTAGCCGAAACGAAGACAAAACTACAACCGGGTAGGTTCTTTAATTTCGTTTTTCGGTTTCAATTCTATGCCTCCATGTTGTGTTTTATTGAAACATGAGATACACCGAACCCCGGGAGAATCAAGGGCACACCCTTGATTCGTTTATGTATATTATGCATGATTTTAAATTTCATTTAATTATGCTTTGTATATTTTATTACGCACTATTTCGCGCTTCCGCTATACGCGTTAATCTCCCGGGCCGATCCACATAATCTTTCATATAGGCTGCTCGCACCGCAACTCCACTGGTGCGGAACGTTACGCCCTTTCCAGGTTGCGCCGACGCCTGCGCCGCCCCTACTTGCTGTATCAGAGACTGTAGCGCGCATTGCTTACGGCGCAGTCAAAATCGCGCGACGGCTCCTCCGAATGCACCGTAGGCGAAAAACTGGCAGTTATAGGCTCGAGACGGCTCATTTATGGCCCTGAAAAGTAGCCCGACGGTGCGGGCCCTGTTGCCCCCATTGCGGGCCTCTAAGAGAGGTTCGCGTGCACAGGCTGCTCACGCCGTAACTCCGTCGGTGTGGAAAGTTATGCCTTTAGAGGTTGCGCTGACGCCCGCGCCGCCCCTACTTAGCCTATAAGAGACTGTAGCGCGCATTGCTCAACGTGTGCGATCATACCAGCATTAATACACCAGATCCCATCAGAAATTCGATGTTAAACGTGCTTGTGTGAGAGTAGTACTAGGATGGGTGATCCCCTGGGAAGTCCTCGTGTTGCACCCCTTTTTGCGAACTTCTCCACCCGTTTCTCTACTAATTTGTTGTTGTCGTTGTCATTTTTCTCATTCTTAATCGTTAATGTTTTAATTATTCAGGTCGTTGTGCGCCTCGCACGGTTCCCCGCGGTCGAGACGATGAGGGGGGCCCACGGCGCCGTCAAAAGCACGCGATGGCCCCTCCGAACGCGCCGACGGCGAAAAAATGGTAGTTATGGGCCCGAAACGGCTCGTTTTCGGCCCAGAAGCGTTGCCTAATAGGCCGAGCGCTGTTGCCCCCGTCTTGGGCCTCTGAGAGAGCTTGGCGTATATAGGCTGCTCGCACCGCAACTCCACCGGTTCGGAAAGTTATGCCCTTTCGAGGTTGCGCCGACGCCTGCGCCGCCCCCGCTTGCTGTATCAGAGACTGTAGCGCGCATTGCTCAACGGGTGCTATCATACCAGCACTAATGCACCGGATCCCATCAAAACTCCGAAGTTAAGCGTGCTTGGACGAGAGTAGTACTAGGATGGGTAACCCCCTGGTATGTCCTCGTGTTGCACCCCTCTTTGCGAACTTCTCCACTCGTTTCTGTACTGATTTGTTGTTGTTGCTGTTGTTTTTTTTCTTAATCAATAATTTTTTAATGATTTTTCCCATTGCGCGCCTCGCACGGTTCCCCGCGGTCGAGACGATGAGGGGGGGCCCACGGCGCAGTCAAAATCGCACGACGGCTCCTCCGAATGCACCGTAGGCGAAAAACTGGCCGTTATAGGCCCGAGACGGCTCATTTTTGGCCCAGAAATGTAGCCCGATGGTGCGGGCCCTGTTGCCCCCGTTGCGGGCCTCTGAGAGAGGTTCCTGTGCCACAGGTTGCTCGCGCCGTAACTCCGTCGGTGTGGAATGTATGCCGTTTTAAAGGTTGCGCTGACGCCCGCGCCGCCCCTGCTTAGCCTATAAGAGACTGCTGTAGCGCGCATTGCTCAACGTGTGCGATCATACCAGCACTAATGCACCAGATCCCATCAAAAATTCGATGTTAAGCGTGCTTGTGTTAAGAGTAGTTACTAGAGGGTGACCCCCTAGGAAGTCCTTCTGTTTCACCCTTTTTGCGAACTTCTCCACCCGTTTCTCTACTGATTTGTTGTTGTTGCTGTTGTTGTTGTTTTTTCTTCTTAATCAATAATGTCTTAATGATTTTGCCCGTTGCGCGCCTCGCATGTTCCCCGCAGTCGGGACGATGAGGGGGCCCACGGTGCCGTTAAAATCGCGCGACGGCCCCTCCGAATGCGCCGACGACGAAAAACTGGCAGTTATAGGCCCTAGACGGTTCATTTTTGCCCCAGAAACGTAGCCCAATGGGGCAAGCCCCGCTTCCCCCGTCGCGGGCCTCTAAGGGAGCTTCGCGAGTATAGGCTGCTCGCGCCGTAACTCATCCGGTGTGGAAAGTTATGCCCTTTAGAGGTTGCGCCGACGCCCGCGCCGCCCCTGCTTAGCCTATAAGAGACTGTAGCCCGCGCCGCCCCTGCTTAATAATTTTGCTCGTTGCGTGCCTCGCACGGTTCCCCGCAGTCGATACAATGAGGGGGGCCCACGATGCGGTCAAAATTGCGCGCTAGCCACTCCGAACGCGCCGACGATGAAAAATTGGCAGCTGCGGGCCTGAAACGGCTCATTTTCGGCCAAGAAACATAGCCCAATGGGGTATCCCCGTTGTCCCCGTGGTGGCCTCTAAGAGATCTTCGCATGAATAGGCCTCTAAGAGAGCTTCGCGTGAATAGGCTGCTAGCGCCGTAACACCGCCGGTGCGGAAAGTTATGCCCTTTCGAGCTTGGACCGACGCCCGCGACACCCCCGCTTGGTGTATAAAGTAACCGTAGCGCGCATTGCTCTTCGGGTGCGATCATACCAACACTAATGCACAGAATCCCATCAGAACTCCGAAGTTAAGCATGCTCGGGTGAGAGTAGTACTAGGATGGGTGACCCCCTGGGAAGTCCTCGTTTTGCACCCTTTTTTGCGAACTTCTCCACCTGTTTCTCTATTGATTTGTTGTTGTGGCTGTTGTTTTTTTCTTCTTAATCATCAATGTTTTAATTATTTTGCCAGTTGCGCGCCTCGCATGGTTCCCTGCGGTCAAGACAATGAGGGGTCCCACGGCCCCGTCAAAAGCGCGCGATGGCCCCTCTGAATGCGCCGACGGTGAAAAATTGGCAGTTATGGGCCCAAAACGGCTCGTTTTCGGCCCAAAAACTTAGCCCAAGCAGGCGAGCCCAGTTTACCCACGTCGTGGGCCTCTGGGAGAGCTCCACGTGCATAGGCAGCTCATGCCGTAACTCCTTCATTGCGGAAAGTTATGCCCTTTCGAGGTTGCGCTGACACCCGTGCTGCCCCCACTTGGTGTATAAGGGACTGTAGCGCGTATAGCTCAGCGGGTGCGATCATACCAGCACTAATGCACCAGATTCCATTAGACTCCGAAGTTAAGCATGCTTGGCCGAGAGTAGTACTAGGATGGGTGACCCCTTGAGAAGTCCTCGTGTTTGCACCCATTTTTGCGAACTTCTCCACCAGTTTCTCTACTGATTTGTTGTTGTCGCTATTGTTTTTTTCATTCTTAATCATTAATGTTTTAATTATTTTGCTCGTTGCCAAGTTATGGACCGAAACGGCTTGTTTTCGTCCAAGAAACTTAGCCCAACGGGGCAAGCCCAGTTGCCCCCGTCATGGGCCTCTGAGAGAGCATCGTGTGCATAGGCTGCTCGGGCCGTAATTCCCCCGGTGCGGAAAGTTATGCCCATTAAAGGTTGGGTCGACGCCCGCCTCGCCCCTGCATGGCGTATAAGAGACTGTAGCACGCATTGCTCAGCGGGTGCGATCATACCATCACTAATGCACCAGATCCATCAGAACTCTGAAATTAAACGTGCTTGGGTGAGAGTAGTACTAGGATGGGTGACCCCCTAGTAAATCCTCGTGTTGCACCCCTTTTTGCGAACTTCTCCACCCGTTTCTCTACTGATTTGTTGTTGTTGTTGTTGTTTTTTTATTTTCTTCTTAATCATCAGTGTTTTAATTCTTTTTCCCGTTGCGCGCCTCGCATGTTTCCCCGCAGTTGAGACGATGCGGAGGGCCCACAGCGCCGATGGCAAAAAAACTGGCAGTTATGGGCTCGAAACGACTCGTTTTCGGCCCAGAAACATAGCCCCACGGGGCAAGCCCCGTTTCCCCCGTCGTGGGCCTCTAAGAGAGCTTCACGTTTATAAGCTGCTCGCGCCGTAAACTCCGCCGGTGCGCAAAGTTATGCCCTTTCGAGGTTGCGCCTACACCCGCGCCGCCCTCGCTTGGCGTATAAGAGATTGTAGCGCACATTGCTCAACCGGTGCAATCATACCAGCACTACTGCACTGGATCCAATTAGAACATCTTAGTTAAGCGTGCCTGGGTGAGAGTAGTACTAGGATGGACGACCCCTTGGGAAGTCGTCGTGTTGCACCCCTTTTCGCGAACTTTTCCACCCATTTCTCTACTGATTTGTTGTTGTTGCTATTATTTTTTTCTTCTTAATCATTTATGTTTTAATTATTTTGCCTGTTGCACGCTTCAAACGGTTCCCGCGGTCGAGACGATGAGGGGGCCACGGCGCCATCAAAAGCGTGAGACGGCCCCCTCCGAACGTACCCACTGCGAAAAACTGGCAGTTATGGGCCCGAAACGGCTTGTTTCCGGCCCAAAAACGATGGGGGCAACGGGGCCCCATCGTGGGCCTCTGAGAAAACTTCGTGTGCATAGGCTGCTCGTGTCGTAACTCCGCCGGTGCGGAAAGTTAGGCCCTTTTGAGGTTGCATCGACGTCCGCACCGCCCCCGCTTGGCGTATAAGAGATTGCAGCTTGCATTGCTTAGTGGGTGATACCAGCACTAATGAACCGGATCCCATCAGAACTCTGAAGTTAAGCTTGCTTGGGCAAGAGTTGTACTAGGATGGGTGACCCCCTGGGAAGTCCTTGTGTTGCACCCCCATTTGCAAACTTCTCCACCTATTTCTTTACTGATTTGTTGTTGTTGTTGTTTTTTTTAATCATTATTATTTTAATTATATTGCTCTTTGCACGCCTCGCACAGTTCCCCAGGCGGTCCACGATCGAGACAAGGAGGGGGCTCACGGTGCCGTCAAAAGTGCGCAATGGCCCCTCCGAACACGCCAACGGCAAAAAACTGACAGGTGTGGGCCCGAAATGGCTTGTTTTCGGCCCCAAAACATAGCCCAACGGGACGAGCACTATTGCCCACGTCACGGGCCTCAAAGAGTGCTTCGCATGCATGGGCTGCTCGCGCCGTAACTGCACCCGTGCGGAAAGTTATGTCCTTTTAAGGTTGCGCCGACGCTCCCGCCGTCCCCGCTTGTGTATAAGAGACTGTAGCGTGCATTGTTCAGCGGGTGCAATCAAAACTCCGAAGTTAGGCATGCTTGGGCGAGAATAGTACTAGGATGGGTGACCCCCTGGGAAGTCCTCGTATTGCACCCCTTTTTGCGAACTTCTCCATCCATTTCCCTATTGTATTTGTTGTTGCTGTTGTTTTTTTAATCATTATTGTTTTAATTATTTTTTCTCTTTGTGTGCCTCGCACGGTTCCCTGGGCTGTCTACGGTTGAGACGATGAGGGGACCCACGGCGCCGTCAAAAGCGGGCGATGGCCCCTCTGAACCCGCTGACGGCGAAAAACTAGCAGGTATGGGCCCAAAATGGTTGCTTTTCGGTTCATAAATGTAGCCCAATGGGGCGAGCCTGGTTTCCCACGTCGCGGGCCTCTGAGAGAGCTTCGTGTGCATAGGTTGAGTCTTCCCTTGCGGAAGTTATGCCTTTTCGAGGTTGCGTCGACGCCCTCGCCGCCCCCGCTTGTTGTATAAGAGACTGTAGCGCGCATTTCTCACTGGGGTGCGATCATAGTAGCACTAATGCACCAGATCCAGATCCCATCACTACTCTGAAGTTAAGCGTGCTTGGGCGAGAGTAGTACTAGGATGGGTGACCCCCTGGGAAGTCCTCATGTTGCACCCCTTTTTGCGAACTTCTCCACTCGCTTCTCTACTGATTTGTTATTTTTGTTGTGTGTTTTAATCATTATTATTGTAATTATTTTTCTCTTTGCAGACCTCGCATGGTTCCCCGGCTAACTGCGGTCGAGACGATAAAGGGGCCCACGGCACCGTCGAAAGAGCGCGATGGCCCCTTCAAACGCTCCGACGGCCAAAAAACTGGCAGGTACGGGCCCAAAATGGCTGATTTTCGGCCCAGAAGCATAGCCCAACGGGGGGAGCCCCATTGCCCCCGTCTTGGACCTCTGAAAAGAGCTTCGCGTGCATAGGCTGCTCGCGCTGTAACTCCACCAGTACGAAAAGTTATGCCCTTTCGATGTTCTTTTTTTTTTAATCATTATTATTTATAATTATTGGGCGAGAGTAGTACTAGGATGAGATAAAATAGTACTTTACCCTTATAGACTTAAGTCTAACTTGGATGTGTCTTTAGCCTTTTAGTTATATTTACAACTCCGAACCTTTTCTATTATGGTCAGACTATCACAATATACAACAATAGGTGGAAGAGGCTGGCGTACAATGGGAAGTTGTAGTAACAATCCATACAACCATTCTGCCTTGGTACTAATCGTATCCAACGCACATAACTTGGCTTCAAAAGTAGACCGAGTTATCAAAGTCTATTTTGTAGACTTCCAGGAGACTGCGCCCCCACCTAATGTAAATACATATCCTGAACACCTGTTAGTACCAAAGTTTGATCCAACTAGCATCACTATATCCTTCCAAAACAACAGGGAATCTGCCATAATGAATGGCCAGTGAGACTATGCCCTTAAGGTACCTTAGTACCGTATCCAAAACTCCCCAATGGGTTCTGTCCGGACAACTAGTGTATCTAGCCAACTTCGAGGCAGAAAATGAAATATTTGGTCTTGTGCCATTTGCCAAATACCGTAAACTCCCAATAGTTTGGAAATACCTTAGTTATGCCACCGCATTTTGAATAAAACCACAGAATGATCATATGGTGTCTTTGCAATTCTACTGTTCCGATAGCCAAATTTCTCAATTATCTTCTCAACATAGTGTGATTGAGAAATAGCTATCCCATCACTTGAACAAATCAACTTCATGCCAAGAATCACATTAGCCTCACCCATACCTTCATTTCAAACTTATTTTTCAAAAATGATTTGGTTTCGATAATGATATCTAGACATGACCCTATTAAAAGAATGTCATGTACATACAGTTATAAAATCATAATCTTATCCCCTTTAACATTACAGTATATACATTTGTCATTCGCATTCAAGGTGAAGTCAAACGCAAGAATAGTTTTAACCACCAACCTGACATTAAACTTATCAATGGTCCCATTAGGTTTCAATTTCTTCTTAAAGATCCACTTACACCCAATTGTAGTACACCCCGGAAGGAGATCAACTAGCATCTATGTCCCATTAGAGACAATGGAGTCCATCTCACTTTGACACCTTCCTTCCAATGCTTGACTTCAGAAGAAGCCATAGAATCTTTGAAGGTTACTGGATCGTCCTTGATGTTGTAACTGACAAAGTCACTTCCAAAATCCTTGACGATCCTAACTCTCTTACTCTTCATGAGTCGGATTAGGTAACCCAGAGGTTAACAAAAGACTCTCCCCACAAATACTTAGGTAACCCAGAGGTTAACAAAAGGCTGTTAATCATGTCTCTAAAAGTTCTATTTTTTTTGTTCAGCTAGTCCATTAGACGAAGGGAATATGGAGGAGTCTCTTCGTGAATTATGCCAAAATTTTGACAATATTCACTAAACTTACTTGACTTATATTCTCCTCCTCTATCAGACCTTAACCGTTTAAGCTTCTTACCAGTTTGGGTTTCTGCATCGTTTTTAAACAAAATAAATTTATCTAAGTCTTCATCCTTATTTCTAATGAGAAACACATAACAGTATCTACTGCAATCGTCTATAAAGGTGATAAAATAACGCTTATGGTCCCTAATCAGAATCCCATTAAACTCACAAATATTAGTATGAACTAAATCAAGTATTTTCGAATCTCTTTCAATTGATTGATAGGGTTTCCTAACTTATTTAGCTTCTACACAAATTTGGCATTTGTGACCTCGTTCAATTTCATGACTAGGCATTAATCCAGATTCATCATACATTTGATTGAACCTAAATTTAAATGACCTAATCTACTATGCCACAGACAAGTAGATTCGACATTCAAAATAATAGAATCAAAAACAACAATTTTATTGCATTCTACTCGAATTTTGAACAACACATCAGATAAATAAACTTTGCCAATAAAATCACCAAATTGCAAACTTATAACTTTATTAAACTTGAAAGATAGTTCACAACCCTTGCTAACTATTACAGAACCACTTATAATATTTCTCCTAACAGTAGGTACATGGTGAACTCTTTTTAAAGTCAGTATGCGCCTTGAAGGAAACTTCAAGTCCACGCTTCCTATCCCAAGTACTTCAACTATACTGGAGTTCCCCATACTTACTGTCCTTCCATTGATGGCCTGATAAGACACAGAAAGCGATTTATCAGCACAAAGGTGCACATTTGCTCCAGTGTCAATCAACCAATCAAAAAGTTCGTAAATAGTAAGGAGTTCGAGTTGTACAGAAATATACCCTTCAGTTGCTCCTGAGGTGCTAGCACCACTAGAACCCCCACAACCATACTGACAGCTACCTGCCCAGACTTGGCCTTTTTCTTAGGACAGTCCTTGACTCAATGTCTTACTTGCCCACAGTTCCAACAGGGTTTACTTGCTTTTGATTTCTTATTTTTAACGGTTTTGCCTTTATCGATGGTTTTCGAGTTCGTGTTCATATTATTTACTTTCTTTTTCCTGATTATTAAATTGGCCCTTGGCTGATGCTCAATAGGCATCTTGTGGGTCTGATTCATGTGCTCTTCCTCAATGCTAATCGTGACCATAAGATCATCCAAAGATATTCTTCCTTTATGATGCTTGAGTGTCATACCAAAACTTTCCCAAGACTTAGGAAATTTTTCCACTATGGTCATGACCAGAAACTTCTCGGGAAGTTTCATAGCAGCATCATACAGAGAATGCTCAAGATTGTTAATCTCATGCGTCTGTTCAGTTACAGACCTTCCTTCGACCATCTGATACCTCATGAACTTGGAAACAAAATACTTTTCGAGCTCTTGCTTTTCAGTATTATATTTTCTGTCCAACTCATCCCATAGTGATTTTGCAGTGTAAGAGTCGGAACAATAGACATCGAAGAGTGTATTTGACATTGCTGACGAAATGGCTCCTCGGCCTATTTGATCCACTCAGTCCACTAAGAAATCTCAACAGTTATGGGATCAGTCTCAGTTGGTTCAGAGCAAGTCACCTGAATTACCGACAAAAGTCCCTTCATCGTCAACCATATTTTCATCCGTTGTTGCCAACATTTAAAAAACTGGCGCGAAAACTTATCCGGCAGTCCAAACAAGTCGACTTTTGGGGAGATCGGAATAGCAACAGAAATAGCTTCGGCCATTTTAACAATTAGGAGCAGAAAATAACCACAGATTTTCAAAGCTAAAAATCTGAATTTAAAAACTCACAGACAACATTTTTTTCGTTCCAACAAAAACCCGATTTTTTCAAAACCTATAATTTCTTCAAGGTTGTTGGAACAAGTGTCATAGAAAATCGTAGTATCGTTTTGAAAATATCAATCAGATTTTCAATAACAGTTTTTAAACCAAAACACAAACAACGACGTTAGAACGAATAAGCAAAATCACAGTTAGATATGCTATTTTACGGTAAAATAAAAAGGAGACTTACAACGAGAAGTATATCGTAACAATTCTCGGTCCAAGTAAATTCACCAAACCAAATCGCAGATAAATCTGCTTGCCATGAAGAAATTATACGTCCCGTACAGTACGTGCAACGGGTACTACGCAACTTCTTCCAGGATAAGACAATTTTCAGTTGTTTAATACTGCACTTGTACTGAAGAATACCTCGAACAAACACTCAAAAGCCTTACGGAAACTTGAGCTCAAAGCTCGGATTTTGCAGCAGAGCAAGAAAACCGAGAGGGAGAGAGAGCAAATCTGATATTTTCATATTGGTGTGTTTGTAATGGTTGAAGTGTTCAAGTTTTTATAGGCACATGCAACAGCAACAATTTATTCCATCATTAAGCCAACAATTAATCAGCCATAAAATGGTTTTAATCCAGCCATTAAGCTGGTCTTGAAAGAGTCAAAATTCATATTTAAAAACAAGTTTTAAGAGCCATGAAATCTGTCAAAACGTGCAGAAAATTGATGGATAAATCAGCTGCATTTGTTTCAGGTCTAAACCTGAAAACAAAAATGCAAGTTTAAAAAATCTAAATTTGACTTTGAAGATAAAAGTTTTAAATGTTTTTGCTCCAAAAAAATATATATTGAGACTGAGACATTCATCCTAATACCTGCAGCAGTCGGAGTTGGGACGGGACGGGCAAACGGCCGTGCGCGTGTGGGGTAACCCCATGTCCGCTCTAGTCTCCATAACATTTCAAACACAACTTGAACTTATATAAGGAGTTAAATTTAGTCTTAAACTTCCAATGTGAGATAAAGGACTATGAGTGTAAAACACTCACCCATATATACACCTTATATACACAATAAGATCCAACCTTTTTCTCATCATATTCTTATGTGGGATAAAAGTAATTTTCGTCATTTTCTCTACATCTAATCTATAAATTAACATGTAATTGGACCAATATTTTAAAATATTTTATTTTGATAAATTAGCATCAGATATTCCAATTACAACTCCACCAAAGCAGCCTAACCACTAATATGCATTCCCTTCTTCACTGTCGCTCCCTGTGGCCTTAATTATCACACCTATTTTTTAACTAAAACCTTACCACTATTAACCATATTCGCAACTGAAAACCACCCATCATTTTTTTCTAAAGCCCAAAATAAGGGACGTGGGTCTCAATTAATCAATTCAATATATAAGATTTTACTGTCCCATAAATAAAATACCAAATCCATAAATTTTACATTTATATTAACTTGACGGGCCCAAAAATAAGTCCAATATAGCAGGATAACTCATCACAACAGAGATTCAATGTCGTACACATTCAGCATCTTGAAACACATCATACCAATGTTTTTAAACTTGGACCGGCATTTAAACCGAAGAGCTTACTGGGTCACTCGTTCAACCGAATGGATTGTTAGCAAAAAGCTGGATATATATATATATATATATATTTTATATATTATCTTAGAACAATTGTATGTTATGGTTTGATGGTTGATTAGTTAACTAAGTCTCCTACCTCTCAAGTTCAAATCCTCCAACTTGCTCATAAAATTTTGCACTTTTTAAAATTAATAATATTAGATAAAATTGAAAAGTAAGACCCTAAAGTATCTATCCCACATCAATTACCCCCTAAAGGTTTTAATACTTTACGGAGTAATTTTCACAAACTTCAAAATTAAAAGTGCTAGAAGGTCAGGGGTCTCTTTTAAAGTTTTTAATACTTTAGGGAGTAATTGATGTGGGGTGGATACTTTAAGGATGGTAATTGCATTTAACTCTAAAAAAAATCAATTCATATTATGAGGTGATATTTTGTTACATTTTATAACTTAAGGGGGTAAATACACTTTATGCATAGTTCAGGGGTGCATTATGTATTTAACCCAAAAGTTAACAGAGTTAAGATTAGGTCACGGAATGGGCATATCTGCATATGTTAGAAATTACAAAGGGTTTTTAATGCTATTCTTCTGATAAAGGATTGTTTTTTTCTTTTTGCACTTTCACAAAAGTACAAGGGGCTTTTGTATAATTTACACATTTTTCCTATAGGTGTGCATGGAGCCCACCCATCGATTAGACCTAAAATGGGGTAGGGATTGACAAAAAGTTAGATCAAGGGCGTGGAAACGAGCAGCACAGGAAAAGAGATGGTGGATCGCTCACATGTAATGATTACTTCCCACAAATAGAGAAAGAGAAAGAAAGAACAGATCAACAAAACACATGAACAAAAGGCAGACAGTGTTATTTCCTAAATTATATATATATATGGGATATTTATGCTCACCCTCTAAGATTTGTTGTAATTATATATAAATTTTTTAATAGGGTTAATTACACTTACACCCCATCTGAAAATGTATAATTATACTTTTCCTCAAAAAAATTTTGAAATTACACTTACACCTCATCCGAAAATTCTCTGTTTACACCTGACCCCCATCCGTTAGAGTTTGGACTAAAAATGTTCACATCAACAAAAATAATTACACATAATTTCAATTTTTCTCATCATTTAACATTTTCATGTATATTTTGGTACTTATAAGAGGATAAGTGTAACGTATATGTATGGAGTGAGGCCAATATTATTAATTTTTTCCTTATAAGTACAAAATTATTGCACAAGAATATTAAATGAGAGGTAAAATCGAAAATTTATGTAATTATTTTTGTTGAAATGAATATTTTCCACCCAAACTTTAACGAATGGAGGTCAAGTGTAAACAAAGAATTTTTAGAGGGGGTGTAAATGTAATTTCAAAACTTCTTTGGGGGAAAGTGTAATTATATATTTTCAGAGGGGGTCTAAATGTAATTGACCCTTTTTTAATATTTAAGAAGTTACATTTAATTTTTTATGTTTGTTTTAATTCACCAAATGATTCATTTATTAGAAAAATAAATTTATTGATATCAATAAAAAAGTTAAATGAAAATTCACATTCACCATCGATTGATTTATTATATACTGAATTTTAGTCAAATAAATCACATGTTAATGTAGGTGAGGAAATACATTTTCATCTTTGTAAGTGTAGTTTGATTAGAAAAAATTTATTTGACATATAATAAGTTTGTAATGAGATAATAGATGATAAATATGAATTTTAATTCAACTTTTTTGCTAATGTCAGCAAATTTTATTAATTTTATTAACGAATGAATCTATTTATTAGATGAAAACAAATATCAAGCTACTAATTGTAATTTCTTAAATTACAAAGAATCTATGGGTAATTATAACACATCTCAAGAGGACAGAGTAATTATCCCCCCCTCTCTCTATATATATATTAGTAAATGTGGCATACTCAAATGTGTGTAAACAATTAATTTAAATTTTTATAAAATATTTATTAAAAATATAAAAAATGAAAGAAAATGAGAAAAAAAAAGGGGTGTGAAAATTGATAAAAGGGGTGTTGAAAGCAAAATAAGAAATTGATAAAAGAAAAAAATAATAATAAAATAATAAAATATTAAATAAAATAATAATTAAACAATAAATTGGCACACTAAATTTAGGAAATAAATTAAAATAGGTGTTCTCTTTTAATATAATAGTATACATAATATAGATACATATACATTTGTGTGTGTGTGTGTGAGAACTCAGGTGTGGGTTTTGCAATTATTATTTGTTTCATTCCCAACCAACCGAAAGAAAGAAAAGAAGTGGGCATGATGTAGTAAAATGATGTCCCTGTAATTAATTTTCTAATATTCACTTCACACCATAAATGCTATAATTTAATATGATCAAATAATGGCGTTTGATGAGTAAAACTTTGATTTTGTTTTCTATATTTTGGTAATTTTCACATTCTCTTATATAATAATATATTATATAATTTAATTCACCTATAAACAAATAAATATTATTATATATATATATATTTATAAAAATATATAAAAAGAACATGATTTGACAATAAACAGTATTTTTTATTTCCCAATATACAATACAATACATACAATAAACAAATATTACTATATATATTTATAAAAATATATACAAGTGACATGATTTGACAATAAACAGTGTTTTTTGTCTCTCAATATACAACACAATACATTTTTTACACTATTTAAAATTAACTTTAAAAACAAATCCAAACATACACCTACCTCTAACACACACTTATTTATTTTTATTTTTCTCTCTATTTCCATAAAATAAAACAAAATATTCTAAAAATAAAACCAAACACAATGTTGAGCTTTTATGCGGATTGGATCTCATGGGAGGTCCGCTTTCCTCTTTCTCAGGGAATCTTGAAATGGGCTCTGAGGAATTAGCTTTGGTAGGTGATGATGCTGGAGTACTCAATGCTTTCATTTCAAAGGTCTTCTTCTCTCTCTCTCTCTCTTGAATTTGGTTGAATGTTAGCTGCTCTTTCTGTTTGTGTGTTTTTCCATTTACATGCATTTATGGGACGTTTCTTTGCTGTTTTTTATCATACGGGAGATGAAAAGCTCATTCTTGATTGTGAATTTGTGATTTCATCTGAGTGTTTCTTGTCAATGTTGGCAAATTTGTATCTTGCTCTTGTTGACTTACACCTGGTGTGTGTGTGTGTGTGTGTGTGTGTGAGAGAGAGAGAGAGAGAGAGAGTCCTTGAGAGTTGAGATTGTTAGAAGAACTACGTGCTCTCAGATCAAAAGCAAGAGTTGTTGAGAGAAATCCAAATCCAACTCTGGAAATGCTTATATCCAGACAATCATGGTATTTGTTGAGAGAAATTTAAGTTTGTTGTGTTTCCTCTCTGGTTCTTGGGTATGAAAGTCTGAGGGGGAGGATAGCCGATAGTCATTGTTTTGAGGACAAAGGAAAGAGAAACTATTGTTCTGGCTTCAATTAGATTATGCAAGTTCTCAACTTGATATTTCCCCGAGAACCCGAAATCGGATGCTTTTTTCCCTAAAAAACAAACAGCCAAAGGAGCCGTAACGGCCCCTCTCTTCCTTTTATCTGTTTTCTCATACAGAGAAACTGTTGTTATAATGATTTGATAAGTTCTTGATGTAGCTATGGTATCTGTTTAGTTGGAATATTGCACTGGCGTTTTTGCAAGCGTCCTTTATGCACTTCTGCGTCTTTTTTAGATCATCTAGGGTGACTCTCCGTAATGTGTTAATGTAGGTCAGAAAATAAAGACGAAACTCGTGATACCTGGATTCCAATGAAGCTTTTGTTGTTGTATATGGATAAAACTATGGATAGAAGATGTCGTCACAACAACGATTAAGAGAAGAACTTATTGATCGGGATTTTGAGTCATTGAGTGCGTCCACTCAATGTTTCTTCAGAAGACTGAGCCAGAAACTGAAAAGAAAGAACAATGAAAATGAAAGTTATGTAGATGACAAGATGAGCGGTGTGTCGTTGAGATGTCTTACATTTTACAGCAGAGGTGGAGGCTGCAAAGTTGGTGCCGACACGGGTGAAGAGATTGGGGATACCGAGAGTAGAAGAAGGTCAAGCTCAAGAGGATGGGAAAGGATACACTATAGTATCTGGAAACGAGGAAGCAACCGTAGATTGCTCCTCTTACAGTATGAAAAAAAATTTATGGAGAAGGAACAGCAGGAGGCTTTTAAAATTTCAAGAACTGCAAAAAAGTAATAGCATGAATGCGCACCTTCCCGATGACGTTCTGGAGATGTGCTTGGTGAGGCTGCCACTGAGAAGTCTCATGAATGCTCGTCTCGTCTGCAAGAAGTGGAGGAATTTGATGACAACCCCTAGGTTCATGCAGATGAGGCGGGAAGGTTCTTTCCGAAGTCCATGGCTATTTCTGTTTGGTGTCGTTAAGGACGGATATTGTTCAGGAGATATACATGCATTGGATGTTTCCCTAAACCAATGGCACAAAATAGATTCTGAGGCCCTCAAAGGGAGGTTTATGTTTTCTGTAGCAAGCACTGAGGATCATGTTTATATAGTTGGGGGTCGTTCTAGCTTGACCTACTTTGGGAGGGTGGATCGGAGCTCGTTCAAGACACATAAAGGGGTTTTAGTTTTCAACCCATTGACTAAATCATCCCGTAAAGCTGCATCTATGAACCATGCAAGATCATCGCATGTTTTAGGAGTTTCCAACGTCAGTCCAGATTGTTTGATTATCAGAAACCAACAAAACCGATCAGACAGACATTGCTACAGATCAAGAGTTTCTGGTGCATCAGATGTTTACGAGGATCTTCACAGACTTTCGGTTAGACGCCAATCCGATACCAAGCCATATGAATCTGTCAGGCGGAAAAATGAAACTTCATACAGCAAAGATGGTAAAAAAATCATAATTATTGCTGTGGGAGGTCTCGGATCTTGGGATGAACCGTTGGATTCAGGGGAAATTTATGACCCCGTGTCGAATAAATGGACTGAAATCCAACGGCTACCTCTAGACTTCGGTGTGGCTTGTTCTGGAGTTGTATGTAACGGGACGTTCTATGTTTACTCAGAAAGCGATAACTTGCTGGATATGACATAAAAACGGGATGCTGGGCATGAATTCAAACAACTCCATGTCCACCTCGTGTGCACGAATATCATCCAAAGCTTCTATCGTCCAAGAGACGACTTTTCATGCTTTCTGTCTCCTGGTGTGAGGGAGACGGTCAAATTGGCAGGAGAAACAAAGCAGTTCGGAAGCTCTGGGAGCTTGATCTCACTCATTTTACTTGGAAAGAATTATCGGTGCATCCTGATGCCCCAATGGACTGGAATGCTGCATTTGTTGCTGATAAAGAGTTCATTTTTGGTGTCGAAATGTTCAAAATTTTCGGACAGGTTTTGGAGTTTGTGACGATGTTTAATGTGTCTAACAAGGGAAGAAGATGGAGTCACGTATCGAGAAATCATGCTGGGCATGACTTGGATGCTGCTTCTTGCATGACAAAATCTGTAGCTGCGTTACGTTTGTAACTACGATAGATCTGTAACTTTCTTGTTCTGTTTCACAGGTTCGTTTCTGAAGCAACCGGCTTGATTCTTTCTGATTCGCTTATACGTGCGACGGTACAAGGTTTCTTAGTTATTCTTGTAAGAAGATCATGTGTTTTATACCGACATGGAGACAAGTTGCAATCCATTTGACAATCACCATAACCAACTCAGGACACTTACTCTGGAGTATTAGGACTTAATTGAGAGGCCTCCTGAAGAGTATTCATCTGGCATTTTATTGGATATACATTCATATTTGATAGAGTTTTGCAGTCTCCAAACTTGTGGTTGAGATTACTCCTCTTTAACAATCCTTATTTTGTAGTCTCCTAAATTTGGATGAACGATATTTGAGATAGATTTTGAGATCTCTCAAGTTTATCTGGGATGATGATGACTCCTTTTGTGATATAAATTGATGCACACTTATAAATAGAGTGCTTCTCTGGATCCAAGAGGGTGCATTCATTCTACATATATTCTCCCAAATATTTTGACTCTATTATCTCTGGGAGTATCAACATAGTCTCCAAGGGTTTAAGGGGTATAAATTGGGTGGATAACTCTTGCAGCAATCCATTTGGAGCGAGAAAAAAGTGCTCATAGAAAGGAGTGCTTGTTAGATCCACAAAATCGTTTGAGAGCTTGTAAGCGAGTCAGAAAGGTTCCAGATTCATCGGAGTGATTACACCAAACCAATGAGGTTATCACCGGAACCCTTTATATGCAATGTGTATCTATTATGTGATGCCTATGTGTTAAATTGCCAACAATTTCTAACAAACAAACATCAGCTTTGGCACAGCAACCTTGAGAACATCTAAGGAAGGGTAACCATACAGTATTACATTCAAGTAACTGGGAATATAACTTCAAGAAGTTAGAAAAAATGATGCAGGATTCATATTGAACTTCTGAAGCATCTACAACAAGGAATTCATGTGAAGAGACCATCAAACATGGAAAGGGAAAAAGGGAAAAGGTTCACTCAACACAAAAGAAAGAAATTATGTAGCCTGCACCTCACACTTACTTCACAAACTATTTTGCTTCTAATTGAAAGCACAAAAACAGTGGGAGGAAGAAAAAAATACAAGTCCCTAACAGTCTAGTAAATGATTATCCGGCGTTTGGAAAGATACCGGAGAAGTTTGGTATTTTGTCAACGTGTTTTAAGGCGCGCTCAGCAATCTGTCGTGTTCGGTAATCTCCGTGTTGGAAAGCATCTACAAGTGCTGTGCTGATATTGGGATCCCCTGAAACTTCATTGGCTATCTCTTCCGTTCTCAATAATCTTTCAACTGCCCAAACCGCACGCCTTCTCAGGCTGTCCGTTCGTTTCTCAAGTAACACTTCGAGTATAGGCTTGACTCCTTCTGCCTCTAGTAAAACCTGAACTCCCTCCTCTATGACGACCCCGTCGTCTAACAAAGTTGATAGAGCTGCAAGTGATGCTTCGACCACCTTGTCGTTGGTATGGTCCAAAAGGGCCACCAACTTGTCGACTGCTTGTCCTTCCAAGAGACAAAATGTATCCTTCAATGAACACGTCCCACGGTGAACTTTACATAATCCGGTGATGATGGGAGGCTTGCTTAAACATGGAAAGACCGAGGCACAAAATCCAGGAGCTGGAAACTCTGGCAATCTGGTCAAGTTTTTCGATTCTTGCGATAGGTTCTCTAATGCCATGGCCGATACCATCTGTACATTATCGAGTCCATTAGCTTGTAGAA
Organism: Sesamum alatum; assembly: GCA_034509735.1. NCBI lineage: Eukaryota > Viridiplantae > Streptophyta > Magnoliopsida > Lamiales > Pedaliaceae > Sesamum > Sesamum alatum. The sequence continues at coordinate 2,711,434 of JACGWO010000004.1, forward strand.
GGTCTATGAAAAGAGATGCAAGATTGTGGTCACGACAAAGTGCACGAGCAGCGCCCGACTCCTCGGACAAGGCAAATGTAATTCTTGATAGAACTTTCACAAGCCCTTCTAAATATGGAGTCATAAAACGGCTGCCTCTCATCTCCCCTTGCCGGATTCTAATTATTCTAGAAATGAAAAGCTGGAAAGCCCCTTCATCGAGCATCTGTCTAGTGAGACCGGCATCTCTTTCTGGGAGATCGGCTAGTAGCCCAACAGCTGCTGCCTGCTCCTCCGTTATCCCAACATTTTCCGATATTACTCTAATCAGGCTGCCAAGCTGACCAGACGAGCCACGCAAGCAACCAGCCAGTTCGCGGCCCATGAGTGGCGAGAGGTTCTGGAGAAGTTTTATAGAAGCCAGCCTCAGATCTCTCTGAGGTGCCTCGATAAACTGAACCAAACTAATAGTAGCACCGGAACTTTTAATAGCAGAAACAACACTGGATACAGTGGTAGGAGAACTGGTGAGCCCGACAAGAACTTGGAGAAGCTTGCACTCTATTGCAGGGCCAGTGTTGCTAATAAGATGTAGAAAGTTATGAATTACTTCCTCCGAGACCAGAGTTTGGTGATTGGGTCCAACCGGAAGTGAATCGAAATCTTGACCTGAATTCACGACATTGGCAAGAATCGTTGCTGACACTTCTTTCAGCCGCATAGGCAGCTGTTTGGATCCAACAGTGAACAGATCCTTGACAAGGGGCGGGAGGATACCTGCCTCTATCAAGACCTTAGCACTCGCCTCATCTGATGAGATTTGGTTCAAAGCTTTTAGAGCTGCCTCTCTGGACGGCATGTTATTACTCTTCATGAGATTGATTAGTGAAAAACCAACTGTCCGTGCCACAAAGACTTTCACGTCGTTGTTCAGTACCAGTTCACCAAGGAATGCTGCCATGGACAATTTAGTGTCCGGAGATCCTGCAATAGTTAATGTTAAAATTGTTATCATTGATCTGCCACAGCATTCAAGTTAAATCCTGTCAAAAGTAGATTTTAAGGTGGGAACTCGACATCCGATACAAGAGTTTTTCCATAAAAGGAGACACAAATGGTTGAGTTTTAGACATGAAGAGAGATACAAAGGCTAAATGAGAGCACCTTCAAGGAGTAGCGTCAGAAGAGGCCGTAATCTGCCACATTCAGCCATTTGTCTTACATTGTTCTCAGATTGTTCCAGATTTTCCAGGGTTCGATCAGCCTTTTCAACAGTTGAAAGATTTTCCGAGTTGCTGCTAGCCATTCCAACTAAAATAAGAATTGCTCCATTGACTGAACCAATCTTTTCAGATAGCTTTTCCGACTTAGAGAGCTCATAGAGCAAAGAAACAGCTTCTTCTCTCTCTTTCGACTGCTCGTGAGATAAGAATTTGACTATAGTACGCACAGTGTCTCCTTCAGCTATTATGTCCTACAAAGTTAGACAATGGTGAGCGACGAGAATAAAGGACAACTTCAAACACAGACAGAAACGTAAAATGCACGACAAATTATCAACCTTTGACAACCTTATTATCAGAGTCGTCCTCTACCACAAACCGAAGAGTCTCTAGAGCCTTGCTCCGTACTTGCCGACTACTACTCTTCAGCACATCAACAATCATAGGTATCAGCTCCGCATTGCGAATCATATGCTTATTCGACTGGTTTTTTAGGCAAAGGTGCTGGACAAACTTCAAAGCCTGTACGGTATCATTCTCCGGACTGCCCAAGGTTAACGACCGGCGAGCCATGTCGAGCTGAGCTGCCTCGTTCCTGGCATTCCATTCCTCAATCGTGTTCCGTAAAGCAATACTTGGATTTAGTTCCGTACTTCTTAACTCTCTCAACGTTAACGGGCAGACCAGCCTTCTTCCATTTTCCCGGCACTCCCTGAACCATTTCTCAATGGCTTCTCTCTCAAACGTTTGCCCGTTTTCCAACGTCACAGGATCTCGCATCACTTGCTTCGTTAACGGGCAGATAAATGCATCATAAATAGGTTCTATATGTAGTCTCTCAAAGTGGTAGCTGTCATCCGACTGACCACCCTGGTCGTAACTTCCATCCCAGCTCCCAGCCATGAATCTAACTACCTACTAACAAACAAAAAACATAATTCTTTACATATTAGAATCAAAGAAAGGTTTCTAGCAAGAATACATCAATTTCATTTTCAGGAACATGCCACTTCAATTTTGTTGCATTCTTTCACCTCATATCATACTTCCAGGCTAAACGACCACAGTTCCAGTTTCCTGTCCCATCTCTTCCTATTACTACATTTGCCTTTCTGGAATGAAAATCAATAGTACAATCATAATCATTTAACGATTCTATCCACCTCATTGGTCTTAAATTCAAGTCCTTCTGCATTAAAACAGATTTCATACTCTTATGATCGTTGAAAATCTGAAATCTTTCTTCATACAAATAGTGTCTCCAAATCTTCAAAGGCATGCACAATTGGTACTAACTCAAAATCATGCATGGGGTAATTTAACTAGTGGGTCCTTAATTGATAAGATGCATATGAAATCACCTTCCTATTTGCACTGATCCACACCCTAAACTTTGTTTCAAAACATCTGTATACATCACGTATCCACCACTACCAGATGCTAAAACCAAAATCGGAGTTGATGTTAATCTTTTCTTTAACTCGTCAAAACACCGAACCTCATTTTCAAGCACATCCTCCCAGCTAAATGCACACTTATGAGACTAAGAATCATGGACTTTTGCACAAAAGGAGTCCTATAAAAACCTCACCTCTCTCATCTAAACCTAGCAGTTCTGAACTCTCTCTGATCACCAATCAATCATTACTCCTAATTTTCAACTTCTAACACCAGATTACAGCAAGATGATATCAAGAATTCCAAGTTCATCCACCTCTCACAAGTAAAAGAACAACACCAAATATCAATCTCAATTGACTTCAACAAATATCACAATCCTACATGGTAAAACGCAAGAATCAAGTTCAACCCAACAAAAATTCCACCAAATCACAGCATTCAATGGAAGAAATCATTCATTTCACCAAGAATTGAGATTACAGTAGACCCACAATACATTACCTCAAAGGGAAAATCTTGAAACACTCTCCAAGAACTTGACAGGTACAAATACTTCCAATCTTAACCCCACATCAAAATCATATCATGGGAAGATTAGAACTTCAGATTCCTCCATGAATCTTGAACCATGGGTCCTTGCAAGAGCGGCAAAAGGGCAAAGAAAAGAGACGGGGGCTGGAGCTGTTGAACACCAAAAAAAGAAAAAGAAAAGTAAAAAAACAAGAGAAGGAAACAAGAAACATCATCATCAACTGTTTAGCTGTATGTATTATAAAAGAAACAATAATAATCTTATGTAATATTTTTTGGTATTATAGTAATCAGAGATAATAATGGGGTGAAAGTGTGAAGAGTTGACTGACAAACGAAAAGTCATGGTGGTTTGTTCAGTGGGTGGTATAAGATGTGAATGGGATAGCGTAGAGCTGTGAGGAACGTGTAATTTTGTCATTCCACTCCTTTGGTGGGGACTCGCCTCTCTTTCCTCTATCAAGACCACCCTGCCTGGCTCGGCCTGTTATTTATACTAAGAATACATATGTTTATACCCCCACCCACCCTGTCCTCTTCTTTTCTTTCTATTTTTTTTTTTTTATATAATAGTGAGACGGTGTTTGCTTATAATAACTTCTACTTTTGTAATAAAAATAATTTATAAAGAAAGAGTAAATTACATTTTTTTAATTTAATATAATTACAAAATACCTTTGTATAATTTTATAAATCACAAATATTTAACGTTCTTCTAATCACAAGCTCATTCAGTTAGCCTATGACTTTTCATCCATTGGTGATTTAATTAAAATGTCTTATGGTGTGCCCAAATTGGGCAGGCCCAAAGTAAAAGAAGCCTCACCCAAGAAGGCCTAGTCCAAGAGGGATTCTAAAGGCCGAAGGAGCTATGCCCACGCCCTGGCAGCTGGACCTAGGTGGGACTAGATTCGCTAACTCTCGTCCTCAGCTCAACCGAGCAGTCTAGAGCACAATAGCACTAGCGAGGCGGGATTGGCTTAGTCACCGTCCCAGGTAAATGGATGCACAAAGTCCGAGAAGGCCGCTAATAGAAAACTATTCGCCCTTATCCAAAATGCCAACTAACCCTTATTTTGAGGGGACTCAGCTATCCAAAGACTAAGAAGTCCTCTCCCATCCGTCTCCCTAGAGCCCTCATAAGTCCTGATTCTTCACGCCATGAAGACACTTCTAGCCTTTCACCTATAAATACAAGTTCTCACTCTTAAAATGGGTAACATATTCTTGATTTTCAAAGGTAAACTTGTCTCATGACACAACTACTATTACCATCAGTCTTACAATTTTATTGCGTATTTCCATTTTGCTAAACTCGTTTCCTGACTTGAGCTTCGGAGGGCTAAATTATTTTTTGCAGGTCCCTTTTTCCAATCTGCAGGGGTCAAGGTGCACTCCACCCCAGGCCCAAAGCTATACCCAAAAACAAGCTTTTTCCGCTCGCATCAAATGGCGTCGTCTATGGGAACACAGAACTAAGACGTGAGATTTATGGACGTCCCTACCAGCGGATCATACAAGTAAAAGGCATCCGACATCACGGCTGGCCACCAAGCATTGCAAGTGGTGGTCAGTGCTTCCTTTGGCCCATCTAGCTGAGATGACGCAGGACCATCAGGAGGTCCCTCTGAGCCCGTGTCCGATCCCCTTTAGGGCAGCACCCCCTCAGACACTTCCTCCGATAAATTATCCCCTGGACTGCTAGCAATCATCCGATAGATGATCGCCTCGGCTATCCGACCATATTTATCCATCGTGACCTCAAATCCTTTGTTAGCTAAGGCTCCCCCGCCCCCTGTTGCCTCTGAGGTTACCGGTGAGCAAGAGGAAGATGACAGATTACCCCCTGTTCAGGCACCCCCAGGACTACCGCAGGTGAACCGGCCCTACTTCTCCGAGGGAGGGAGGAGGCTTGCCCCGTTGGGAGGCCCAACTAGAGTGCCTACAGAAGGGCTTCCAGGATGTGCAGCATCGCGTGATGGGAGTCCCACTAGAAGCGCCTGGAGGCATCCCCTTCAACGATGAGGTTATGACTGATGAGTTCCCTCCCTACTATCGCATACCTGCCATAGCCAAATATGATGGCACCACTGACCCGCAGGAGCACCTCACTAGACCCAGGATCAAGTTTCGTGTGTTCGTCACCACCTTTGCCTGAGCGGCACAACAATGGTTCAACCAATTACCTGTGGGTCGATAAGAAGCTTTCAGGAATTTCACTAGTTGTTCCTCCATCAATTCACCAATAGTAGGAAGCATTGCAAGATCCCGTTGAGCCTTTTCATGATTCTCCATAAAGACGTTGAGTCCCTGCGGGAGTATCTCCATAGTTTCAATATCGTTACCCTGGAAGTCCCAACTGCTACCCAGGAGGTCAAGGTCAGCGCCTTTTCGCTAATAATTGGCTAATAAGGCCGCTCCCGAGTTTGATAACTTGTTGGCCTGATAGGCTAAATATATTAACATGGAAGAAGACCAAGCCTCCAAGAGAGAGGAGCGAGGAGAGAAGAGGAAAGATAGTAAAGAAGAAGAAACTGCCAAGAAGGACAGGTTGCCTCCCTTCCAGAGGGGACCTCCAGTTTACAATCCGCTAAATGCACCTATCCCCAAGCCCTCATTGTTGTGGAAGGTAAAGGATTGCTGAATCGGCCCCCGCCCAAGTCCGATAAGTTCTGTTGATTTCATAATGATTACGGGCATACCATAGATAAATGTCGGCATTTAAAAAGCGGGATAGAATGGTTGGTGCAAAATGGATATCTTCAAGAATTTGTATGTAGATAAAAGGCTCAAGACACAGGGCCTTATTAGAAGAAAGATTCCCATAAAGGAAAATTTCCCGCCCAGCCAGGTTCCGAATCCCTTCAGGAGGATGGGCGTAAGCGTGTACCCTCAGGGGGACAGGAAGAGAGCAACCCCCCTAGGAAGGAGGTCATCCGCATAATATCTGGGGGACCTATGGGAGGAGATTCCCATAAGGCCCAGAGGGCACTAGCACGAGAGGTCCAAAGACACGTCGTCGAGGAGGTGCTAGAGGTAGATACTTCTGCTAGTACCCCCGCCATCCAGTTTACGCATAGAGAAGGACCTGTGATGAACCTCACTTATAATGATGCCTTGGTGATCACCGCGATAATAGTAAACAACGAATTTAGTCGGGTCTTCATTGACTTGCATAGTTCGACGGATATTCTGTTTAGGGAAACTTATGATCAAATGCAGTTGGGGGATACACCCCGTTGTATGGATTCGCAGGAGAAAAGGTGCACCCCCAGGGTTCAATTACCCTTCCCCTTTCTTTGGGGCAAGGATCACTGCGAAGAACATGCCTAATAAAATTCCTGGTGGTGGATACTCCCTCAGCTTACGACGTAATTTTGGGGAGACCTACTCTCAACACTTCCAAACGGTCATCTCCACATCCACATTAAGGTTAAGTTCCCTATGCCAGGGGACATACGAGAAGTCGAGGGAGATCAGCTGCAGTCCCGTAATGCTATGGGGAGGCCATACGTAAAGGCTAGAAGCGAGGGGCGGTGGAGTTATCCTCTGAAGAAGTTTGTTAACGTCAAGGGACAGTTCTGGCCACAACCAAGTAGCCGGAACAGTCCAGATCCCTCCCCAGGTGGATTCTGCCGAGGGAAAGGATCACACCAATGTTCAACCCCCCGAAGAGTTGCTAACCATAAATTGAACCTTGAGATCCCCGGGAAAACGACTAAGATCGGGTCTCAATTGGGGACGCATTAAAGAAGACCTAATATGATGCCTACAAAAGAACATAGACATATTCTCTTGGTCCCCCAGGACGTGGAAAGCATCAACCCAACAGTTATCATGCATCACCTCGACATAGACCCTTCGATGGAACCAGTTAACCATAAGAAGGCATTTTGGCACAAAGAAGGATAAGATCATTCAGGAAAAAAAAGAGAAGCTTCTAATAGCAGGGCATATCAGGGAAGGCCAAATTGCATATTACCCCCTGTGTTTCCAAAAGTCAGCTGAAAACTGCTCTGTGTTTTAAAAATAGGCAAAAAGACCCACGTATTTTATAAAATCCTGTAAAAAAGCCCCTCTCCATTAGAAACTAATGGAGAGTGTAACACGCGCCCATCATGTTGAAAGATTTTGGATCGCCCCGGGAAATAGCGCGAATGCGGAAGCACGGTATAAATTTAATGGCGAAATTTAAACATGCTTTTATGAAAAATAAAGAAATACGTTCAAAGGGTGTTCCCTTGAAGTTCCCAGGTGTTCGGTGTATCTCATGAATTAAAAGCATACAAGAATCATGGAGGCCATAGGATTAAAAATAAAAGAGGGACGAAAAGTAAATCGAGACCTACCGATTGTCGTTTTCGTCTTCTAACCGGTACTCGTGTTGTTCCCCGATTTGCACCAAATATCGTATATGAGACTCTCCAAATTGTGACACACAATCCACCCACGTATCTTGCATGTCGTGCTAGCGAACGAACAAGTATATTTTGGAGAGGATGGATCAATCGCACGTTATTAGGTTAACGGGATTAATCCTCCTATGTTCAATTATTCCAAGAACAAAAGAACAAGAAAAATGTTTTTCTTGGAGAGAAAAAGAGAGAGAGGGCGGACGAGATTAGGAGAGGGAGAGGAAGTGTATGTGTGTTTCAAGATCCATCATCCTTTCAGAGGTGAAAGGCTAGGAGTACTTATAGAGGAGGAGTTTAATCCTCTTCAAACTCCAACTCTAGAAGTCACCTCAGTCAGCTGCTCCCTACCAGGCTAACCCACTAACACTGCTTAGACGACCTTCGTCACCCGTCGATGAAATACGATAACAGATGCTTAGTGCAAGTCTCAAGGGGAATCTCGGTACCCATTTTCGAGATTCCTTGACTTGGAGATTTCCGGACTGATTCGGAGGGACTGATTTCATGGACCTACCTCCAAGTGTAGTCCCAGTCCCCGAAATACGTTTTTAGCCTGTGGGCTTTGTTTGCATAGTGAACAGATATGTATAAAGCAGATAAAGTGAACACAAACAAAGTAATGCCAAATGAATTTCACTTCTTTATTCATTAATAATATATCAAATCCTTGAAATTGTCTAGACATAGGTTACATTTCGCCTGCCAAGATTGGCTACATGGTCACCTATTCTAACAATCTCCCACTTGACCTTAAAGCCAATCGCCCATATGTCTAATCCCCATCTTCTCAAGATGTTGCGTATGAGCGCTCTGCAACATAGGCTTTATCAGCGAATCTGCTGTGTTGTCTGCTGAGTTGACTCGGTCCATCCGAACGTCACCTCTTCCTACCATTTCTCTTAGAAGATGGTAGCGTCTAAGAATGTATTTGGAACGGTGATGAGATCTCGGTTCCTTTGCTTGAGCTATTGCACCGCTGTTATCACAAAAAGATGACAACGGGCTCGGTAGTGCTGGCACCACACCCAACTCTTGGATGTAGTTTCTCATCCAAACCGCTTCCTTGGCAGCTTCTGAAGCTGCTATGTATTCGGCCTCAGTGGTGGAGTCAGCAGTGGTTGCTTGCTTGGAAGTTTTCCAAGCCACTGCTCCTCCATTGAGCCTGAATACATAACCCGATTGAGACTTGGCATCATCGTCATTAGACTGGAAGCTAGCGTCGCTAAAGCCTTTCAGGATCAGTTCTCCATTTCCATAGACTAAGAACATTTCCTTAGTCCTCCTTATGTACTTAAGGATGCCCTTAACAACATTCCAATATGCCTCTCCTGCACAAGACTGATATCTGTTTGCCACGCTCAAAGCGTAAGCAATGTCAGGCCTGATGCAGTTGACCGCATATTGGATGCTACCTACGGGCAGAAGCATAGGGGATGACTTTCATCCTTTCAAGTTCCTCATCAGTTTGCGGGGACTGTTTCTTGGATAACTTGATCCCATGCCTCATGGGAAGGAATCCTCGTTTGGAGTTGTCCATCCGATATCTCTTTAGGACTTTCTCCATATACGAGTTTTGGGTGAGCCCTAACATCCTTTTAGATCTATCCCTGACAATCTGGATGCCTAGGATGTAGGAGGCTTCACCCAAGTCCTTCATGAAAAATTGGGTTGATATACATGCTTTTGTGTCACCTAACATTCTAACATCATTACCTATGAGTAGAATGTCATCCACATAAAGCACTAGGAACACTATAGAGCTCCCACTGACCTTTTTGTATACACAAGGGTCGGATTCGTTTTTTATGAAGTCATAGCCCCGTATCACTTCATCAAAGCGAATGTTCCAACTTCGAGATGCTTGTTTGAGGCCATAGATGGACTTCTGGAGACGACAGACCTTATGTTCTTCTCCAATGACCGTGAAACCCTCCGGCTGATCCATGTAGATCTCTTCCTCAACAAAACCATTGAGGAAGGCCGTTTTCACGTCCATCTGCCATATCTCATAGTCATACTATGCTGCTATGGCGAGCAGGATCCGAATGGATTTAGCCATGGCTACCGGTGAGTAGGTGTCCTCAAAATCGACCCCGGGTCGTTGAGTGTACCCTTTAACTACAAGCCTAGCCTTAAAAGTTGTAATCCTCCATCAACGCCAAGTTTGCGCTTGTAGACCCACTTACAGCCAACTGGCTTAACACCTTTCGGCGGATCTACAAGTCTCTAACTTGGTTCTCGCTTATAGAGTCCACTTCGGTTTTCATGGCCTCAAGCCATTTCCCGGAGTTGATATCAGACATCGCTTCTCCGTATGTCTTAGGATCATTATCCAGAAGATCGGTCGTATTTAGAAAGCCATATCTCATTGGATGTCTGGACTCTCTAGTTGACCTACGGAGGACGGGAATGTCAGTGGTGACTGTGGGCGCTGACTGTATAGGAGCTGGCGGTTCAGGTACCGCGGCTGGCTGTTCCTGAGGCTGTCCTTCATGCCTAGCATGTTGGACTTCTCGAGGTCGGTCAGTCCTTCGAGTATCCATCCTGAATCCTCTAAGCGAGGAATCCGCGGCTTCCTCTGATGACTGGTTTCCATCACTTGATTCCTCAAGGATTAGTTCATCAGGTTGGATATCCTCTGGAAAGCCTTATTCCAAGAACACTGCATTCCTTGAAACAAATACCTTTTGTTCCAAGGGGTCATAAAAGTAATAACCCGCAGTTTCTTTTAGGGTATCCAACTAACCTGCATAAGCTAGACCTGGATTCTAGCTTATCTCCCATTAACCTCTTGACGTATGCGGGGCTACCCCACACTTTCAAGTAGTTGTAGGACGCAGGCTTGCCGTGCCATATCTCATATGGCGTTTGGTCAATACATTGGTTGGCGCCAAATTTAACAACTTGGCCGAGCATTGGAAGGACAAGGGCAATTTGGTAAAACTCATCATGGATCGAACCATGTCCAACAGGGTTCGATTCCTCCTTTCAGAGAAACCATTCAATTATGGTGTCCCGGGAAGTGTCCATTCAGATATTATACCATTTTCTTTTAGATAATTAAGGAACTCGGTACTAAGGTATTCTCCGCCTCGATCTGACCGTAGGACTTTAATTTTGCAGTTGGTTTGGTTCTCCACTTCAAGTCTGAATTCTTTAAACCTCTCAAGAGCTTCAGACTTGTACCTCATCAGGTAAACATAACCATACCGTGAATGATCATCGGTAAAGGTTATGAAGTAGGAGAACCCACCTCGGGCCTGCGTCCTTAGTGGTCCACATACGTCTGTATGGACCAAGTCTAACAGACCTGTGGCAAGCCTGCTTTGTCCTACAAAGGGCTTCTTGGTCATTTTCCCTCTTAGACAGGATTCACAGATTGGTAGTTCACTCAAGTCCACTACCTCTAGGTTCTTTGAGTCTACCAATCTTTTCATCCTGTCTTGGGATATGTGACCTAGCCTAGGGGTGCCACAGTCGTGCGTTCCCGTTATTATCTTTTTTACGTTTGTGTTAAGCATTTAGAACAAAGTTCGTTTGTTGCAAGATATAGAGCCCATTGTTAAGTGTACCAAGCAGATGAGCAATTCCACACCTCATCAAATAAAAGCAATTTTTATTGATCATAAACTCATAACCACTATTGTCTAACAATGGAATGGAAATGATATTTTTAATCATACTGGGTACATAATAAACTTGCTCTAATTCTATGCTAATACGATCACTAACTACTAGAGTGGCGGATCCTACTGCTTCTGCGAGATGGCCTTGTCATTCCCAAGCTTCAGGATCATATCCCCGCTATCCAATTTTCTGCTTCTTTTCAGCACCTGCAAATCATTGCAAATGTGAGCTCCACTGCCGGTATCTAATACCCAAAAGGCATAATTAGTGACCATATTGACCTCAATCACAAATATACCTTGGTTCGAGAAGAGTTTGGGGCACTCCCTCTTCCAATGCCCTTTCTCACGGCAATTGATACATATGTCATATGCCCTCGACTGTTGCTTGGAGACAACCTTTCTCTTTCCTTTGCCTTTCCCCTCTTTGGCAATGGGAACATTCTTAGTGTTCGTAGCTGCTTTGACAGCTTGTCCCTTCTCTTTCTTCTTTTTTCAACGTTCGGCACCCTTGCCTTTCGTTTTAGAAGTTGAAGCACCTCCAAACAATACCGAAGGCGTGAACTTTTTGGTCGTTGCCTCGTATTGCACCACCATATTGATTAACTCATGAATGCCCTTCTCAAGTGCGTTCATGTTGTAGTTGACAATAAATTAGTCGAAAGAGGGTGGGAGTGACTGAAAGGATCACATCTATGTACGTTTCATTGTCGAGGCCTGCCTTTAGGTCCTCGAGCTTTTTCCACCAGGGTAAGCATTTTAACCCCGTGCTCTTGTACAGAGGATCCTTCTGTCATTTTAGTTCCAAAGAACGCCTTAGTCGCTACATACCTAGTATGCCGGTCGGGGACTGCATAACAATCCTTAAGGCGAGCCGTAATGGAAGGGACATCGTCTAGCCTTTCATATTGCTTTTGAATCTCATTCGTCATCGAAACAAGTATGACGCTACGGACCTTCCGGTTATCCTTATGCCAAGTCTCGAACGTCACACGTTCTTCTGGCGTGGATCCTTCCGGTAAGGTCCTAAGGAGAGGCTCGTCCATGACATAGCCTTGGTTCTCATAATCCAGGACTATCCTGAGATTGCGCAACCAGTCGTTGTAATTGATTCCATTGAATTTGTTGGTCTCAAGAATGGTTGATAAAGGGTCTTTTAGACATTTTAAAATCTACATTTAAAAACAGAGTTCGCGATCAGCAGAATTTAAAAGACGGAGGTTTGATATATATAATTAAATGCTTGGTCTTTAGTCATTTAATGCTCCTACTATTTATACGAAAACACGGTACTCTCAAACGTTGTTCTCGAGAAACCTTTTCCTAGTGGGCTTGGGATCCACAACGAACTTTCCCATACCCCGCTTTTACTATTTGCATGGGAAGAATCCTGTGGGAGGTATGCCATACCATTCTCGTTCCACGAGATTCCCAAGATTATTGCCTCACCCTTTTACATGATCCCGAGGACTCCAAGCGAATCATGCTAATCGGACGTTAGACCCGACCCAATCAACTGAGCCATAGAGGGCTGCTACCTCCACGACTCGTGAGACATGTAACAGCGGTCTACTTTTCGTTCATGACATAGTGCAACTTCTTTTAAGTACGATAGACGTGCCACGACTCGTGAGACCACGCTATCGACCTAAATCAGCTTCCTCACTATGCCATGGATTGGAAGGCATGGACGAACTCCTAGAGTCCATGTCCACTTTGTCTAGGGTCTAATATTTGGACATTGGTCCAACCAATGTGAGAGTAGTAAATGACCGAGATCTCATAAATATATATTAACACATTCATCCATAATGCGAAAATAAGTTGCATCCCATGGCAGTTATATGATAAATAAAACACCATTCATCCATCATAATAACCACATGCAAATTAAAGCCTAGCACGCCCCTGTTGGATGATCACAAGCCCGAATCCTATGCGACCCACTGAGCCCGCAATGGATCTATGGTCAATCTAGGGTTGGTCCTACACTATTACATTAATAGTAACCCAATTATCATTCTGATGGTCCTTGGTCTCTTTTTCTCTTTCTTCTCTTCATGGAAACGCCTTGGAACCACCGGTCTGGGCTCTCCATGTGGACCTTCATTCTTCTCCATCAATTACATAAAATTAAAAACCTCACTTCTATTCTACTCTCATTACATATTAAAAATAGAAACCCCAGCGAAAACCCGGGGGAGTACATAAGGACGGAGGTAGAATGTCTTATTATTCCAAGGCAACTAGAAAAGGAGAAGGAGAAAGCAGTAAAAGAGGCACATAGGTCCAATAGAAAATTAAAACCATACATTCGGTCTAAGGCTCGTGATCGTCCATTTCCATCCAACGCATATAATCACATGATCCATTCACACAAAATACATGCTAACAACACATGATTACCAATCACAATTATCCAAGATAAAATAAATGCGTAACGTATGAAAAGTATGGTACATCCGTTCGTAATAATATTTTTCCCATTTTAGGAAGACCCTTCCTCATTATTTCTAGGTAAATTATCCCCGGGATTCCAAATCCAACATAATTTAACCTACCAAAATAATGTCTTAGAAAATAGGCAAGAATTAAACAAAAAATAATTTTTCAGAATTAATTAATTAAAATTAAAACTGGAAATAGGGAAAAAACCCTAAGAACGGCGGCCGGTCGCTGCCACCAGCAGCAGCCAGCCGGCGCACGCGCGCAGGCCCCTGCCTGCTTGCGCGCGTGTTAGCCTGCCGACCGCCAGTCGTGCGGCTGCCCTGTGCAGGCGCGCGCACGTGCACGCGCACTGGGCGCGCCTTCCGGGTGCGCGCGCGCAGACACCATCGTCTGCGTGCGCACGCGCGCGCCTGGCCTCTCTGGCCGTGCCTGGCTCCTCTGCCTGCGCGCGTCTGCCTCGCCTGTGCGCACGGCCGTGCGCGGCCAGCCTTCGGCAGGCCGCGTGCTGTGTTTTTCCATTTTGTTCGTTTCTTGCCCCCCGTTTCTCAAGAAAAACAGAAAATCTAACAATACCAATATTCATACGAATTAAAAGCAAGAAAAACGACATGCTTTAATAATAATAAAATCAAGAATTAATTAAAACACGCCAAATCACGTTTTCATGCTTAAAACACTCGTAAAACCCTAGGCCTATATACCGAACCGGGCTCTGATACCACTGAAAGATTGTGGATCGTCCTGGGAAATAGCGAATGCGGAAGCGCGGTATAAATTTAATGGCGAAATTTAAACATGCTTTTACGAAAAATAATGAATACGTTCAAGGGGTGTTCCCTTGAAGTTCCCTTGAAGTTCCCGGGTGTTCGGTGTATCTCATGAATTAAAAGCATACAAGAATCATGGAGGCCATAGGATTAAAAAATAAAAGAGGGACGAAAAGTAAATCGAGATCTACCGATTGTTGTTTTCGTCTTCTAACCGGTACTCGCATTGTTCCCCGATTTGCACCAAATCTCGTATATGAGACTCTCCAAATTGTGACACACAATCCACCCACGTATCTTGCATGTCGTGCTAGCGAACGAACAAGTATATTTTGGAGAGGATGGATCAATCGCACGTTATTAGGTTAACGGGATTAATCCTCCTATGTTCAATTGTTCCAAGAACAAAAGAACAAGAAAAATATTTTTCTTGGAGAGAAAAGAGAGAGAGGGCGGACAAGATTAGGAGAAGGAGAGGAAGTGTGTGTGTGTGTGTGTGTGTGTTTCAAGATTCATCATCCTTCCAAAGGTGAAAGGCTAGGAGTACTTATAGAGGAGGAGTTTAATCCTTTTTCAAACTCCAACCCTAGAAGACTAATTTGACTAGGATTTTGACCTAGTCAAAGTAGTAATTGACCTAGTCAAATTAATCCTAGCCATCCATCTCTCCTTTTAATCTCAAACATTAATTTAATTTAATGGAATATTTAAAACCTATTTAAATATTCCAAAGGGCAATAAATAAATATAATAAATATAAATATTTATTCTAGCCCATTAAATTAATTTTCTAATAAATCTAATTTATTAGATTAATTCCTTTTATCTAATAAAAGGAATTAACTCTTTCCAAGAAAATCAAGGACCCGATTAAATCCAATTTAATCATTCCATTTCTCCAAATATTTAATTCTAAATTAAATACTTAATGTGTGTGGATTGTGTGTGACTCTTTAGGTTCACCTTTCAGCTAGACTTGGTCGGATTCCTAGAATCCGCCGTTACCATGGGTGGCCATCTAACAACGGTCCATGGCACTAGAGACTAGGTGAATATTCGGGGATGAACATTTAGGCTCTAACAGTACACTTGTCCTTCCATCTACGGTCTCACCACTTAGGGTCTAGGGCACGAAAAATGCAGGTACCCATTTTGGACCTAAGTGTCGGTCTGTCCTTACTAAACGCCGCAAGGGAAACCTTCCCTTCTGTTCAGTTACTGTGGCCACAGATTTTAGGGACAAGACACAAAGCATATGTAAGACTCAACTGTCAATGCCTTTTGACAGGAGACAGATCCTTTCTTGGAAACTATTGTCACTCTGTACACCGGAGGTGCACTAGACATGGCTTATGACTACTCAAATGCATCTTGGCAATCTCTCACCATATCTAAGATACAGCCCCGATATACAGGTAAACTCAGCAGTTCCTCAAGTCAAAGGACTTAACCTGTACTGTTGGAACCGGGAGTACACGTCATACCTAGCCGACCCTACTCAAGGTCCTCCGTAAGACGGTTCCCGCGAGTCACTTCAGTCAACTGCTCCCTAGTAGGCAAACCCACTAACACTGCTTAGACGACCTTCGTCATCCGTCGATGAAATACGACAGCAGATGCTTAGTGCAAGTCTCAAGGGGAATCTCGATACCCATTTTCGAGAATCCTTGACTTGGAGATTTCCGGACTGATTCGGAGGGATTGATTTCATGGACCTACCTCCAACCGTAGTCCCAGTCCCCGAAATACATTTCAGTCCGTGGACTTTGTTTGCGTAGTGAACAGATATGTATAAAGCAGATAAGTGAACACAAACAAAGTAATGCCAAATGAATTTCACTTCTTTATTCATTAATAATATATCAAATCCTTGAAATTTTCTAGACATAGGTTACATTTCGCCTGCCAAGATTGGCTACATGGTCACCTATTCTAACACCTGTGACTTTTTTCTTTACCTTTTTAAGGGTTACTTTATAGTGCAAATGTCCATTTTTTCCTCTTTCTTTGACCATTTAAATATATTTTAATAAGTTAATCAATGCTATTTAATCTAAATATATTTTAATAAATTATATTTATTTATGAAACATATTTGATATGCCCCAAAATGGTTGGCCCATACTCACGGCCCAAAGTACTATAGACGGATCCACTCAAGTGGTGTGGGCCCAAGAGAAGGACCTAACACACTGCAAAGGTCGGCCTAAGAGAAGTTAGGACCAACCTGAAAGGAATCCGGTGGATCGTCCCGGGAATTGCGCGAATGCGGAAGCGCGGTAAAAATAAACATATTAAAATAAAAGGCATGCTTTTAATTTAAAGAACACGCTCAAGGGGTGTGCCCTTGAGGTTCCCGGGCGTTCGGTGTATCTCATGATCATAAAGAATTAAAGAAATCATGAAGGCCATAGAGTTGAAAAAATAAAGAGGGACGAAAATCTTAAACGAGACCTACCCGTTGTCGTTTTCGTCTTCAACTGCTACTCGCGTTGTTCCCCGTTTGCACCAAGACCTCATTCTTGAGATCCTCCAAATCGTGACACACGATCCACCCACGTATCTTGCACGTCGTGCTAGCAACGAACAAGTGTATAATTTTTGGAGTGGACGAATCAACAACACGTTATCAATTAACGATATTGATTCGTCTAAATTCTAATGTTCCAAGAACAAAAAGAACTTAGAAAATATATATTTTCTTGCTAGAGAAAGAGAGAGGGGCGGACGAGAGGTAGGAGAGGGGAGAGTGTGTGTTGTGTGTGTTTTTCAAGAATCATCGATCTCTCAAATGTTGGAAGCTAGAGGTTTATATAGAGGAAGAGTTTAATCCTCTTTAAACTCAAACTCTAAGTAACCTAATTTGACTAGGATTTTGACCTAGTCAAAGTCCTAGTCAAACTAGTGTTTGACCTAGTCAAACGAATCCTAGCCTTCCATCTCCCCTTTCCATCTCAACCGTTGATTTTAATTAATGGAATATTTAATCCTATTAAATATTCCAAAAGGCTAAAAGAATAAATATAATATTATAAATAAATATTATTATTTATTCTAAGCCCATTAAATCAACCCTTTTTAATAAATCCTATTTATTAATTTAATTCCCTTTATCAAATAAAAGGAATTAATTTCTCCAAGAAAATATGGGACCCGATTAAATCTAATTTAATCATTCCTTTACTCCAATATTTAATTCTAAATTAAATACTAAGTGTGTGTGGATAGTGTGTGACTCTTTAGGTTCACCATTCAGCTAGACTTGGTCGGATTCCTAGAATCCGTCCGTTACCATGGGTGGCCATCTAGCAACGGGCCATGGTACTAGAGACTAGGTAAAATATTCGGGGATGAACATTTAGGCTCTAACAGTACACTTGTCCTTCTGTCTTCGGTCTCATCACTTAGAGTCTAGGGCACGGAAAAAGCAGGTACCCATTTTGGACCTAAGTGTCGGTCTGTCCTTACTAAACGCCGGAAGGGAAACCTTTCCCTTCTGTTCAGTTACTGTGGCCACAGATTTTAGGGACAAGACACAGAGCATACATGAGACTCAACTGTCAATACCTTCTGACAGGAGACAGATCCTTTCTTGGAAACTACTGTCACTCTGTACACCTGAGCTGTACTAGACATGGCTTATGACTACTCAAGAGTATTTTGGCAAATCTCTCACCATATCTAAGATACAGACCTGATGCACAGGTGAACTCAGCAGTTCCTCAAGTCAAAGGACTTGGCCTGTATCGTTGGAACCGGGAATACACGTCATACCTTGCTGACCATACTCAAGGTCCTCCGTAAGACGGTTCCCGCGAGTCACCTCAGTCAGCTGCTTCCTAGCATGCTGACCCACTAACACTGCTCAGACGACCTTCGTCACCCGTCGATGAAATACGACAGCAGATGCTTAGTGCAAGTCTCAAAGGGAATCCCGGTACCCATTTTTGGGATTCCTTGACTTGGAGATTTCCGGACTGATTCGGTGAGACTGATTTCATGGACCTACCTCCAAGCATAGTCCCAGTCCCCGAAAACGTTACTCAGTCCGTGGGCTTTGTTTGCATAGTGAACAGAAATGTAAATGCAGATAAGTGAACATAAACAAAGTATTGCCATATGAATTTTTTCACTTCTTTATTCATAAATGTTTTTATCAAATACCAAAGAATTGTCTAAACATAGGTTACATATTCCTGCCAAAATTGGCTTACATGGTCACCTATTCTAACAATCTCCCACTTGACCTTAAAGCAATTGCCCATATGCTTAATCCCCATCTTCTCAAGATGTTGCGTATGAGCGCTCTGCGACATAGGCTTTGTCAGCGGGTCTGCTGTGTTGTCTGCCGAGTTGACTCGGTCCATCCGGACGTCACCTCTTCCTACCATTTCTCTAAGAAGATGGTAGCGTCTAAGAATATGTTTGGAACGGTGATGAGATCTCGGTTCCTTTGCTTGCGCTATAGCGCCGTTGTTATCACAGAAGATGACAACGGGCTCGGCGATGCTAGGCACCACACCCAACTCTTGGATGTAGTTTCTCATCCAAAACCGCTTCCTTAGCAGCTTCTGAAGCTGCTATGTATTCAGCCTCTGTGGTGGAGTCAGCAATGGTTGCTTGCTTGGAACTTTTTCAAGCTACTACTCCTCCATTGAGTTTGAATACGTGCCCCGATTGAGACTTGGCATCACCGTCATCAGACTGGAAGCTAGCGTCGCTAAAGCCTTCCAGAATTAGTTCTCCATTGCCATAGACTAGGAACATTTCCTTAGTCCTTCTTAGGTACTTAAGGATGCCCTTAACAGCATTCCAATGTGCCTCTCCTGCGCAGGACTGATATCTGCTTGTCACGCTCAAAGCGTACGCAATGTCAGGCCTAGTGCAGTGGACCGCATATTGTATGCTACCTACGGCGGAGGCATAGGGGATGACCTTCATCCTTTCAAGTTCCTCATCAGTCTGTGGGGACTGTTTCTTGGATAACTTGATCCCATGCCTCATTGGAAGGAATCCTCGTTTGGAGTTGTCCATTCGATATCTCTTTAGGACTTTCTCCATATACGAGTTTTGGGTGAGTCCTAACATCCTTTTAGATCTGTCCCTGACAATCTGGATGCCTAGGATGTAGGAGGCTTCACCCAAGTCCTTCATGGAAAACTGGGTTGACAACCATGCTTTTGTGTTTCCTAACATTCTGACGTCATTACCAATGAGCAGAACGTCATCCACATAAAGCACTAGGAACACTATTGAGCTCCCACTGACCTTCTTGTATACACAAGGGTCGGATTCGTTTTTGATGAAGTCATAACCCCGTATTACTTCATCAAATCGAATGTTCCAACTTCGGGAGGCTTGTTTGAGGCCATAGATGGACTTCTGGAGGCGACAGACTTTCTGTTCTTCCCCAGTGACCGTGAAACCCTGCGGCTGATCCATATAGATCTCTTCTTCAACGAAACCGTTGAGGAAGGCCGTTTTCACGTCCATCTGCCATATCTCATAGTCATACCATGCTGCTATGGCGAGCAGAATCCGAATGGACTTAGCCATGGCTACTGGCGAGTAGGTATCCTCAAAATCGACCCCGGGTCGTTGAGTGTATCCCTTAGCTACAAGCCTAGCCTTAAAGGTTGTGACTTCTCCATCAACGCCAAGTTTGCGCTTGTAGACCCACTTACAGCCTACTGGCTTAACACCTTTCGGTGGATCTACGAGACTCCAAACTTGGTTCTCGCTCATGGAGTCCATTTCAGCTTTCATGGCCTCAAGCCATTTCCCGGAGTCGATGTCAGACATCGCTTCTCCATAAGTCTTAGGATCGTTATCCAAAAGATCGGTCGCACCTAGAAAGCCATATCTCACTGGAGGTCTGGTCTCTCTAGTGGACCTACGGAGAACGGGAACGTCAGTGGTGACTGTGGGCGCTGACTGTATCGGAGCCGGCGGTTCAGGAACCGGGACTGGCTGTTCCTGAGGCTGTCCTTCATGCCTAGCATGTGGGACTTCTCGAGGTTGGTCAGCCCTTCGGCTGTTAATCCTGAATCCTCTAAGTGAGGGTTCCGCGGTTGTGTCTGATGGCTGGATTCCATCACTTGATTTCTCAAGGATCAGCTCATCAGGTTGGATATCCTCCGGGAAACCTTGCTCCAAGAATACGGCATTTCTTGAAACAAACACCTTTTGTTCCAAGGGGTCATAAAAGTAATAACCCGCAGTTTCTTTAGGGTATCCAACGAACCTGCATAAGCTAGACCTAGATTCTAACTTATCTCCCACTAACTTCTTGACGTATGCGGGGCTACCCCACACTTTCAAGTAGTTGTAGGATGCAGGCTTGCCGTGCCATATCTCATATGGCGTTTGGGTCAATGTGCTAGTAGGCGCCAAATTCAATAATTTGGCCGCCGTTTCTAGTGCATAGCCCCAAAACGATAAGGGCAATTTGGTAAAAACTCATCATGGACCGAACCATGTCCAACAGGGTTCGATTCCTCCTTTCAGAGACACCATTTTAACTGCGGTGTTCCTGGAGGTGTCCATTCTGATATTATACCATGTTCTTTTAGATAATCTAGGAACTCTGTACTAAGGTATTCACCGCCTCGGTCCGACCGAAGGATTTTAATTTTGCAGTTGGTTTGGTTCTCCACTTCAAGTTTGAATTCTTTAAACCTCTCAAGAGTTTCAGACTTGTACCTCATCAGGTAAACATAACCATACCGTGAATGATCATCGGTGAAGGTTATGAAGTATGAGAATCCACCTCAGGCCTGCGTCCTTAGTGGTCCGTCCTTAGTGGTCCACATACGTCTGTATGGACCAAGTCCAACAGACCTGTGGCAAGCCTGCTTTGTCCTACAAAGGGCTTCTTGGTCATTTTCCCTCTTAGACAGGACTCACAAGTTGGTAGATCGCTCAAGTCCCCAACCTCCAGGTTCTTCGAGTGTACCAACCTTTTCATCCTATCTTGGGATATGTGACCTAGCCTAGCGTGCCACAGACGTGCGTTCCCGTTATTATCTAATTTTCGTTTGTGTTGTGCATTGAGGACGAAATTCGTTTGTTGCAAGATATAGAGTCCGTTATGTAAATGTACCAAGTAGATGAGCAATTCCACACCTCATCAAATAAAAGCAATTTTTATTGATTCTAAACTCATAACCACTATTGTCTAACAATGGAATGGAAATGATGTTTTTAATCATACTGGGTACAAAATAAACTTGTTCTAATCTATGCTAATATTATCACTAATCACTAGAGTGGCGGTCCTACTGCTTCTGCCGAGATGGCCTTTCCATTCCCAAGCTTCAGGATCATGTCCCCGCTACCCAGTTTTCTGCTTCTTTTCAACACCTGCAAGTCATTGCAAATGTGAGCTCCACAGCCGGTATCTAATACCCAAGAGGCAGAACTAGTGACCATATTAACCTCAATCACATATATATACCTTGGTTCGAGAAGAGTTTGGGGCACTCTCTCTTCCAATGCCCTTTCTCACGGCAGTTGATACATATGTCATATGCCTTTGACTGTTGCTTGGAGACAACCTTTCCCTTTCCTTTTCCTTTCCCCTCTTTGGCAATGGGAACACTCTTAGTGTTCGTAGCTGCTTTGACGGCCTTTCCCTTTCCTTTCTTCTTCTTCCAACGTCCGGCACCCTTGCCTTTCGTGTTAGAAGTCGAACCACCTCCAAACAATACCGAAGGCGTGGACTTCTTAGTCGTTGCCTCGTATTGCACCAACATATTGATCAACTCATGAATGCCCTTCTTAAGTGCGTACATGTTGTAGTTGACGATAAATTGGTCAAAGGAGGGTGGGAGTGACTGAAGGATCACATCTATGTACGTTTCATTATCGAGACCTGCCTTTAGGTCCTCGAGCTTTTCCACCAGGGTAAGCACTTTAACCCCGTGCTCTTGTACAGAGGATCCTTTTGTCATTTTAGTTCCAAAGAATGCCTTGGTCGCGACATACCTAGTATGCCGGTCCGGGACTGCATAGCAATCCTTAAGGCGAGCCATAATGGAAGGGACATCGTCTAGCCTTTCATATTGCTTCTGAATCTCATTGGTCATTGAAGCAAGTATGATGCTACGGACCTTCCGGTTATCCTTATGCCAAGTCTCGAACGTCTCACGTTCTTCTGGCGTGGATCCTTCCGGTAAGGTCCTAGGGAGAGGCTCGTCCATGACGTAGCCTTGGTTCTCGTAATCTAGGACTATCCTGAGATTGCGCAACCAGTCGTTGTAGTTTGTTCCATTGAATTTTTTTGTCTCAAGAATGGTGGAAAGTGGGTTCTTAGACATTTTTTTAAAATCTACATTTTAGAAAAACAACGCGCGATCAGCAGAAAATAAAAGACGGTGGTTTGATAAAATAATTAAATGCATGGACTTTAGTCATTTAATCCTCCCACTATTTATACGAAAACACGGTACTCTCAAAGTGATTTTTGGGAAATCCTTTCCAAGTGGGCTTGGGATCCACAGCGATTTTTCCCATACCCCGCTTTTACGATTCGCATGGAAAACATCCTGTGGGAGGTATTCCATACCATTCTCGTTCCACGAGATTCCCAAGATTATTGCCTCACCCTTTCACATGATCCCGAGGACTCCAAGCGAATCATGTTAATTGGGCGTTAGACCCAACCCAATCGACCGAGCCACGGACCCACTGGTACCCCCACGACTCGTGAGACAGGCAGCAGCAGCCCGCTTTTCGTTCATGACATAATGCAGCTTCCTTAAGTACAATAACGTGCCACGACTCGTGAGACCACGCTATTGACCTAAAGCAGCTTCCTCACTATGCCATGGATTGGAAGGCATGGACAAACTCCTAGAGTTCATGTCCACTTTGTCTAGGGTCTAATATTTTGACATTGGTCCAACCAATGTGAGAGTAAGAAATGACCGAGATCTCAAATAAATATCTACACATACATCCATAATGCGTAAATAAACCATTCATAGCAGTTATATGATAAATAAACAATCCATTCATCTATCATCATAACCACATGCAAAATTAAAGCCTAGCACGCCCCTGTTGGATGATCACGAGCCCGAATCCTATGCGATCCACTGAGCCCGCAGTGGATCTATGGTCAATCTAGGGTTGGTCCTATACTATTACATTAATAGTAACCCAATCATCATGCTGATGGGCTTTGGTCTCTTTTCCTCTTTCTTCACTTCATGGAAAACACCAAGGGGCCTCCCGTCTGGGCTCTCCATGTGGTCCTTCCTTCTTCTCCACCAATTACAAAAAGGAAACCTCACTCCTAGTCTACTCTCATTACATATTAAAAATAGAAACCCAGCAAAAACCCGGGGGAGTACATAAGGAGGGAGGTAGAATGCCTTATTATTCCAAGGCAACTAGAAAGAGAGAAGGGGAAAGCAGTAAAAGAGGCACACAGGCCCAACAGAAAATAAACCATACATCCGGTCTTAGGGCTCGCGATCATCCATTTCCAACCAACACACATAATCACATGATCCAATCACATAATTACATAATACCAATAACATATGATTTCCAATCATAAATATCCAAAATAATTAATGAATATGTGCACAACGTGTGAAAAATAAAACACAAATATTGGTAATAATATTTTCCTCGTTTTAGGAAAACCTTTCCTCATTATTTTAAGTAAAATAACCCCGGGATTCCAAATCCAATTTATTTTACTCCTAAAATAATGTCTTTAGAAAAATAGGCATAATTGAACCAAAAACAATTTTTCAGAATTAATTCAAAATTAAAACTGAAAATAATTAAAAATTAAAAGAAAAAATACTGGTAGGGTTTTGAAACCCTAGCAGCAGCAGCTGCTGCCGCCGCCGCCGTCGGCGGCTTGCCGGCACGCGCGCAGGGCAGCAGGCTCAGCCTGCCGCCCCTGCGCGCGCGCCTGGCCGGCAGCGGGGTGCGCGGCCCGGCATGCCGGCAGGCCGCCGCGCGCGCAGGCTCCCCTGCCTTGCGCGCGCGCTGGCCTGCTGGCTGTCGGCCGTGCCGTGCGCAGTGCGCGCGCTGACGCGCACTGGGCACGCCTGCCGGGCGCGCGCGCGCAGACTCCTCCGTCTGCGTGCGCGTGCGCCTGGCGGCGGTGCCCAGGGCCGTCCGCGCGTGGACTCGCATGCGCGCGGCCTTGCGAGCGTGCGCGCGCATGAGCGCGCCTGCGCGCAGCCTTCCTGGCTGTACGCTGCCCCCGTGCGGCCGGCTGGGCGCGGCGCGCGCAGGCCTCCCTTGCCTGCGCGCGTCTGCCCTGCCGGCAGCGTGCGGCTGCGCGCGGCCAGCCCTCCGGCTGGCCGACTGTGTCGTTTCTTGTTTTTCGTTCAATTTTCCATCCCGTTTCCCAAGAAAAACAGAAAATTACCAACATTCATAAATTCACACGAATCAAAAGCAATAAAATCGACATGCTTAAAATCAAGAACAATCAAGATTTAATAAAAAAACATGCCAATTTCACGTTTCATGCTTATAACGCACATAAACCCTAGGCCTATACACCGAACCGGGCTCTGATAGCACTGAAAGGAATCCGGTGGATCGTCCCGGGAATTGCGCGAATGCGGAAGCGCGGTAAAAATAAACATATTAAAATAAAAGGCATGCTTTTAATTTAAAGAACACGCTCAAGGGGTGTGCCCTTGAGGTTCCCGGGCGTTCGGTGTATCTCATGATCATAAAAGAATTAAAGAAATCATGGAGGCCATAGAGTTGAAAAAATAAAGAGGGACGAAAATCTTAAACGAGACCTACCCGTTGTCGTTTTCGTCTTCAACTGCTACTCGCGTTGTTCCCCGTTTTGCACCAAGACCTCGTTCTTGAGATCCTCCAAATCGTGACACACGATCCACCCACGTATCTTGCACGTCGTGCTAGCAACGAACAAGTGTATAATTTTTGGAGTGGACGAATCAACAACACGTTATCAATTAACGATATTGATTCGTCTAAGTTCTAATGTTCCAAGAACAAAAAGAACTAGAAAATATATATTTTCTTGCTAGAGAAAGAGAGAGGGGCGGACGAGAGGTAGGAGAGGGGAGAGTGTATGTTGTGTGTGTTTTTCAAGAATCATCGATCTCTCAAATGTTGGAAGCTAGAGGTTTATATAGAGGAAGAGTTTAATCCACTTTAAACTCAAACTCTAAGTAACCTAATTTGACTAGGATTTTGACCTAGTCAAAGTCCTAGTCAAACTAGTGTTTGACCTAGTCAAACGAATCCTAGCCTTCCATCTCCCCTTTCCATCTCAACCGTTGATTTTAATTTAATGAAATATTTAAATCCTATTAAATATTCCAAAAGGCTAAAAGAATAAATATAATATTATAAACAAATATTATTATTTATTCTAAGCCCATTAAATCAACCCTTTTAATAAATCCTATTTATTAATATAATTCCCTTTATCAAATAAAAGGAATTAATTTCTCCAAGAAAATATGGGATCCGATTAAATCTAATTTAATCATTCCTTTACTCCAATATTTAATTCTAAATTAAATACTAAGTGTGTGTGGATAGTGTGTGACTCTTTAGGTTCACCATTCAGCTAGACTTGGTCGGATTCCTAGAATCCGTCCGTTACCATGGGTGGCCATCTAGCAACGGTCCATAGCACTAGAGACTAGGTGAAATATTCGGGGATAAACATTTAGGCTCTAACATTACACTTGTCCTTCTGTCTTCGGTCTCATCACTTAGAGTCTAGGGCACGAAAAAAGCAGGTACCCATTTTGGACCTAAGTGTCGGTCTGTCCTTACTAAACGCTGCAAGGGAAACCTTTCCCTTCTGTTCAGTTACTGTGGCCACAGATTTTAGGGACAAGACACAGAGCATACATGAGACTCAACTGTCAATACCTTTTGACAGGAGACAGATCCTTTCTTGGAAACTACTGTCACTCTGTACACCCGAACTGTACTAGACATGGCTTATGACTACTCAAGAGTATTTTGGCAATCTCTCACCATATCTAAGATACAGACCTGATGCACAGGTAAACTCAGCAGTTCCTCAAGTCAAAGGACTTGGCCTGTACCGTTGGAACCGGGAATACACGTCATACCTTGCTAACCATACTCAAGGTCCTCCGTAAGACGGTTCCCGCGAGTCACCTCAGTCAGCTGCTTCCTAGCATGCTGACCCACTAACACTGCTCAGACGACCTTCGTCACCCGTCGATGAAATACGACAGCAGATGCTTAGTGCAAGTCTCAAAGGGAATCCCGGTACCCATTTTCGGGATTCCTTGACTTGGAGATTTCCGGACTGATTCGGTGAGACTGATTTCATGGACCTACCTCCAAGCGTAGTCCCAGTCCCCGAAAACGTTACTCAGTCCGTGGGCTTTGTTTGCGTAGTGAACAGAAATGTAAATGCAGATAAGTGAACGTAAACAAAGTATTGCCATATGAATTTTTTCACTTCTTTATTCATAAATGTTTTTATCAAATACCAAAGAATTGTCTAGACATAGGTTACATATTCCTGCCAAAATTGGCTTACATGCTCACCTATTCTAACACAACCCATATGAGGAAGTAGGCTAGGCCCTCCCCATAGGTAGAGGCAAGGTCCGTGTAAAGGAAGGAGGCCCATTCGGGCCCAGGAAAAGACCTATGAAGGAAGGAGTAGTAGACTCAGTCAAGGAGGCTTGGATAAGCATTATTCGAACATTTTCCCTTATTTGGGACGGATCTCGTAACCGTCTCCCTCTTCATGAGGCCAGTCCTGAGGGACTCTAGGAAGACGACAGTCAAGCCCCCAAGGAGCCCTAACCCCCCAAAACTCTTCCACTCCAAGTAACTCCCTCTATAGATACCAACCCTCTTGGCTGGGGTAAGTAACGTCTCTCTACTCTCGGAATCTTCAAATTTCTCTTTAAAATACACTTGGCACATTTGATGCTCGTTATTTTTACTAAATTCTTCTTGCATTCAAGTTTATTTATTCCAAAATTGCTTACTAACTTGAGACTTAGAGTTCTAATGCTTTTTTTACAGGTTCCCTGTCCAAATTTGCAAAGGTTCAGGCCCACTTCATTCAAGTCCAAGAAGACAACTTTGATGGAGCTCTTTTTGCTCACATCAATTGGCACCGTCTGTGGGAACACCGAGTCAAGACGTGAGAACAATGAAAACTCCCAATGTCGGGCTAGATAAGTAGAAGGGAATGGACGTTGCCCCCGACCCCCAAGCTTTGCTAGTGGTAACGGGAACACCCCTAGCATTCGCCGTGCAACTGAAGCCAGACCTTCAGGTCCCTCTAATCTCCCTTCGAATCCCTCTCGTGATAGCACGTCCTTCGACACCTCTTCGGACAGGGTGTCCCTGGGCCTGTTGATACTTCCGAGATTGAAGTATGTCATGTCAGCCTTCTAAGTTCTCTCGTGGAGATGAAAAAATGATTAAAAAAAAAGATAAATTACATCTACCTCCCCTGAAGTTTCGCTAAATTATCAATACCACCCTATTATTTCAGAAATTACAAATACCCCCTGTATTTTGCTAAAATCATGTAATCATTCCTCCGTGGGCATGAGATGTCACTTTTACCCTTATGATTTTTTTAATTTTTTTTAATGACTAGAAAAAAAAAGAAAAAATCTAACTTTGTGTAAAGTCTATTTTGCCCCTCAGTCTCCCGCGCCTTTTCATCGTCCATTCACTTCTTCTTCCCAGAATAAACCTTACTCTCCAATCACAAAAAACGCTCCATTCTCTCTACCCATTCTCAGCTTCACTCTCAATCTTCCCGACAACATCATTTTCTGCGAGCAGTCTTCATTTTGCTGGAGTGAACAGTGTTGTTGCACTCTTCGACGACTGGAGCAAAGAAACACGATATGCATGCTTTCTGATACTAGGCCACCTTTTTTTTTTTCTTTCTGTGTTTTTGGTTCATTGCATTGTTGCCTTCATGTTTTAACACCCAAATTTTTAGGTTTTTTTTTTTTTTTTTTTAACTTTTTACCGAAGCAACATTAGATTTTAGGATTTCTGTTACATCCTTTTTTTTCTTTCTTTTTGGGTTTAGTATGTATGCTTCATTTGTATGTATTTTGTGATGTTGTTTACTTTATTTTTGTTGATTGCACTTTATGTATTTTTGTTTTCAGAAAATTCCTAATTTTTCTAAAAAAATTCTAGGTCAGATTTTGAGGGGTTTATGAAATTCATGTTTGAATATGGTATTTGCATACAAAATCGTATATCGATGCTAAGTTTTACTATTATTAAAATTTTTGCTTCATAATTTTCTTTTTCTTTTTTTTTCTGGTTTTGAAACAAGCTCTTCCAGTGAATAATCTAATTTCTTTGTTGTTGGAACAGGTATGGGTGACAAGGTGTACACCATTGTCATATATTATCTGGGCAAAGGCAAAAAGTTTTGCAACATAGATCCAGATAAGTATAGTTATATTGATTTCATTGATGATATTAGGGAGTTATATGGTGTTTATGATAACAATATCAAAATTAGATGTGGTGTAGAAGATTCTAATGAACATAAGAGTATAGAAATTGATAAGGATGTTCTATGCATGTTTGAGAAAAATAAAAGTAGGAGTCAATTTGAGATATTTGTGGAAAGTGCTGCAGGAGTTAAGGGTAAGGGCATCCAGGATCAAAGTGATGAAATGAGTGAGGAAGAGGGGGAAGAGGGAGAGGGAAGTCATGAAGAGGGGGAGGTTTAGATGAAAATGGTGATCGGGAAGAGGGAGAGGGCAGTCATGAAGAGGAGAAGGGCATTCATGAAAATGGGAAAAAAACGAAAGTGATGATGGGATGTCTTCCTATAATTCTGATGATCATTGTGAGAGCAAAAACAAGAGTGATTCTGAGTTTGAGGATGATGTAATGCATGGTGCATTATCTAGAGATGCAAGTATGTTCCCTGACGAACTAGGAGAAAAGGTTAAGTTAGAGAACGGAATAGTGTTTGTTGATATTAATGCATTTAGGACTGTCCTTAAAGAGTTTGTGATTCAAGAGGGTTTTCAAATTATAAGGTTAAGTAATGAAAAAACAAGATTAACAGCACACTGTGCCTCAAAAGATTGTCCCTGGAGAATCCATGTTTTTCTATTAGCAGATGGAGTCACATTCCAAATTAAGACGTATGTTTCTACATTAGCTTTGATTCAACAGAGGCTACTGCAATATGGATTGCTTCTAAGATAGAAAATGTGTTGAGGAAAAACCCAGAAATGAAGTCTAGAGGAATCAGAAATGAATTGAGGAAAATTTAGAGTGAACCCCCAGTACATGCAAATTTATAGAGCAAAGAAAAAGGCCATGGAGGTGATTGTGGGTAGTCATGCTGAGTCATTCAGGAAACTGCCATATTATGCAAAAATGGTGTCACTAAAAATGAGGGTAGTGTGGTAACATTACAGTGTGATGTAGCTGAGGATAAGATCAAACCTTCTACTCCAGTTTTCAAAAGATTTTTCATAAGATTACCTGCAATGAGAGATGGATTCCTAGAGGTGTGTTGCTCATTTCTAGGATTTGATGGGTGTCACTTGAAAGGGCCTTGTGGGGGTGTTGCTTGCTGCAATAGGATTGGATGGGAATAATAGGTTATCCTATTGTTGTTGCCGTTGTTGAGTCCGAGTGCAAGGAATCATGGCTGTTTTTCTTTGAAAACCTGTCAAAAATGCGGGTAGGATTCACTCATGACAAACCATGGACTTTCATGAGTGACAGACAGAAGGTTAATATTCTAACTTTTCCTATGTACATACTTGTTATGCATGGCTCTAAGATGGATGTTCATGTAATACATGAGTACTGTGTGTGTGTATTTGTTATAAAATGATACTGTTTGTTGTTTGTTGTTGGATGTTATAAAATGAGTACTGTAGTTTGTTGTTTCCTAGTTTGCTATTTGTTGTTGGATGTTATGAAATGAGCATTGTGTATATCTTCTGTTTGCTGTTGGATGCTATAAAATGAGATTTCATTCGTTTGTTTGTTATGGATTGGTGGAGGCTATAAATGAGATTGTACCTCATGCTGTCAACAGGAGATGTGCTAGACATATTTATGCAAATTTCCATAATTAGTTTGCTGGTGTTGCCCTTAAAAAGTATTTCTAGCAAGAAGCTAGATCATATAATGTTGCAGGCTTTAATTTTGCCATGTACAAGATCAAGGAATTGAAGCCTGCAACCTATGATTGGTTGCTTCAAATTCCTGCTAAAATGTGGTCTAGACATGCCTTTGATCATAGGGTAAAAAATGATCACATTATCAACAATATATTATAATCATTTGATCATTGGGTAGGGGAACTAAGAAGTAAAAATGTGTTGGCTTTGGTTGATGGGTTATGGGCGAAATTGATGAATAGACTGCAAAAAAAAAAAAAAGAAGAAAAAAAAAAAAAAAGAAAGGTAGCAAATGGGCAGGCTTGATTTCCCCTAATGTTGTGAAGGTACTCAATACTGTCAAAGAAGAGGCCAAGAAATGTCAACTCTCATTGGCTGGGGATTTTGAGTTTGAAGTGCAAGATCAAAATGTTAACTGCATTGTGAACTTGAGGGGTAAAACATGTAATTGTATGGTTTCAGATATTTCTGGGATTCCTTGAAGCATGCTTCCTTGGGGATAGCTCACAGGAGAGAGGATGTACAGAGTTACACAGAAAGTAGGTTTTTCACTGCAAAATACATGAAAGTCTGCAAACATTCAATACATCCAATACTCGATCCTTCATTGTTGCCTCAAGATTTGAAAATTGCTCCAAGTAGTCTTTTGCCTCCTGTTATTAGAAAATTACCAAGGAGGCCTTCGAATTCTAGAAGAAAAGAATCTAGTGAGGCTCCTAATGTTGTTAGGAGGGTAAGGGTGGTCAGATGTAAAGTCTGCAATCAACTAGGATACAATAGAAGAACATGTCCTGTGAGTCAAGTATGTGATGACTTTCTTTATCTATGTTGTCTAATGTATTATTTTGAGCTGATTTTAACATTTATTTTCTTCATGTTTTCCAATTGACATAACAAAGATAAAGATTCAGAGACGGATGTTCCTCTAATACAATTAGCCAGAAATATGAAAAAAAAAAAAAAGAAAGAAAGAAAGAAAAGGAGTTATTGCTAGTAGGAAAAGAGAGATCAGCCAACAGGAAGTTCAAGTACTCAAAAGCAAGAAAAAAAAAAAAGCTATTGCACCTCCTGCAACAATTTCAAACAACCAACCAATTGGATCTTCATCCCAGCAAACGGCAAGGCCACTAATTTTTTCAAGTCAACCACTACTTAGAACAGAACAAGGGCCAAATATGCAAGTTGCAGGATCATCATCACAACCACATTCATATATTGGAGCATCGTATTTACCCCTGAGCTTTTGGAGAGGGATAGGAGTCTCCCCACATGGAGAATGATGCCGAGGGAGCCAACCCCATGTAGACTACAAACAACAATGAATGAAAATGTTTTTTGCTAGTGGTTTGACAGTATTTTAAAAAACTGATAGTCATTGTTTTGAAACTGATGGTGGTTGTTCGGAAATTGATGTACTTATGTTTTAAAACTGATGGATTGACAAGGTGTGATCACCAATTGTGTTTTTGGATTGGTAATTACATCTACCTTTATTTTGTGATATTCTTTTTGTTACTTTGAAACAATTGTTGGATGGAAAGAAATGCTAATTACTCTATTTTGTTATGTTCTTTTTTTTTTGTTATTTTATAATTCTCAACAGGATTGTTACTTTACTTCCTAGAACCATTCACTTCAGATTACTACAGACAATATTACAATTTCATCCTTTTGTTTATATAAACACACACCTTCTAACAATCTCGATAGTTACATTAAGGTCCAAAGGACATATTAGTCCATAAAAATATTTTATAAAATTCTAAAAAATATATCAATTTATATTTGATAATTCAAAAGGGCATTTTTGTCCGTTCACAATCAAAATTCGATGGAACCGTAACGAAATGTGTTTATTGCTAGACATTCATTAACTACAGGGGAGTACTTGTAATTTCTGAAACAACACAACAAGACAAAAAATCACTCCATACAACACAATAAATCCAAAGGGACCCAAATCCAAAAGCTCTCTGTCACAATGAAGATTCACGATCACAAAGGTTCCACGTCTTCCTTGACATCAAATCAATCGAGCCTTGATATCAAATTTCAAGGTGATGTGTAGTTTGCTCCATAAATCCAACAGAGATTACACATCAATATCCAAGAACAAGCGTCAACCCTTAAATCGATATTCGAAAGGAAGAATCAGGGATTACATCTAAATCAAATATTGAATCCGCTTTCCATCTTAATTAGTAAAATTATTTGTCCACATTTTTTTCTTGTCTCATAATTATCTTTTGCAAACAAATAATTTTGTGTGAACAATGTATCATATCGTGTTCGTAGCCCCATTTTTGTTACTGTGCATCATAGATAGAGACCATAATTCCCTTGTGATAGACACAGAAATTACCATTATTCCATATATAGGTGAGAGACTCCAATGTCCAAATACACGCTTTAGAGGGTGTTTGACTAAACTTCTTTCAAGATCTTCTAACATATAAGTTCATACATCTTAAGAAATATTTTTAAAATTTATAAAATGTTATACTTATTTCAAAAACATGTTCACAAAGTAATTGAATAAAATAAAATCGTGGAATTTATAAGATTTTACTAATAATTAATTTGTAATTAATTAGAAATCATTGTTAAAATCTTAAAATTACATTAGCTACCCCTTGCTTTTAATAGGAAATAAGTTGGCAACTCATTATTTTTCTTTTTTAAAGAGTTTATAAACTCCTACCATTTTATTTTTAGAGATTACAAAATCTTTTCCTTGAATATTTAAAAACACTTTGTAGCATCTTATAAGTTACAAGCCTGTTTGGTTATGTTCTTGAGTGAAAAATATGTTTCTAATTTTATGTAGATTTTCATGTAAAAATGAAAATATATTTAATTTGTTAGTAAATTTGTGTTTTACATTGAACCGTGATTTTAAAATAATATATTTTCAATAAGAATATATATAAACAAATATATTTGTATTGTAATTAGTGTTTCAAAAATAAAAAATATAAAAAATAAAAAAACAAAACAAAACAAAACGTAAAGAGCTTATAAGCTCTACCAAGCGCCCTCTTAACTCTGTTCTTTTTCTTTCCCTTATACTTCTTCCCTGTGGTGCAAAGAAAGCCGTAATGAACAGGACTTTTTAATCCTCCCTCCTCAAAACTCTAGAGATTGGATCTAACTGTAAAAAGAATATCATATAAGTTTTTTTTTTACACTAAAAAGTACGACGTGTGATGCACGTGTAGAAATATATTTTTAGAATTTATTGGTTATAAAAGATATTAAACTCATAATTTTATTTATTTTTGTATTATTGAATCATTAGTATATAATTATTTTTTCAAAAATATTGATATAACTATTTTAATTGATTATTTGTAATTCACTTCTAAATTTAACTGCTGATATTAAATAAAAGATTTATTCCTTAAAATTGTTTTTTTGCATTTTTTATTTAATAATTATTATGTTTAATGATTTTGTATTGGAATAAATAAAGGCAAAAGTAGAATATAATATATAAAAGACCCGATATTAAAATAAAATTAACAAAATTCCTTTTTTTTTGGATTTTTTATAAAAAAAGTCCAATTTAGCAAAATTGATCATGTTTTATTAGTATTGTTTTTAAAATATTATTGCATAAAATGTTATTATTTGCATTTTTAGCTTCATATTTTTTTAGTGTGATTTCTTGATATGTTTCAAATAAATTTAATTGGTATTATCTATTTATTATTCAATAGCATTTTATGTTTTTTAAAATTTAATTTTTATGTGCATACAATATTATCTAATATTAAAAAATTAAATAATAAGAGATCCACTGGATAACTAATTTTTCACAACTTAATATATAAAAATTACTGCTTTTATATGCCGATATTTTTTTATTCTTAATACTTGTTTTACTTTTGTAATTATGAGAGCTTTAATTATGTTAATTGTATTTACTACTCTTTATAAATTCTAATGTGTACACTTTTTTTTAACCCATTAGTTTTTAGTCATTCTTATACACAGTATTATTTCTTTTGGACGGGTGTTTACATTGTGTTTTGGTTAGAGATTTCAGATTAGTATTTCATATTCTTTAGTATGTTCTCATAGTACTTTATCTACTTTGATCAAATTGTTACCCTTTTTCTTTAAATAGCATATATCATCATTGCAATTTAAACCTAAATTGCACTTATTAGTATTATTTTACCTCCATTATATTATGGGAAAAAAGAGAGTAAAAATATAATCGAAAGAGAATTATCCACTTTTAATATTGAAATAAAATCAATTAGTCCGAAGTCACTCATGTAAATTTTTCAACGGACTTCTATAATAAAATTGAAAATTTATATACTAATATTTATTCTTTGTAATTTTTTTATTTTTTTTTATGTTTTGAAGTTAGGATTAGTATATATTTACATTTTACTCATATGCTATTTATTTTAAATTTTACAGTGCCCAGGTAACTCAACTTTTTCTAAAAAATAATTGAAAAACTTCCCTGGCAAATTAGCGTTAAAATTTATTTGCCTATTTATATTTTAGAATAATATTGTTTATTCTCTAAGTAATTCATACAAATTAGAATACCAAATACTTTTATGTTTTGCTAGAAATTTGTTCTTATACTTAATTCTTATTTAGGGATAATTACATTTATACCCCTAATCTGTTGTTTATAAAGATCACTCTAATCTTTTTGAATAATTACAAATACACCATCAGAAACGTTAAAATTACTTACACAAGCCACCCTTACTTTTTGAAAAATTATACATACATCTCCAGAACGTCAACATCATTACACAACTATCCTTATTTTTTTATTATTAAGGGTGATTTCTGTAATTATTCTAAAGTCAGGGTTGATATGTGTAAACGAACCATAAATCAGGGGGGTATAAATATAATTATCCCTCTAATAATTTATTATTTAAAAGAGTACCATACTAAGGATACAAATATTTTCTCACAATAGGAATAAACACTCAAGAATTCTCATTATTATATTTAATCATAAGTTGCAATTACAGTATATTTTATCTCCAGTATTATAGTAAAATCAAAATTACATAAAATACAATCTCAAAATAATACTATTAATATTAAAATAAAATCAATTAGTAAGAAGTCACCCATGTTAAATTTTTCGAAAGCATTTCTAATTTAATAAGATTAATAATATTTTTAAAAACTTCTTGATATTTATTATTTCATATATATATAATTTTTAAAGTTTAGTATTTTATGTATTATTTCGATACTATTCATTTTAAATTATATTGTGCTCTAGTAAAATAATATTTTTAAAATATTTGAAAACATCTTTTAACAAATTAATCGCATAGACATATTATTGCCGGCCTATTTTTTTAGTATGATATATTTGTCATTGTCCAAGTAGTTTAAAGATATTAGAACTCTTAAATAGTCTTCTATTGATAGAATTTTATTTTTTTATAGTTAATTTTTATTTTATTATTAAAAAATAACTTAAGTAAGGACATGAATATCTTTTCACAATGGAGAACAAACGCATAAAAGATTCACACTTTTATATATAGTATAGATATAGATATAGAAATTTGAATCGGGTGTAACAGTACCAAAATAAAGAATTATTCTTTAACTGACACCAGCACCGAGATTGAGATTTACATCACATAATCAATTCTTGATCATACTATTTGATATTTCAGACCTGATTCATATTAAAAAGAGTAAATTACATCAAGCTCCTTTTGTCACAATTATAAATATTTTCTCATTATTTACAAAATTACAAATACTTCCCTTAAACTAGTGATCGTCTAATAAATAATCCTCGTAACAATCCAATATATGGGGTATTTATTAGACTTGTCAATTTTAGAGGAATATTGATAATTTTTTAAATAAAAAAAATTGTAATTATAACAAATCTAAAGGTTGGGTGGCTCCGGAATTTCTTACAGGCACAAGCATCCCAAGTAATTCAGTCTTATGGTTCTTCATTATCTGCATATAGCCTTTTTTTCTCCCAATCCTTCAAAAATAGGTGAAGTCCAACTTTCGTTTCACAAAAAACCAATACCCTTAGTTTTATTCTCTATAAGAGTGTGATTTTTGTTAGGTGTATTTTACCTCAGGTTCACGAGAATTCACCGCATCATCTCACCTATCAAAACCATGATAAAGCCAATAACGGCGGAGTCAATATCGCATGATTCAGGGATCATCACACCATTTGTAACTTACCCTATTAAAAATCCCCTCTTGGAGAGGTTAGATTTCTTGTATCTGGAAAGTGGAAAAAAGAAAGGTAGATTTAGCTAAGGCGAAAACTACGTATAGCTGCAAGTTCAGTATAATCTGTTTCCAAAGGTAAAAGTTACACGACAAGTTACAGTCATAAACTCATACATTGAATTCCATAGGAACAACAAGAGTTTCTTGCAACATATTCTACAAATGGACAAGGATGATGATCTTTACCAGTGTCTTTACAAGAGATGTGGTTGAGGATTTAACCCTTACTTGTTTTGAGGTGTGAGAAAAATTGCAGCTTTTTTCAGCAATGTAGGAGATTCACCATTTCTTGAAGTAGTCGAATGCTCTCAATCTTTCTTCTTTGGGATTTCCTCGGGAAATAAATGTCATTTTAATGTAATGATCAGTCATGTAGAGCGCATCAAGAGATTTCTTCCGCAAATACAATGTCGTATATGAATTGCACTGGAGGGAATGGAGGAAGAGAAATACAAGTCAGAAACATGAGATATAATACGATGTGACAAAAAAATTTGACCTATGTTTGAAACTTAGGAGCATATTTAACAAGACTAAGCCCCTTTAAATAATTCCACACAGAATAACATTTCGTCCTAAAATTCAAATTGGAGTCGGCATGCATGCTTGTTTCTGTTTATCCTTTTAATTTCTGAATATTTGGTCTTCATATGAACTTCTGACCTAGTTATTGGACGTCATGAATCATGTGCTGAACTAGAACGGTTTTCATTTTAGGAACTACAAGATATATATTTACATTGGAAGTTTCAAATTGAATCTCTTTACCTTCCTCTCGGGGAATATTAGGTTGATCAATCAGGAGCTGCTGAAGGGCGCCTAAATCACCGCTCTCACTGAAATAAAATAAAGCCACAGTGAGCTGATATGAATTAACAAAAATATTGTAGAATTCAGAAGCATTAAATTATCATTATTGGGGGGGAGGATGGCAAAAGCAAGAGGAGATATCTGAACAATGAACAATAAAGAGAATCTCAGGCTGATAGACCAAGGAATTAGTATCACACGAAAGGGAGTATAGTGCTACATCGTTTGAAAATATAGGTTTGGACCTTCATAAGAAAAGTTGAGGGCAGCCTCAATCTTCCTGACATTGACTTGTATGGACAGGAATATACACTGACTTGTAGTCAGTTGAAGGCAGTTACAATGATAGGAATAGTCATGCTTGGTCATACAGAACATGAAATCTTCAAATTCATGAAAAGATGGAAGCTTAAAAGTTTTTCATTCAATTCATTGTTCATCAGCATACATCAACTCTTCCCTTTTTGCCTAAGCTAGACGTCAGACCCTCACATCAACTAATTTACAAAAAATCGCATAACCCAGAAACGTGTAAAATTCCCAAATCGTGAGCCAGTGTTCTAAAGCTGAAAGAAAGCACGCTAACTTCTTTCCCACAACGTGTTCCAAGTTAAAGAAACAAAGTGACTTAATGTTAATCTTTCAGAAAGGGCTTAAGAAAAAAGCACAGGGTCTAGCTAGATGGTACTAAGGAGAGCTTTGGTTGGCATACCTAGGTTTCAATGCAAGAGCTGGAAGTGCTGATACTACAGATAATTTAAGAAGGTACCTGCAAGAAAAGATGCAGCTTAGCATGAGTAAGTTCAAGTTTACATCCACCAAATATAAAAGTTAAGGTTACACATATTTATCATCCACTCTTTAAGTGTATTATATAACTAACTTCCTTAAAAATATTAGTAGGAGATTTGATCAGTACAATCAGAAACCAGGAATACATAATCTTCAAAAAGGAAAGTCTAACTTCACTGCTCTCCCTTAAGATCAGTTCTTTAGCATATCAGTCTCGTAGGATGAAAGTAGCTCCTAAACAGTAATTATGTCTACTTCGCGTGGGCAGTTAGTTGCAGAATATACTAAAGTCTCGCAAATAACAGCATATTCCACTCTGAACTTTATCAAATCAATAAATAAATGACCTCAACCAATTAGACAATTGTATTTTTCAATGTAACGAACTCAAATGCAGGATATTCCAAGAAAATGTTCGTGTATAATCAATCGCTGCTTTCATATTGAGCACCTAACATGGTAAAGAAAGACGAGACAAAATTAGTAACGTATAGAATTTCAGGCGCCCGTACTCTGATTGATGCATCTCCTCAAGAAGCCTAAGCCCATCTAAGCAATCTGCAAGAGTTGGTTTTAAGCCAACCTGTAGCTTCAATTGTTTCGCTGTTGGCTGGGAAGACCCCGCTTTGACAAGTTGCCTGCTATCACGAACTATCTTCTCAAAGGAAGAGACAATTCCATGAAATTCTTCCCTGGATAGCAATCATCAAGACAAAGGGGAAAACACAAATCACTATCCTGCTACTATATTCATCGAATTCCAGATTCCACAGGTCAGAGTAAAAATCTTACTGCTCGTTATGCGAAAGTAATGAAATGAAACAATTGCATACAAGCAGCAAACACCTCAAGTAGCAAAAACAAATAATTGAAATCAAGATATTGGCCTTGAACTAATAAAATGCATAAAATTTGGAAAAGTGGAATAACAACTTGTCAACACTTAAAATGAGCATGTATGAACAATTTCAGTTATTATTTGAATACAGAAGAATCAGAAATCCAAATCATAATCTCTCTCTCCAATGCCACAGGACTACAGCTATTGCCCAATAAACAATTCAAGCCAACAGAAAGCAGAAACTAAAAATAAACGAGAGAGAGAATAGAAAAAAGACCCATGCCTAGTGATTTTGAATTAATGTATGCATTGAAATTACACTGCATCAAATAAAAGCCCCAGGTTCATCTTTTGATCCAAATTTATCATCTCCAAGCAAGAACAAACTAGACAATAGTTCACAACAACATAAAAATGCAAAATAAAAAAGGCAATTGAGAAGAGGGAACTACATAGTCTTGTTAATGGAGAGCAAGATGGTTTGCAGGGACTCCATTTGCTTTGCCAGCACAGCATTTTCTATGCCCTCAATGCATTTCAAAGCCCCATAGTTCCTAGAATCTTGGATCACCTAATCATCAAATTACCAAAACAACAGTTTCAGAATAAGAAAAATGGAACAAAATAATTAATGTATGTGTGTGTGCAAATGCAGAGAGAGATAGGAAAACCTGCAACCTCTGAATGATAGAAGAGGCGTTAGAGAACTGGGAAATGAGCCGGGACTGAAGCTCATCCCAGCGGGACATTTCATCCTTTACTCTCTTGAATTTCTGCTGATACTTTTTCACTATCGACTCCATCTTTCTCAGCCAAACCTCCTGTAATAGGAGAGAAGTTGGATGGATTTCCGGTCAGGAAACTTAGCTCCGGCGGCGATGGGAAGAGAAGAAGCCGGCAATCAGAGAGGTTTTGAAGTTAGAGGCATGAAAATCGGCGAACAACTCCAGTGTCGCGTTTTACGTCCTTTGTTCTCGTAGCAACCATCAGCTTATTTATTGAAATAAATTTAAAAAACAAAAAGATAACAAAACTCAAATTGCTAAGTGAAAGCACCTGAAAGAGTTGTTGGGTAGCCGATGAAGGAACTCGGAGGCGCCGGTGCCGACGAAGGAGCTGGAGACGCGCGGTGCCGGTGAAGGAGGCCGGCGAAGGAGGGGCGACGCGCGGTAGTTTTCTTCCTGATTTCTGGTTTTTAGGGCTTAATGTTGGGATCGGAACTTAAGTGAGAAATCGATCTGCTGAGTCCTGATGCTAAGTGCTAATGCTTTCTATTTCTAATTTTAGGATTTATTAAATATTGATTTTTTATTAGTAAATATATAATAATTAATTTTTTTTTAACATAAAACACAAAAAGGCTGCGTTTTGCGAATTAAGGGGTTGTTTGCAAAAATTCCTTTTTATAAAAAAGTGAAAAGTTGTAGAGAAAGTTGATAGTTTTAGTTGTAGTAAAAGTTGAAAGCGTTTGGAAATAGTATAAAAAAGTAAAAAGGAATTAAGTTTTGAATGTTTGGGAAAAAATTTGTGAAAAAATCACTTATTGGTATATTTACTTTTATGCCCTCCTATTATTTAAACAAAGAAAAATTGAATGACTTTTTGTTGGACAAGCCTTTCACAGTGGGTTTGTCTTCTTCGCACTTTTTACTTCAAAGATTTCTTCAGCGTTCTGATGGGTCTTCTTCAAAGGTAAGAAATCATCTCTGCAAAACATTTAATCAAATTAATGGGTATTCTTTAACACTAACTACTCATTTTTTAATTCCAACTACCATCTTAATTACTAGGAAGAAAGATCTATATATTAACATCATCTTTCTTCTTCATTTGCTCATCAGATTTCATCAAAATCGACCGAAAATTTGTTTGAGTTCGACAAATTCTATTAAATTTTATGAACAAGATCCGGTTCTCTTTCTCTAAAAACTCATCCCAACTTCAAAATTAAAAATCATGAAATAGAAGAAATCAAAATATTATTGCTTCTAATGTCTCAAACATAAAACCCATTAACATCATGTATTACTGCTTCTAATTCTCTTTCTCTAAAGTCTCTGTATTACTGCTTCTAATGTCTCAAACATAAAACCCATTAACATCATGTATTACTGCTTCTAATTCTCTTTCTCTAAAGTCTCTGTATTACTGCTTCTAATGTCTCAAACATAAAATCCATTAACATCATGTAATCATGTTTCACAAGTAGATGCAAAATATGCTTGAACATTCACATCATACATCAATATTCGAAAAATATTACAGTTGGGTCGGCGAACTATCAGAATGGATTTCTGTAGTTCTTTCGATACAAGAATTTCTCATATGCAACTTGACATCCTTACTTCTTCATAATCTACATTACTATGCATTCAA
Organism: Sesamum alatum; assembly: GCA_034509735.1. NCBI lineage: Eukaryota > Viridiplantae > Streptophyta > Magnoliopsida > Lamiales > Pedaliaceae > Sesamum > Sesamum alatum. The sequence goes on from JACGWO010000004.1 coordinate 2,753,061, forward strand.
CACACAAAATAAGTATATATATTTTTCATGGGTTTAGTGATAAGAAAAAGAACCTTGTTGCAGCACCTTCTCGAAAAATCGAAGAACCCACAACACGATTTCTTCCGATCTTTCAATGATTGAGTGAAACTAAACTAGATTTAGAGTATGCTTCATTTCTATTGTTGCTTGAAGATGGAATCACGAACTAGAGAGAACTTAGGGTTTTTTTGTTAGGAAAGAGATTTGGGAGAAGAACTCACAAGAAGAAATGCTCTGTTACTTTTAATTTCTTTAAGGGCATAATAGGATTAATAACAAAAAGTGGAGGACAAAGATGTCTGAAAACAACTTTGAAATATTTATAAAAGTGCCATTAAGCATCAAAAGCTGAAGAGTTGCAGCTTTGAGCTTATGGCTTTTTTGAGCTAAATTTAAGAGAAGCAAAAGCAAAAGCATTTTTTACAAACACTTAAAGTCAACTTATTTTAAGCTAAAAGCTCATAATCACTTTTTTTTTAAGCTTTCCCAAACATCCCCTAAGCTTGGGTACAACAATAGAGTACAACGATGATAGAGTGAAACTCTATCTTGATACAAAAGTGGGTGCAAAAAAATTGGGCAACATTCAAAAACATTTGAACACAAACAATCTTCAGCAACCTTTTTAGCAAGGACATTTGTTATCTCGTTGGCCTCTCTATAGCAAAAACTGACCCTACAGTCTTGAAAGTCTTGGATTAGTCTGAAGCAATATTTTTAAAATCAGATCGGGGATCGAACCGGTCAAGCTACTAGGTCATTAGTCTGCCCGATTGGATCGAATTAAAAAAGCCGGTTAACTCGAACCCTAATATGTATATATACACACATAATATACTAATCATTATGTATTAAATTAATTAAGCAAAAATATGAGAAAAATAGAAGCAAATTTAAAATAACTACATATAAAAAAACCACCAATATCAACACATGTAAAAAAAAAAAAAAAAAAAAAGAGTTGGATACATGATATTGAATAAGAGGAAAGAAAAAAAATTGTATACATAATATTGAAGAAGATGGAAGAAAAAAAAAGAGGCAATAAATTACCTTTTAAAATTTGGAAATGAGTTTAAAAAAAAGATTGGAGAATCTAGGATAAGCTTCCATATAATTTTTTTATCTAGGATAAGCTTCCATATAATCTAGGCAATAAATTTTAAGATAATCAAATAGAGGTAGCAATCGGTGCTTCCATATAATTTTTTTAAAAAAAAAAGTCCAAAAAGATTGGAGAATCTAGGAGAGAGAAATGAGTAGATTAAGAAGAAAATGAAGAAAAACCCGTAGAAGTAACTTATTGTCCCATATTGAAAAAGTTTAGAAGCTTAAGAATTTTAGGTATAAATAAGGAAAAACTCAAGTCAAGTTTGTTATATTGAAAAAGAATAAGCAAAGTTTGAACACCTTATCCTATAAATAAAGAATAGCTTAAGTCAAGCTTATTATCCCACATTGGAAAAGAATACGACAAATCTGAATACTTTAGCCTATAAATAGGAATAGCTAAAGTCAAGCTTATTGTCCCACATTGTAAAACTCTAAGTCAAGTTTAAGTACTTGAGACTATAAATATGGAAAATTTTAAGTCCAAAAATAATTTACATTTCACTGTTTTTTAAATTTTTTTTAAAGTGATCAAAACTGGTTTTACTGGTCACCGGGTTGCCGGTTTTGATCGATGTTGCCGGGTCTTGACCAGTTCACACCGGTTTTGACCTCACCGATTTTGAGGCTATGAACCAGCCCGGGCACATGGTCGGTTCTCGGTTGAACCGGCCGGTCCGGGCCTGTTTTCAAAACATGGGTCTAAAGCATTCAAGCGCTAGCTGGAGGAGGTGCTTGTGAGGAGCTACCAACCTGTTGATAATACGAAAGATAAGCATTGAGTCAGTTTGTATATCAAGGTATTCCAAGCCGTGCAATAAAACAGTCGTTAATCCATGTTTTAGCCCCCACATTTTCGCAGTATCATTCGTGCTTAGACCTGTATACATGGAAAAAGCCAACACAAAATTTCCCTCATGGTCCCTGAAGATACCCCCACAACCCGAGGGTGCCGGATTAGATCGAGCAGCTCCATCGATATTTGACTTTATCCATGGTGGCTTGGGAGGTAGCCAATGAAATGTGATTACTCTCCGCAATTTGTTAGTTGAAGGTTGTATCTGTATAAGAGAAGCAAGGACTCTCTGCCATGTGTGATACAGATTAATAGGTTTGTTTTGAAAAATGGCTTCATTTCGAACTTTCCAAAGAAATCAAAGAGAGTGCACCTTCATTGTTGTTTCCTGGGATTTGTTTTCCACTTATGTAAAAGAAGGAGCAGATTCCATTGTTTCATTAAGTTCATTTCAACCAAACATGCTATGATAAGAGACAATACAATTGCACTCAGTATAGAGATGTTCAATGATATCCCATGCATTATGATAGAGGGAACACATTGGGGAGGAGAATCGATGCCTGTAAAAAGAAACTTAGCAATGGTAATCTATAATGCCCAACTATCAATGCATGCCTTAATATCAAGTTGGTCAAAAGATGGAATTGTAGGCAGGCAAAATTTATTGTGAATTATTTATTGACATGTGCTATATATTTTTCCATCAATTTTATATTTTTATTTATTGATGGATAAAATCAAATATTGCCATGTATGGAATTGAAATTTTAAGGCAATCTGAATCTTGTCTTGCCAACAAAGGAAACAAATACCACTGATTTGATAATTCTAAATCACATCTTGTGATTAGGAAAATAAATGCCAAACAAATGATGAAGGGACAATCAAATCGTGCCATGTCATCAAGTAAATATGGCAAAGTCTTTCACCCTTCAACTATAAATAAGGGTGCTTTTCCAGCAATTGAGGAGAGACAAACAATTGAAGGCACAAGCAAAAGAACATTCAATAAGCTTCAAAATCCTCTCAAGCACAAATCAAGGAGAATCCATGGCGTTCAAGCAAAAATCAAGGCGTTCATCACGAAAACCATCTAAATTCAATGTTTGATTCGGGAAGAAGTCGAGAGACCCACGAATTAACGTTATCAAGGCCTAAATCTACCTTGACGGAAGATTAAAGCGTCAATTCCGCCAAGAAACACCCAAAATTCAAGTCAAACATTCCAAATTTATAACGTTTGATCCGGGAATAGGTCAAAAGACCCCGAATTAACGTTATTGAAGATCCAAATCAACATCAAAGGAGATTAAAACATCAAGTTCCACCTCCGAAGTTTTAGAAATTGAAGATCGCATTCTTGAAGTGAAGAATCAGAGGTTTTAACTAGAGATTTCGCACCCACAAGATATTTGATTAAATTAAAAAATTATATGTAATATATTTCTTGTTTTAATAAATTCAGGAACACGAAATTTGTGTTACAAATTTCTGGCACGCCCAGTGGGACCATCTCTACTTCATCTCTCCACTAAAAGCTTCGAAGTATCGCAATGGCTGCCAACAAGATCCCGACACTCAAAGTCCTTGCTTCAAGTTCAAATGAAAGTATCGTGGTCGTAACCAGAAGTATGTCAAAGAAGTTACAAACACAGCCTGAGATGAATTTCCTTGAAATTGTTGAGAAAGATCTACATCATTTCAGCAAGACTAATAAAGATGATGGAGACTTGAAGCATGACTTCTCTTCATCTACTTCTCGCTCGACATCAAGCGTAGCTCCCGTCATGGTGACAAATACCACAACCTTGGAAGAGCAAATTGCAAGCTTGACGAGGGCTATAGAGGGTCTAGCAAAGCATGTTTAACAACAAGACTCTCAAATCAACAAATTAATGAACAAAATTGACAATTCTGACACCAGTCATGTGGCCGAAAAACAAGTTGAGGGCCATGATGAAGCCGAAACATCCCTAAAGCAACAAACTAATGAAAGGAAGAAGTTATCAATGCAAGAGTTGCAAGTCTCCTCAGAAGGATTGATTTCTGTTGACCAACTGAAAGAGTTCATCATGGGGACTATCAAGGACAAATTCGATGGAGGCTCTAAGTCGTCTATGACTTACACAAAGCCCTAAACGCAAAGAATTGATGATTTGAATATGCTAGTTGGCTACCAACCTCCCAAGTTTCAATAGTTTGATGGCAAGGGCATTCTAAAGCAACATGTGGCTCACTTCATTGAGACATGCAATAATGAGGGGACTTATGGAGATCACCTCGTGAAACAATTTGTCCGACCTTTGAAAGAAAATGCATTTGACTAGTACACTGACTTGGAAGCCAACTCAGTTAACAGTTGGGGGCAACTAGAACAAGAGTTTTTCAATCGCTTTTACAGTACCAGAAGGACAGTTAGCATGATCGAGCTCACAAATTCGCACCAATGGAAGGAAGAAGCCGTCACTGATTATATCAATCGTTGGAGAAATTTGAGCCTCAGTTGCAAAGATACTTTGTCTGAAACTTCTGCAATTAAGATATGCATCCAAGGAATGCATTGGGGACTTTGCTACATACTTCAAAGAATCAAATAAAAAACTTTTGGAAAATTAGCAACCCGTGCACATGCCATTGAGATAAGCATGAATATTGAAGAACAAGAATACTTTAGTGTTGGCACTGATGAAGATGGACAAAAAGAAGAAAATGTCCCATCATACTGAAAACCGTAATTACGCTCCTCAATAAGAGCCTAAACTATCAATTACGCTCCCTGATAAGAGCCTAAACTGTCGATAATGCTCCTAAATATGAGATTAAACTATCTAACTGTCAACTGAAATTCCTTCAAGCACTCCTTCATACGAGTATAAACTATCTACAAATTCAAATGAAGACTTCTTGATACGAGTATAAACTATCTACCATTTTTCAAATTCAAATGAAGACTCTTTGATATGAGTATAAACTATCTACAAATTCAAAACTCCTTGCTACGAGTATAAACTGTCTGTAAATTCAAATGAAGACTCCTTGATATGAGTATAAACTATCTATAAATTCAAAACTCCTAGCTACGAGTATAAACTGTTTGTAAATTCAAATGAAGACTCCTTGTTACGAGTATAAACTATCTACCATATTAAAATTCAAATGAAGACTCCTTGATATGAGTATAAACTATCTACAAATTCAAAACTCCTTGCTACGAGTATAAACTATCTCTCCAATTTGAATTCAAATGTAGACTCCTTGATACGAGTATAAACTATCTACCAAGTTCAAAACAAGTTAAATGAAGACTCTTTGATACGATTATAAACTATCTATCAAATTCAAAAAGATCAAAGAAGGATCCTTGATATGAGTATAAACTATCTACAAATTCAAAATTGAAAGCTCCTTGATATGAGTATAAACTATCTACAAATTCAAAATTGAAGGCTCCTTGATACGGTCTAAACTATCTATATATTTTTATGATTGAACTACGTTATGACTTGATCCTCCAAACGGGGTATGTAGGTAGCTTGAAATTTATTTTTCAAGTTCAGTCGCATGTTGAAGAGAGAGAGAGAGAGAGAGAGAGAGGGGGGGGAGGGGAAGAACGAGAGAAGAAGAAAAAAGTGGAGGAAATAAAATCTCATGCGAAGAAATAATTTTGAGACATGTTCACCCTTTCGCTTTTTTGCAATTCATGAACAAGTCTCGATGGGGCATTTGTAGGCGGGCAAAATTTATTGTCAATTATTTATTGACATGTGCTATATATTTTTTCATAAATTTTATATTTATATTTATTGGTGGATCAAATCAAATATTGCCATGTATGGAAATGAAATATTTAAGGCAATCTGAATCTTGCCTTGCCAACAGAGGAAACAAATAGCATTGATTTGGTACTTCTAGATCACATCTTGTGATTAGAAAAATAAATGTCAAATAAAACATGAAAGGCCAATCAAATCGTGCCACATCATCAAGTAAATATGGCAAAGTCTTTCACCCTTCAACTATAAATAGGGGTGTTTTTTCAGCAATTGAGGAGAGACAAACAATTGAAGACACAAGCAAGAGAGCATTTAATAAGCTTCAAAATCCTCTCAAGGACAAATCAAGAAGAATCAACGGCGTTCAAGTAAAAATCAAGGCGTTCGTCGCGTAAACCATCCAAATTCAACATTTGATTCGGAAAGAAGTCGAGAGACCCACGAATTAACGTTATCAAGGCATAAATCCACCTTGGCAGAAGATTAAACCATCAATGCAGCCAAGAAACACCCAAAATTCTAGTCAAACATTGTAAATTTATAGCGTTTGATCCGGGAATAAGTCAAAAGATACCGAATTAACGTTATTAAATTTCCAAGTCAACATCGAAGGAGATTAAAACGTCAAGCTCCACCTCCGAAGTTGCAGAAATTGAAGATCGCATTCTTGAAGTGAAGAATCAGAGGCTTCAACTAGAGATTCCGCACCCACAAGATATTTGATTAAATTAAAAAATGATTTGTAATATTTTTCTTGTTTCAATAAATTCAGGAACCTAAAATTTGCGTTACATGAATATGTATGGATAAAATACGAAGGGTGATATCTGGGGGTACAGGGATGCAATGCCATCAATTTTCCACGTTGTTGTGTTTGATATAATTTTTGGACATAAGCTTTCAATTTTTTTAAATTGTCAAATTATTTCCAACACATTATTTCAACTTAATGTGCCAATTTAATTTGATATTATTTGAGGTTTATGGCCCTATTATTACATTGATTTAATTGTGATTTTATGAGGTTTAATAATTTGGCCATTACGTTTATATATTTATGTGGCCTATTTATAATTAGATTTATTATAATATTATGAGTTTTACTTAGGCCATTTAATCTTTTATAACTGTCAAATTCTTACAACTATTTAAAGGCCACTTCCTTTCTTCATTTGACACATTGAGAGGGTGAATTTTGTATTGATACTTTATGAGTTTGTGAGAAACACTTCATACTCTCCCACAAGTATAATTGAGTTTTGGCAACGTGACTGTGGATTGGTTCCTAGCCTCCTCATGGTCGTGCACGTGGGTTGAGACATTGCTGAGAGCTAATAGGGTTTTATCCTAGAGTCATGGTTAGGCATTAACACCTACACATAGGGAGGCAATCATGGTTTTAGGACAACGACAAGTGTCGTGACTCTCCATTGGTGCAGCTTTTCTAATTTTTCAAATTTTATTTCATTTATTTCCTTACTATATATTATTATGATAAATTGTTATATTGATTTAATATGTACAATTATTTTAGAGATATAATTATACACACAAATTACATAGTTTCCACAACAATCTAAATTCATGAACGTGATTTGTGTAGAATAATAGTATGGTTATTCTAATCCTAAGTTTGTGTTCTATGCGAGAAATGTCTTCATCCAATTCTGCAAATCGGCTAAGAATTCGTCTGTGTTGGAAGAGCACAATTATTTGGAGAAAAGTGTAAGAATTTCGTTTGTTGCGCCTTGCAATTCATGTATCTCAAGGTATGTCTTGCATAACTTACTAATCCAAATATTATACATGATTGGAATATAATCAAAAATGAAATTTAAATTGTTAATTGTAATCTTTATATAGTTTTTGTTATTGTGGATATATAAACGAAAAAAAGTAGAAGGTCCTGAGCATGCATGTCTGTTTACAATTCTTTTCGTTTTTATTTTGTGCATTCATTAAGAGTATTCTATTTCCCTTGTTTTCTAAAAATTGATATAAAACTAAATGGGGAGATGGAAAGGAATAGTTTCTGTCTATGGTGATGGTACAAAGTGAAAAGAAGTCTATGAATTGTTGCATGTGTTCATTGTATTTACAAAATTCCAACGGCTAGTTTGTCTTTATACTGATTTCATAGCTAAATATGAGCCATCAAGAACAAAATTTAAGTTCGAATTTACGAAAACAAATTTGACCTCTGCGGGAGCTTTAGATCCTCTCAGTCATCATCATTTACTTCGGAGAAGTATTGTTCAATCATTTCATCACTGGCTGACTCTATCTTGGAGGGCTCCCACTTTGGATTTTTATCCTTGTCCAACAGTATAGCTCTGCAACCTTCGATAAAATCCTTTGAACTTCCCCACGCATCACGTGACAAACCATTCCGTATTCTCGGACAAGGCATTTGTCAATACCCTCTTGCCTCCCTTCTCTAATCGATCTAAGAGAAATTTTGAAACTCGTAGGGATGCTTTCTCCAGTGACTGAATTCTAGAAGAGATCCAATCATCATCCTTGTGAGCAACCTCCTCTTCCTCAAGAGCTGCTATAATCTCTTCAATCGTTCCTCGAGAAAAGCATTTTATAATGGTGTAAGTTACTTTTGACAAGAATTAACTAATGAATTTTCTGGGTATTAAAGTTTGAATTGATATAATTTATTGATTTCTTGATCATGAATATTACATGTTTTAATCTTCAACAGCTAGGAAAAAAAACAAAAAAAAAATTATTTTGGTGAATTTCAGTTATTTCTGAGAATAGTAATTAAACTATCAAAATGGCGGTGTGGTGAATAGTTTTAGAACAATTCATTACGCAGAGTTTAAATTATGTATATTGATAAACTTTCATACTCTATTAAAATCTTTTTGGAGGTTATAAAATATATATATATATATATATATATATATGTACACTCTTGATTTAATATTAATGGTATAAGAATTAAGTTTCTAACGACTAATTGTGCATGGTTGATTAGAGGATCAACTAAACATAAATGAATGCATTAGTTTATTTTCAATGCATTAGAAATTTTGTTTCTAATTAGTGATGATATTTATCTTATTAATTATGTCAAATGTTATTGTGGAGTAACTTAAAATTATAATTATTGGAATTATTAATGAATATGAATATGCATTTGAAAACATAAAAAATCTTTAAAATTTTGTATATGCAGTGCATATAAGATATGCATTTCCCATCCATCTATAGAGGATTTACAAAATGAGATTAGCATATGATAAGCTTGTGTAATTTTCTATAATAGTTGATGGCTAGAAAATGCATGAGATATCAACAGATCGAGTTGTTGGATTTATGTATTGAGTTTCAAATGGCCATAGTGCAAATCTCTATGCTCTACAATTAAGGACTTACACAATTTTTTTTGAAATATCATGAGATTATTCCATTGCTATTGAATAATTACGTGCTCGCGTTCGAGTGATAATTATATGGGTGAAAAGTGGATTTTCACTTTTGGTGCATAAATTTATTGACATGGATTAATGCTCCATATATGCATGCACATGTGTATGGTGAAATTGAATTTCTAGTATTTTGAGAATCAAATAAATGATACCTACTAAATTACATAATATAATTCTTGACTGTTACATTTAATTTAATTTTTTAAGAATGCCATTATTATTGTGTTTATTTTGCGTGATTAATGGTATCTTTTGTTGTGCAATTAACTTTTTGCAAATCTTGTGAAATGTGGGGGTATGCGTTGACTTATTTATTTTATATATAATAAGAATGTACATCACATTATTTTATTGAGTTACTACATGCAAGAGAAGATAAGAAAATTTTATGATTGATTATTTTCTCTAATGTTAAAAGGGATTGTTGGGGTTGGAATATGATAAATGTGATATTATGTGATAACCCTATGTAGACATATTTATGATTTAATTAGAACAAATGGATCTTATAGAATGCGAAGTCCTAATGAATATAATCATGAAGTTTGAGAATAGTATAATTATACTGAGTTGTTAAAAGTCGATGAGTTATGCATAAAAATAAAAAATGGGTTTATATTATTTTCATTCATCATGAAAATTTAATTGATATATTATTAAGTTATAAATGCAGGTAGAGTATGCAATAAAGATGGAGTAGAAGACCTGCTAATTATTATGATGGTTAAGGATATTATTTGATATTTCTAAATGATATTATGATCTAAAGAAATTGAGATAATCATCTCTTGTGGAGTTTCTTTTGATATACAAGTCATATGCATGATATTAGAAGGAGAATGAGATGAAAAATGATGAAAAAATAAAAAAAAAGAGGCATGTGATATTTTATTCCATAAGATGGAAAAATTGCCTCGATGAACTAGCGCAGAGGCTATATCCTTTATCATCAATTGGGGATGGGCTAAGCCCGTAAGGGAGTCACCTCCGGGAGTAACTCAACCTTTGTGATTGGACAACCCATGAAGAAGGTTCAATGGATGGAAACAACTCGCACTGCGTGACTCATGTATAGTGCATTATTTTGAGGAGAGTGTATGAAAAATAATAATAAAAAAAATAGTACAATAATCTCCTTCTCATCCCTAAGGTGAAGTGCTATGAAAATATGATGTTAGGTTGGGCTTTGACCCTTAATGAGACCGAATGCGGGATTTCCGCGAGGTATGAGTCACACATATCTTTGGAGGGCTCACCTAAGTGAGAGTTGCCATGGGCCGTGGCTATGGGTTTGGGCTAACCCTAGAGACCTCACGAGAATCAGGATCAGAGCGTAGGGCCATTAACGCGCTCACCCGCTATAACCATGTCTTAAAGCAAATATCGTGTGTGTGGCAATTGAAGTTTGGCTCAAGAGGAATAATTCAAAGTTTAGTCCATTATTGCTCCATCGAACGAATATTGCCAACCCTAAGTGTATGTTCAAACCCGGACAACACATGCACCGATTGCACGGTATAACTTGCCACCATTTTATTTCATATTTTAATTTCAAAAAATTTAAACCTTGTGGGGATTGTTGGAAATAAGCTTTAAAATTTTCTAAATTGTCAAATTATTTCCAACACATTATTTCAACTTAATGTGCCAATTTAATTTTATATTATTTGAGGTTTATGGCCCCATTATTACATTGATTTAATTGTGATTTTATGAGATTTAATAATTTGACAGTTATGTTTATACATATTTATGTGGCCTACTTATAATTGGATTTATTATAATATTATGAGTTTTAATTAGCCATTTAATCTTTTATAACGGTCAAATTCTTACAACTATTTAAAGGGCCACTTCCTTTCTTCATTTGACACATTGAGAGTGTGAATTTTGTATTGATAATTTATGAGTTTGTATTGGCAACGTGACTGTGAACTGGTTCCTGGTCTACTGATGGTCGTGCACATGGGATGAGACACTGCTAAAAGCTAATGGGGTTTTATCATGGAGTCGTGGTCAACCGTTAACACCTGCACGTAGGGAGGGAATCATGGCTTTAGGATAACGACAAGTGTTGTGACTCTCCATCAGTGCAGCTTTTCTAATTTCTCAAATTTATTTCATTTATTTCCTTAATATATATTATTGTGATAAATTATTATATTGATTTGATATGTACAATTATTTTAGAGATATACTTATAAACACAAATTACACAATTTCCACAACAACTATCACTGACCTTCATATCCCGATAATTAGCATTTAAATTTGGCACAAACTGATTGAGGCAAAAATTCCCTACCCATTTATCCTCCCAAACATTTATATCTCAGCCATTACCAACAAACCACTGAGTAGCTTCTTTAATAAGAGGAATATTCCTATGTAAGTTCTTCCATATCCAGCTTTGATGATTCTGTTGACTGCCTTAATAAAAGAAGAAGTGGGAAAGTATCTAGCCTTCATAATCTGTGTAAAAAGGGAAGAATCCATACAATGCAGGCGCCAACTTTGTTTGAGCAAGTAAACTTTGTTCATTAGAGCCGCAATTTTAATATTTAAACCACCCTCAGATTTTGGGGAGCACACTGTCTCCCAATGAAGTAAATTGACTTCCTTAGAATTTGGCTGAGCATGCCAAAGAAAGTGTTTTTGAGTTTTGGCAATTCTGTGATGAATCATGGATGCAATTTAAAAAAACTCATGTAATGATTGGCAGTATTAGTGAGTGAGCTATTAAGAAGAATCATGCGTCCAACCAATAATAAAAAAAATTATTATACTAGATAGCTAATTTCTTCTCCATCTTATTAATAATATCATAAAACATGCCTTTCGTGATTCTGTTCATAGTAAAAGGTAGATCGAACATTACCCTTCTCTTAATAGCTAAAGGAGTATGTGGAGAAAAGGTGGTATTGGATTTTTCCCAACTGATAGTTTGTCCTGAGACTATACTAAATTCCTGGAGAATAAATTTTGATTGATTTATAGTTTTTGTATTACCTTTTAAGAATAAAAGATAGTTATCCGCAAATATAAGCAAAGGTAAAAGAATATCAACCTTAGACAATTTCATGTAAAATCTTCTGGATAAGTGGCTCCATACATAAAATAAACAGATACGGGGAGAGAGGATCCCCCTGACATAACCCCGTTTTGGGTGTCCAGCTAGGTGAAAGGGAATTGTTGACCTGAAGAGAGTATGATAATGACGATACACAAGTCGTGATTCTTTGAAGAAAAATAAGGGGAAAATCAAATTTTGTAAGAACAAAACTTATATAGTTCCATTCCAATTTATCATACGCTTTGGCAAGATCTAATTTTAAAGCCATATAATGCTGGTGCTTATTTTTCTTTTTCTAAGAGAGAAAAACATTTCATGCGCAAGTAGGATGTTATCGGAGATAGTTCTATGCAGAACAAAAGCATTTTGATAAGGTGATATAAGAATTGAGAGAAAAGGTCTTATCCTATTAACCAACAATTTAGAGATGATTTTATAAGCCACATTACAAAGGCTAATGGGGCCAAAATGAGTAGCACTGGTCGGATTCTCACGCCTAGGAATAAGAATAATATCGGTTGAGTTCGAATATTAGGGAAGGGAACCAGAATCAAAGAAATCATGTACAATAGGTATCACAGTGTCTTTAAGATCAGCCCAAAAAATTCTGGAAGAAATGCCCATTCAGTCCATCCGGGCCAAGTGCTTTAAAAGGCCCTATTTGTTTAACGGCCTGCCGTATTTCGTCTTCAGAAAAACGAATTGATAAGGCTATTATGATGATTAAGGTCCAACCTTTGTAAAGCTTCGGCAAAAAAGGAAAAATCAGTTGGGCCAGTTGAGATATTAGATTGGGCCTTAAGTGAATCAGTAAATAATTCCATTAAATGACATGGATCTGTTACCCAAGTTCCCTCCTTCGATTTTAGGCCAAGCATAGAATTACATCTACGTTTAGCACTAGCAAAATTATGGAAGAAGGATGAATTAAGATCTCCATAATTACGCTAATTCATCGTAGCACGTTGTTTCCAGTATTTCTCTTTATACCGAAGCAAATTAATAAGTGTATTACAGATTTCCAATTCAAGTTTCAGTAATGAGTCAGTATGATGCAAAGAAATCTGGAGGTTTATAGCTTCTAATCGTTTAGTAAATTCAACAATTTGATTATCAACATGCCCCACAGACAAACGCTGCCATTGACTCGTTTTATTAACAAAAGTGTTATATTTTTGTTGAAATCCAGCATCATAAGTAGAGGACATAGAAAGATTCCAGCAATCGTGCATAATATTATGAAATTCAGGGAAGGAATGCCATGCTACTTCGTACCAGAAAGGTTTACTCCTTTTGAACAATTTATTATCCGTATCCACTAATATAGGAGAGTGGTATGAGGTACTTGACACTAAGTGCTTAACAGTTGCATATGGAAAACAATTACACCAATTGGCATTAGCTAAGGCCCAATCTAAACGCTCACAAATGAAATATTTTTCAAATTGCCTATTAGTCCATGTAAATTTATGCCCAATTAACCCTAGGTCCATCAACCCACAATAACGCATGCATTCAGAGAAACGTAACATTTTAGACGGTAAAAATTGCCCTCCCACTTTTTCATCTTGTGAAAGAACACAAGTAAAATTGCCCACCACAAGCCAGTTCTTATAAACCACTAAATCAGAGAAGGATGAGAGATCAGCCCAAACCTGGTGTTGCATGGTCGTCTGTGGATAGTTGTATAAAGTTGATAGAAGGAACACATTATTCACTTCCCTGTGCTTGATCTCAAGATGGACAGTAGGCCCATCCATACGAACTCGACACACATCCGTTTCTTCCTCATCCCAAAGGATCCATATTGCACCTGCATACCCTAGGGCAGAGATAACAATATGATCAGAAAAGGGTAGACGTTGTAAAACCGATGGTGCCCTATCTGCATGTAGGTGGGTATCAAGAACAATAAAGATATGAGGGACAACGCGATGGATGAGGTCCCTTGCAGCAGTAAGAAAGTCCGACCGACTAGCTCCTCTACAATTCCAGCACAGAATCCTCATGGATGGTGGCAAGTTGAGTATAGTTTGGCGTAAGGAACCAGAAGGACCTGCTTCCTGAGACATCACAGGTCTGTTTGGGAGCTGAGTGGAGGTCAAGAACGCCTGCAAATACCTTTCTAGTGGATGAACATACAGGCAAAATTGGGCCTCGTGTTCTCTCACAAACGCCTCTCTCTCCTGGGAGATTTTGACTATAGTGTTTTGTGGCATGCAAGGACTTAAGGAAAAAGTGCGGGGTTAAATGAAACAGTTGGAATAGAAACTCATTCAAGCCCATGGGGATCATGTGGTGAAGAATTCTTACAGTTGGTGGGGGGTTTAGTGTTGGAGAAGCAGGCTCGTTTGCATTTAGCACCTGAGACTGATGAGGCCTTGGACTGGAAATGGAAGGTGATAGGTGATGAGAAGGCGGAAAAGGGCGACGGGTCTGGTGAGGAGGAGGGGAAAACGATGGATTCTATGAGATAACAGTGAGATTTAGAAGAGGCTGGTGTTACATGTCCACATTCAGGTTTGGATTGGTCCTGCTGGAAGAAGCTATTAGGATCAGTTATGGAGGATTTTGCAGATACTGTAATGGAAAACTGAGAAGGGGACAAAGAAGATGGGCTCTCTTTTATAGTGGTTGTACCCTCAGCAAAATTAAATGGAGTTAAAAGCATGGAAGGTTCAGAGACCAGTCCATAAGCATTTTTTCTAAATCAAACAAAGCCCACTTATCTGAGTGGGCCCTCTCTTCATGATAGGGGTTGTTTTCACAGGCACAGGTTTATCAAACCATGGTTTAGAGCGCATGGTTGTTTGCACTTGTCCGTGTGCGGTGGCGGTGACTCAGCGCTAGATGTCAATCTTTGGGGTGTGTACGTGGGGAGCACCTGTCCATCCGACGTGGCCACCCCTGGTTGGTCAATATTCATGTCGGTGTCAATGGGCGCCTCAGTAGACGCTTAAGTCGGGGCATTGGGCTTTGGATTTTGACCCGCGGGGGATAGATTGGAGGGATTCTGGTGGTCCTCCATGAGTTCTTCGTCAGCCACAATGGACTCCCTGAATTCAGAGATATCCCCATCCAGTGCATCCAATTGTTCTAGATCTTTCTGCAAACGAGCAAAAGCATTTCTAAGGGTTACAATGTGGATTATGTGTGTAGTGTTAGATTGGGGATTAGGTTTTGGAATACATTTCTGTCGCGTAGTAATTGGTACTGACTTTGAGGGTGAAGGGGAAGTAGAAATAGAATGGTCTTCTGCCAAAATATTCTTAGTGGACCCTAGAACCCCACTTCTTCTCCGGCATCTAACCACAGACCACTTGGGCACCGGGTCACGATGAGTTTGTTCAGTCGGGTTTTGGGTGTATGGAGGAGTTTTTGTTGATTGTGATGGCTAGGTAGGTGGATTTAGTGAAACTGAGCAATTGGTGGGAAAATGTCCAATTGTTCCACAATTTGTGCAGAATATAGAGTGCAATTCATAGCTAATAGGTTGATAGTGGTGATTCATAAAAAGCGCAGGAGGAAGGCTTTTGGTAGTATCCATTTCCACACAAATCCAGGCGAAACGTCTTTTCGATTTTTGATGATATGATTATCTATTTTGATAGGCCTACCAAGACTTTTACCAATGGCAAACAGGGCCTTAAAATAAAAAAATTCAACAGATAAGTTTGGTAGTTGCAATCAAATAAACGTTGAGGTAGGCGGGGTGTTCGTAGGAGGAAAAAATGGGTACCATTGTTGTAAGTGAAGATAAGAATTGAAAAAGAAACCATGGTCCTCCCCTCAGGGCCATGAAGTAATCCTCCTAATTTGTGAACCGTAAAATATATTAACCTCTACCTATATGGATGCTATGGATTCTTTGTTGAGTTTTCTAAATATGCATGAGTTGTTGTTCAATGTTCATTATAGGTCTGGTAATGCCAATGATTTTCAGGATCAACGCTCGACGCCGCGGGGATTGTAAGCATTGAGCTTCAGAACTGGAAAAATTAAGTTGTGGTAACGTTGAATTCTCCTGGCCAGATGGATGGTCAATCGGGTTCGTTGGAGGTTCCCAGTCATGTATCTAGGTAGGGAAATATACATGGGGAGAAGATGAAACCAGTTTAGATTTGAAAGAATTAGATGCAAGAGGAGGTGCAGCCTGGTTAATTGGAGGTGAATATATTACATGGGGTGCTTGGTTAATTGAGTTAGGAGTAGGGGGAATCAAAGATGCCGAGGTGTTATGGTGGATCAGAGTTACTGACTGTTGAACTGCATGAGTAGGGTGTGAAGCGAATTGTGGACAAAGGTTGGGAGAGGAAGGAGGAGGTTGCGACGGCGGAGTCGGGAGGGCAGGGGAAGACGTCGGAGAAGAAGAGCAGAGGGACGAAGGCTCCATACGCATCAAACTATTAATATATTTTTGTTATTGTTACAATATTATTGTTAGTTTTAAATATTATATAAATATGAAAAAGTATATTAAATATACATTAGATAACTTTAAAGTATATTCTTGTTATTGTTATTTTTAAATATTATTATATTAATTATAAAAAATATTAAATATATGTTAATTATTAAACATAAGTTATTTTTAAAGTGGTTGATCTCATTATATACAAAAATTTGAATTGATGATAATTTAAATTTTATATCATTCAACTATACCTAAATAAAAAGACGATTTTTTAAACCAAAGTACCAAATAATGATTGATCTCATTATTTATATAATAAAATAACGAACAAAAATTTAACATCACTCAACCATTATTATTATTGTTATCTTTAGAACCACCAAATTTTAACATAAGTTTAAAAGTAATAAAATAGATTATTAGATTGCATATTATGTATCTTGGTATAAATATATACTCACAAATAGATATAAAAAAAAATTATAAGTTAATTGTTAGGACTTGTAAATTTAAAAAAAATATAAGAGATTACAGATGAATATTGAATATACCATAAAATTTATATGCGTCATATTAAATAATTATTTACAAAAAAGAAATATTATAACTTACTAAATTGCTGATTAAGCTAGTTTTTGTATAAAGATTAAATATATAAATAAAGGTAACATGTTTTATTATTATCTAAAATTATAATATATGATATCGATTAATAATTATAATATATGGTTAATTTTGAATATAAAGTTGATATAGTATTGAATATGAAGTTAAATATATAAATATTTTAAAAATAAAAATATATATAAAAAATAGAAGAACCTCACGAGCTTATGAACAGACTATTTTGAGCTCAAGTCGAGGCTCAACTCATCTGCTACCCCTAAACACAACTAAAGCAAGTTGTGATCTATGACGTGCCGGTAATGATAATAAACAAAACGAGTCAACACAGAATGTGGGTGGGTAAATAAGACGACCTCGACGTCAACAACATCGGCGCACTTGTGGGATGAACGGTCATTTTTAGCATCTGTAATTGTCGTAATTTTTTTGTATGTAAACTTTTGCATTTATTAATGATTATAATTATTTGAATATTTAAATTCATAATTATTAAATCAAATAATAATTATAACAAAAATAAATAAACTTTTAAAATTAAAAAAAGGTGTCGTGGATACCATCCACGACTTTACCTTAAAATTATTTCTAAAAAAAATTGCAAGTCGTGGACCACTTCTAGGGATGACAACAGGACAGGTATGGGGCGAATTTAGGTGGACTCGAGACCCACCCCGCTAAGAAATTTATTCTGCCCTGTCCCGCCACAAGACCCGTCGAGACGGGTCTAACCAAGTAGACCTGGGGCCCTTTCAAAAAAAAATGAAGTGGGAGAAAAGGGAGAGGAGGAGAAGGAAGACGGCTACGGCGATAGGCGTGGAGGAGAGCAGCAAGACGAGCGAGGCGACGAGGTTGAGTGAAGGCAAGCGGCGCAGCGATGAGCATGAGGGGCGAAGTCAAGCGGCTGCTAGGGTGAGAAATAGTGGAAGAGGGGAGAGAGAAACAGTGTCACTAAAAGAGGAAGGGAAATAGGAGGATTAGTGGAGAGAGAAGAGAGAATTGGGGTGGGGAGAAAATTAAGGCAAAGTGCATAAAAATGAAGAGAATATATATATATATATATATATTAAAGTAATATATGGTGCAACTCCTCGTTTTTAAGACCCGCCCTGACCTTAGTTTTTGAATCCGAACCTGCCCAATTATAAGCGGATCCAGGACAAGTTTCTCCGGGTCCGATCAAACTGCCACCTCTACACGTCCACGACTTGCATTAGCTTTGTTAGCAATTTAGTTTTTGTCATCCTTTTGTTATTCTTTTGTAATTTTTTTCAATATATAAGCCAACAACCATTACCTAGAATTTGTTTCTTATTAGATTTCTAACCGGTTAAATTACATAAATGCCCCTTGTGTTACCGAAATTAGCTAAAAAACTGGATGTTTTAATGCCTTTCATCAATAGCTGACAAAGAATGCCTTTCCTGTGCCAGCCTTGCGGGTATGATTGATTTATGCTCAGGTTTAACCTCAAAATATAGTGGAAAGTCCCAAAGTACCCCTCTTTATCTAAATAAATTTACCTTATCCTCTGTTACCTCTACCAATAAAAGATACCACGAAAAAAAAAAAAGGAGGGCTTGCACAACCAATTTGCAAGTAAATTTTTGGAATTGAACTTTTTTTTTATTTTCAATTAAATTTAATTTAATAATCTACATACTAATTCATTTTTCTTTTATTTTGTTTTAGAATGTCGTTTGCAGAGGTTCTATCCATATGCAAAGAAATGACAACAAATTTGACGAAATTGTAGGCAAATCAAAGAATGAGTAAAGCATTTTTTTTTTATTGTAATTTTGGTTATCAAGTTTGTACTACAAGCACATTAATATATACATAAGTGGGGACCATTAATATTAAGAACATATGATACAAACAAAAATGAGGATAAAACTCACAATATTAATATTTTCAATTCGAAATTAAAGGAATCGGTCTTGGAGACCTGGGATAAGCATTTAGCAAGTCGAAGTAACATGAGTGTAAATAAAGACTCCAAAAACCCTAATTTTTTTATTTTTTATTTTTTTGTACTAGAACAAAATAGCGATGTGGGAACATCAAACTGTTAAATAAACCGCGAATATACAGATTCAACCTACCATTTTGTAAAAGGTTATTTTCAGCACCCCCAAATAGTCCACACATTCCAAAAGACACCAACCCTAGCAGTGGACAAATCCTTCCTTTAACCTCATAAAACGAAAAACAAAATCATAATTAGTTACAAATCTATAAGAATCTACCAAAAAAAATAAAATAAAAATTTTATCATTGGATTCTTCACTACTCACCTTCGTATTCTCCAAAAACCTCAAAATACTCCAATAGAAGTATTTAAATGTTGAAATTTCACACTTAATCGCACAAAAAATAAGTTTCCAAGTTGTATTATGGTGAGATTGAGGGGATTTCCGCAGCAGTAAAAATCCTAAGTCCACAACTCTCTCTCTCTCTCTCTTGTGGAAGTAACAAGTCTATAAAATTGGGTAGTTGGCTTAAATATTAACATGATCAAACATTGCTACCGATATTAAACATTAGTGGCAAATCAGATGAATTTAAAAAAATAACGGGACTTTTTACCTATTTATAAAGAGCAAGGTGAATTTGCGCAAATAAACCAAAACAGACGTTTTGTTTTTTTTGGTAATTAATCCTTTCTAAGTTAAGACTTCACAGTTGGGCCCGAATGTCTTTCTTTTCTTTATAAAATTAACAATTATATGATTGTATTAATATTTTAATAAATTGAGTAATACATTAATATAACAAAAAATTAGTGAAATAAGTTATAATAACATCAATATAGTGAAAAACAATTATATCAATCATAATAAATTCACATCAATTAAGATAAATACATACGCATAGTGTATGACTTGAATCCATAACCACGAGTGCTCGACATTGATCATGAGACATCAATTTTAATCATTAGACTAAAAAATTAGTGGACCATTGGGCGTCTTGACGTGTTTCAGATCAATAGCCGTAATTTCACAAAAGACAATAGAAGTTTGTCTAATTAGGCCTAATTTCAGGAATTGTCGATATAATTTACCATAAAATATAGGGTTAAATACACTTTGCACCCCTGAACTATGCATGTAGTCGCATTTAGACCTCTAAAGTATGAAAGGTAACAAAAAGGCCCCTCATGATATGGATTAATATTTTTATGACGAAAATGTCCTTATTGTTTACACCGCTAAAATATGTTTATTTCAATCATTCTCCTAAAACATAATTTGAATTATTATAAAATTATATTTAACATAAATACTATTCAAAATTTATTATTTTTATAATTAGTATAGAATCTATATAAACTCTATAAATTTACAGTCCTTATATTTTTTTTACATAACTGTTTAAAAATTTACATAATTTTTGCTTGTGTTGTTATATATATGTTGAACTTTTTTTAAAAAATAAAATTATTGAAACAATTTAAAAATATTACATCGAACATAATGCACTATAAAATATGCAAATCTATAATATAATTAATCTATAATATTCTATACTATTTTGAGTAAGGATATGATATAATTTAATTATGCATACATATACCTGAACAAAATTTATAGGTTATATAACATACTTTTTTATAAATTTATATACATTACACATATTTACATGTATTTTTTAACATAAATAATTTACTTTGTAAAACATACATGTATTTTTTAATATAAATAATTTACTTTGTAAAACATATATGCATATAGAGGCAATTGTAAATATTTTTTGCATTACATAATTAATAAAAAAGTTATAAATTTTAAATACTATTTTGTAAAAAATTTGAGTAAAATTTAAATCATTAAAGTAGTTTCGGTGATGTAATAAAAATACATTTAGGGAATAAAATGAAATGTATAGGAGATAAGTGAGAAGGGCATTTTTGTCCTTTTAATGTCAAATTATTTTATCAGGGGCCTTTTTATTACCTTTCATACTTTAGGGGTCTAAATACGACTACATACATAGTTCAGGGGTGCAAAATGTATTTAACCCTAAAATATACACAATTGAGAAGCAAATGAAACTAGTTTTGTGTTTGGTTAAAATTTTAAGAGTAAATTATAACGAGCTCTCATAATATTTTACATTTAAAATATTCCCTCATTGTTTGGAAATTTATTAATACCTCCTTGATTTTAACTGTAGTCCCGGTAGAAATTTTTATATTTAAACTAACTTAGTTCTAGTAATTTAAAAGCAAAAGCTATAAAATTAAATATTTATTTTTTATTTATTTTGAATAATAAATAAGCTACTAAAAGGAAGGCTCTCCTATTCACAAGACAGGAAAGGAAGCCTTTGCAAATTCAAGAACAATTGTGATCAGCCAAGGATGAGGTACTTATTTAAGGGTGGAGTTTTAAATTCAAATGCTTGCAATAATGTGCTCAATTCTCAATTTCTTGCACCTGGAGTTGTTCAAGTTGCTTCTCTTTCAAGCGTGCCTTCAAAATCAGTTCAAAATTCCAAGAAAGTTGACAAAAATTCCGACCTGAATAGCACCAGAGAGCTACAAGGTTTTGGCCCACTCTTCAATGAAATTCTTGGGATTTTAGGAACTGAAAATATTGCATCCGATAAAAATGCTCCATACGGGTTTTTAGCATCCAAGGAAACGCAGTTGAGAGGAAATATGGAAAGTGCAGAATCATCAGTGTGTCAGCTGCAAAGTGCTTGTGAAAATGCCGACGAGAAAAGAGACCATGTAAAGACGGGAATTTTGGTGTTAGAAAATAACGGGACTGGAATATCGGATGAGATTGAAGTAAGAGATGTTAGTCCAATAGTTCATAAGGTGACTGAGATTGTCAGGACCAAAAGTAGCTTGCTCTCCATGGAGGAAAGGCTGAGAAATGTTGATGTCGACTATAATGAGGAGGTTGTTGAGAAGGTATTGAAGAGGTGCTTCAAAGTTCCACATTTGGCTTTGAGGTTTTTCAAATGGGTGAAATTCAGTAAAGGGTTTCAACACACAGCGAACACTTTTAATACGATGATAAATATAGCTGGGGAAGCCAAGGAGTTTGGTTTGATTGAGGAATTAGCTGAGGAAATGGGGAAAAATTCCTGTGAGAAGAATATTAAGACGTGGACTGTTCTTGTGTCTCATTATGGGAAAGCAAAACTGATTGGCAAAGCCCTGTTGGTGTTTGAGGAAATGAAGAGAGCTGGTGTTAAACCGGATGCAATTGCCTACAGAATAATGCTGCGTGGACTCTGCAGTGCTGGAAAAGCTGACCTTGCGTTGGAGTTTTACAAGGATATGGTACATAACGAGGTGAAGTTAGACGTGGCGTCATATAAACAATTACTTAAGTGCTTTGCATTGTCTGGAGATGTTACTTCTGTGCATTTGGTTGGTGAAAACATGGTAAGACTTTCTGAGATTCCTGAACCTCACACTTATACTTTGATGCTGAAGAGTTTCTGTATTGCAGGAAGAATCAAAGAATCCTTAGAATTAATTCGTGATTTGAAGAATAAGAATATCATCCTTGACACTGGAATTTTTGAAACATTGGTTAAAGGGCTTTGTAGCAGAGATAGAATTGCAGATGCAATGGAGATACTTGAAATAATGAAGAGAAGGGATGTATTTAATCACAATATATATGGAATTCTTATAAGCACACATTTGAGAAGAAATGAAGTCTCTGAGGCATGTAATCTTTTCCAAGATGCAAAAAAATCTGGAAATATCTCAGTCTCGACCTACACAAATTTGATGCAACACCTTTTCTGGAAGAATGAATTTGAAAAAGGCTTGGAGCTGTACAATGAGATGCTTGCAATGGGGATTCAATTAGATAGTGTAGCAATAACTGCCGCCGCCGCTGGTTATCTTCGGCAAAATTGCATTTCTGAAGGATGGAAAGTGTTCAAGGGTATGGATGCGAAAGGAATCAAGCCAACTTCCAAATCATATTCAATATTCATAAAGGAGATGTGTAAAGTTTCTGATACAGATGAAATCGCCAAGGTTTTGAATGAAATGGAGGCTTGCAAAGTAAATGTTCGAGATGATGTCGTTAGGCAGGTAACAACTTACCTGGAGAAGAAAGGAGACATCGAAAAGCTGAATAAGCTAAAGCAGATAAAGAGAGGTTTTACCTTTTATCCTAGAGTAGGAGAGGAACTAAATGCTGAGGAATGCAATCGACTGGAACTCGCAAGAGAATCAGAATCCAATCAACTAGTTCAGGAAAGGTTCTCAGATTCCTCTCCAGAGTCTGCGCCGAAATTCTCCAGAAATCCTGATATACAAGAAGTTCGCCAAATCTTATCATCCTCAACTGATTGGTGCTTTGTACAAGAGAAGTTGGACGAACTTTGTATCCAGTTTACGCCTGAGCTTGTTGGGGAAATTTTGCGTAAATGCAACCTTAATATAAGTACTGCGTTGAAGTTTTTCTCATGGGTCGGGAAGCAAACTGGTTATAGTCACAATGAACAATCATACAATATGGCCATGAAAATTGCTGGTCAAGGCAAAAACTTTAAACAAATGAGGAGCCTCTTTTATGAGATGAGGAGAAGAGGTTGCTCAATAACATCTGATACATGGACAATCATGATAATGCAGTATGGTCGAACAGGGTTGACAGATATTGCTTTGAGAAATTTCAGAGAGATGAAACTTAGCAATTGCAGACCAGCTAAAAGCACATATAAATTTTTGATCACCTCTCTTTGTGGGAAAAAAGGTAGGAATGTTGATGAGGCCATCAAGATATATCAAGAAATGGTTCGAGTTGGTTGTGCTCCTGATAAAGAGTTGGTTGAAACTTATGTTGGCTGTTTATGTGAAGCCGGTAAACTGTTAGATGCGAGAAGCTGTTTTGAATCTTTACATAAATTTGGTTTCTCAATTCCGCTATCTTACTCATTGTATTTTAGGGCCCTTTCTCGGGCAGGGAAGTTGGAAGATGCCTTAGCCTTGATGGATGAAATTGGCTCTGAAAGGAATCTTCTGAACCAGTACACATATGGTAGCTTGATTCATGGTTTGTTACGGAGGGGACAATTAGAAGTGGCATTAGCAAAGATGAACGATATGAAACACCTTGGGATCCATCCTACTGTTCATGTATACACAGCTTTGATAGTTCACTTTCTTAAGGAGAAAAATATAAATAAAGCTTTGGAGACTCTAGAGGAAATGAAAGAAGGGGGTTGTCAGCCTACCATTGTCACTTATTCAGCTTTGATTTCTGGATATGTGAGATTGGGGCAGGTTACTGATGCTTGGAATGTTTTCTATCATCTGAAACAGAATGGACCATCACCCGATTTTAAGACTTACTCTATGTTTATAGATTGCCTCTGTAGAATAGGCAAGTCTGAAGAAGCTTTTAAACTTATTTCGGAAATGCTGCAGGATGGGATCATTCCGAGTACAATTAACTTCCGGAATATTATATATGGTCTAAATAGAGAAGGCAAACCAAATTTGGCCCATGTTGTACTAAAGAAGAAGTTGGATATCAAAGGAAGAAGAAAAATGGTAAAACAAGCATTTGATTCTCTTTTGTTTTACTTTCTCTCAACATAGCGCTTTGTTGTTCTTGTCGTTCCCCCTTGCAACATCTCAATATTTGCTAATCCGTGATAAATATATTTATTTATATATGCAGGTTTAATCCTGCCATATGCTTGACGAGGAGTTCAGCATTCTAGAACTTTCTAGTCAATGAAGAACTTGACACAGACATAGTTTCAGGGATCAAGGTAATATTATTGTGCTAGTCTACATTTACTTGGTTAATGATGAAGCATGCTTGATTCGTTTTCCTTTAAAATTATCAGCTCTTGCAATAATTCTTTGGTGAGTATGCATTAGAATGGTGCAAAAACAAGTTCAATGTCCTATGTAAATTTGGTCCTACCAAAAATGGTTATTAAGTCAAAGGTCATCCGTCCCTGTGAAAAGGGGAACGTAAGCAGATCCATGACTACAACATCAAAGACATGTCAGAAGCAAGCAAGTAGTGAGAGGTCTCCCCTTCCCACTTTTCAGTTTTTTAGTTTCCTGGTCTTTGTGCTCTAATGATGAACATCTCCCAAGAAGCTCTTCGACATTTACGTTGCTTTTATTTTGCAGCATATTCCATGGCTGGTCGCATCAATTCACTTTACCTCATCATGAGTTGGATTAGCAGAAGAAAAAATATCAATATTGTAGTTGAATTGGCTGAAGAAAAACAGTGAAATTCTATTCCCACTGGTCAGTCAACTACAAACATACTAATCTCCAATATTGTTCATGCTGTCTATTATTGGTTGTCTCTGCAATATTACAAGTGAAAGCTGCACCATATTTTGTTGATCCAGTAGAATATGCAATATTTTTGTTTACTAGAATTATTCATCTTCCTCGCCTTCTACAATTCAATGTCAAAATGGTAGGAACCTGAGATGTTACACTATACAGATCTTCCAAGGCATATACTATTACTGTTTGTTTCATTTTGTGTCTTCTTGTCTCAGTTCAAGGAGGTTCGACTTTCATTTGTTGCCTTGCCGGCTTTCATTTCTAGTCTTCCTGCAAAGGCTGCCTCTCGAAGGGGGCACAAAAACTGAAAAAACGCTGCTGCAGAGGAATCGAGAATATCAGTAATATGCTTATTTCCCTTTTCAAATAATCTTCGTTTGCAAATTAGAAATTCTCAACTCTTCTCATTTTGTGTGTGTTCTTTGGAACTAATTATTTCAGTAGTTGGAGCAGATGGGATTCCTTCAAAGATCCACATGAAGCTGACATATTGTCACAGAGCTGCTCAATTATGTAGCAAGTCTCCCATAAGGTAGTTAAAGAGATGAGAAAGCCCCCGTTGGTTACACCCCTTGATCTATGGTCTATTTACAAAAACCACCTATGTTTTTGGCATAATTATAGAAATCACTCCCAACAATCAAAAAGTATGGGTAGTTTGTCTAATGTTGTTGATGTTTTGGGAGGGCGGATGTATAATTTTTCAAATAGCAAGGATGATTTGTGTAAATGATGTTGATATTTCGAATAGGCGTATGTCTAAGTTTTTAAAAAGGTATGGGTGATTTTTATATATAGACAATAAGTTAGGGGTTGTAGATGTAATTATCCGGTATCATATTGTGCAACCTGAATTGGTGGGCTAGTGATAGTATTATTAGTTTTCACTCAGAAAAGATAGCTCAATTGACAAAAGCGGGATGGATATTCAAGAAAATACATGCAGAAAGATATGTGGTCTAGGCAATGTCTATTCTTCAGAAATTCTTACATAAAAAGGCCAAAACTCATGAGACCTTACTTGAACAAAATATGTCAACAGGGAAAAAAAAAAAAAAGAATCCTCAATAAATATTGATAAAATAAATAAATATAAATGATTAATATTGATAAGATAAATTCATTTTAAATGTGCTTGAAAAGAAAATGATTGATACGGCTAATTAATTAAAGAGATAATTATTTGTAATGGACTAAGTATAGGTTGTGGCATTTTAGTCTGACTTATATTTTGTTGGATTAGTTATAGTTAGACCCCCTCTTTAAAAGTGAAATTTGCCCTTTTCTTCCAAGAAAAATTCATATTACATTTTCACTCTTTTCGAAAATTTCTCGCTTACAATTGACATTATTTTGTTAGGTTTTGATGGAAGTGTTGGCGTCAATAAAAAATTTACATGAACTTTTTACTCAACATTCAAACCCCTAGTGATGGTAAAAAAAATAGTATTCCATCAAATATACAACATAAGCAATTCTGCTATTTAAATTCATCTCCAAAAAATTATCATCCCCCTTTTACAATAAATTTTTATCCATTTATATTAGAATGTGGGGAGACATAAAGATAATATTGCCCCCCAACCGATCACTAACCCCACTAACTTAGTGGATGTAATCGCCATGGGTAATTTGGTAATTTCATAATACTCCTTCGGGAAATTACATCTTGGTCCCTTGGTTAAATTCCTGCACCATCAGTAGCCCTCCAACTCCAAAATATTTTAGGGGAATATTTAGGAGTTGAACCAGATGTATATGCTCCGTCAATGTCAATTTGCAGGATTGACTCTTTTCGTCCCTTGCTTAGGCCTTTGCCTTCTTTTACTGGATATTCTGCGAGAATCACTTTTCATATTCCTCCATAAAATATTATCATCAATGATAAAGCATAAAAAACTTATTAGACATATAATCGAGATGTTCAGTTTGATTGCATAGCTGAAATAATTGTGTCAAACAACTTAATGTCATATGTATTTAGTCAGTGAAAAGGAATTCTTGTCCATTTTTGTTTTTGTTGTAGGCTCCAATTTATTCTGTATGTCTCAAGGAAATTTTAGCTTTTCTCTGGTGTGCCTCAAGGAAGCTTTTTGCTTCGAGGCTTTTGAGGGACCGTCCCCCTCTCTGGTTAAATAAAGTATCAATGTGAGGGGTCATCCTCCTCTAAGAGTATCAATGTGAGGGGTTATCCCCCTCTTTTGTTAGATAAAGTATTAATGTGAGGGATCATTCCCCTCTAAGAGTATCAACATTTTTTTTCTTTATTCTTCACAATATGCGTATTTTGTTTTTTGCTTTTTAACTATTGTCACGTCGCATATTTAGCTTAAAGAGAGTTTTAGGATATTTAATAAAAATAAAATTCATTAAGCATTTATTTTTAAGGATAATATATTCTTTATACTTGAAATTTATGAGATATTACTCTCTAAATATTTAACCGTAGAAAAATAGAGAAGGAAAACTAAAAAACCCCACACAGGTGGGGGGAGAGCCGAGAAATCCCCGTACCATCTCCGCCTCAAACCAAAATAATAAGTTTTATTATGCGTTTGACCTACCGTGCGGGCGCACCCGTCATGGCAAAGGTCATCTAGACAACCACATGTCCCCTCACCTTCACATCTCTTATCCTCTTTCTTTCACAGAATCATTCTCGCTCTCTTTTCCTATACAAGCTATCGCCTTGCCGTTCTTGCCACTACTATGCTAACAAATATGCAAGAATATTAAATAAAACTCACAACTAATTCCCTTAAAAATATTTATTCTTTCGGGATCTTGTATTCACCGGGGCTTGACCGAATCTTTCGAGAACTCTTGCACTTTTCCACACGGTCAAATTCGATTCGGCCTTCATTGAGCGTGTAGGATCCTCAAGAAATTCCTCGCATACAATGTAAATTTAGGATTAAAAAAATCATATATTTAATCAATACTTATCAAAGATTAATTATTATAAACCGTCAACAAACATCTGTACCAATTATCACAAGCAATTTGTTGTCCTCATTTTCTTCTGTAAATTTGTCATTTCTCAAGATCTAAAATATCGCATATTGTATCAGATAGGAGTTCGACAAACTTCGTTAATCAATGTCACACATTATATTACAGCTACTCTGATTAAATGGCAAAATGCTTTATTTGGTTATCGGGAACACTCATGGCCAGCCAACTTTGTCCGATTACATCAAAGAACCAAAACAGATATGACTTCCAATTCAAGCTTCACAATGCTAAACTGATAGTGTTCTGCACAAAGAATAAAAGATAAACCTAGAAGATCTACCGACTCGTGTTAAAACTGATACCAAACATGCAAAATGAGTTAATACAAACAGCCTGCAGTCAAAACTTAGATCCTAGGCTTTAGACAGTTAATATTTGGATCCATTTTTTGGCACACTTAATGATTGTGTTTTGACCGATCATGAAACCTTGTTAAAGTCTAACTTAGAGGATAGATGATGACAGAAACCAAATGAATAATCAAAAGGCAAACAACAACATATGCAAAATGCAGTAGTACTGCACAGCAAACATGACACAACACAGTTTGCTATAAGCCAACTTCATAGTTATCCCACATCCTATGTATATATAGATATATATATTTTTTATTCTCATAGTTATCCTGATGAGGGAAAATACTTCTCTTCTTCATTCACTATGAATTTTCAGATACTTGGTTTTAATTGAGCTCGGATAAGGGCCTATTTTTACGGTTGAGATCATGAAAAGGTGAACAAAGAAAATAGAGTGGGTGAGTGAAAGTACCTTTCCTCTTCGCAGCAAATGATAGGTTATGACTAACGTTATCCCAGTTAGAGCAGGGATAGAGCTCCAGAAGGAAGGGAGGGAAGAGAGACGAATTGTAAATGGCAAAATATTTTCTGTCCGTTTTATTACTCCACTAACGTTTAAATACAAGGCATACCAATGACATTACAAGGACAGTGAATACGATCTTTTGTCATTTTCTCACCCTAACAGATTGATTTCTTGCCTCTGTTCTAATACGCAAAGTCCTTAAGCCAGTTGGGCTTGTTGCTGCTCCGTTTGGGCCTCCTCTGCGTTGGCCCAGTGTTTGCTTCAGCTTCAGCCTTAATTTGGATTGGGCTCGTGGGCTTGGCTCTGCCATTTTCCTCAGACAATTGGTTTAAGGGCCCAATACCCTTAACAATACCCGCCCTATCAAGGAAGACCTTGGCCTCAAGGTCAAAATTGGGGAAAGAAGTCAGGAAGGCGTTCGTCAGAACCCAAGTGGACTCAGCTTCCTCCTGATCCTCCCAGTGGATGAGGAGCTGGGATTCGGGGCCGGAATTGGTGTGAATGTATCGGTGGCCAAGAACACGGCGAGGAGAGTTACCAAGCAAGGCGTCGGGTGGCTCCGGCGGAAGAGTGACGGGGGTAGATGATGGGTCACCATGGAACGGCTTCAGCAGAGAAGCGTGAAAAACAGGGTGAATGCGCGAGGTTGGAGGTAGGCCGAGCTCGTACGCAACCGGACCCAAGCGTTAAAGCACGCGAAACGGCCCAAAGTACCGGCGGCCCAATTTCTGAGATAAACGTCGGTAGACCGAGATCTGGCGATACGGTTGCAGGCGAAGTAAAACCCAATCGCCAACGGTGAATGACATATCCCGGCGGTGGCAATTGGCTTGTTGTTTCATCTGCAGGCGGGCACGAAACAGATGCTAGCGGAGCATCAACATTGTGGACTGACGTTGGCGGAGGATGTCGTCGAGGGATGCCACATGGGAACCACCAGAAACATAGGAGGAAGGTGCTGGCGGAGGTCGGCCATACAGAGCCTGATAAGGTGTCATCCCAATGGAAGAGTGGTGAGAGGAGTTGTACCAATACTCGGCCAAGTGGAGATAGTGAAACTACAGGTGAGTTTCCTCACTGATGAAACAACGTAAGTAGGTTTGCAAAATCCGATTGAGAACCTCAATCTGACCGTCGGATTGGGGATGATAGGCGCTGGAGTAAGCCAAGGATGTGCCACTGTGCCGGCACAATTCACGCCAAAAAGTACTTAAGAAACGGGGGTCGCGATCACTGAGGATAGATTTAGGCATGCCGTGAAGGCGATAAACTTCGACAGCGAACAACGCAGTCAATGTAGGAGTTGAGAATTTGGTTGGCAAGGCAATAAAATGGGCGTATTTCGACAGCCGGTCGACAATCAACCAGATCGCGGTTTTGCCTCCCGACGGCGGCAGATGCGTAATAAAATCCATGGTAAGTTCATCCCAAACTTGTTGGGGAATAGGAAGAGGTTGCAAGGCACCAATCGGCTTCTGAGTAAAGTATTTGTTGTATTGGCAGGTGGAGCAACGGTGGATGAAGGATTTGACGTCGGCGAGCATTTTGGGCCAATAGAAGGAGACAGCCAAGCGAGCCATGGTGGCGCGGGCGCCCAAGTGGCCCCCCAGGGCGGAGCCGTGAAATTCAGAGAGTAGTGTGGAGCGAAGGTCCTCAAAGTCAGGTATAAATAAGTGGGAGTGGTATAATACAACACCTTGTTGGGCCGAGAAACGAAGAGGTGATTGTGGCGAATTTTGCAGGTGGTGACGGAGGGCTAGACAGGCCGAATGCGACTCGAAATAGCGACGAAGGGTGGACAGAAGAGTGGGCGCAGCAGTGGAGAGCCCCAAAAAAATACAAACCGAAGTGGCAGAGTGACGGGAAAGGGCGTCAGCCACCACGTTGGTCTTGCCCGGTGTATAAATAATCTCATAGTCATAGCCTAATAGCTTGGTGAGCCATCTATATTGAGCTGGGGTTTGAACAGTTTGAGTGAGAAGACCCTTGAGACTCTTCTGATCTGTAAAAATATAGAACTTCCGACCTAAAAGATAATGGCGCCAGCGACGACAGATTCAGTAATCGCAAACATTTCGCGTTCGTATGCAGAAGCAGCTTGCATACGAAGGCACATCTTTTTGCTGAAAAAAGCAATGGGGCGGCGACCTTGAGATAGGACAGCCCCAATAGCAACCTGAGAGGCATCAGTGGTGAGCTCGAAGGGTGCAGAAAAGTCCGGGAGGTGCAAGATAGGAAGATCGAGCATGGCATTGCAGAGGTCCCGGAAAGCGGCCTCAACTTCGGGGATCCAACGGAGGGAACTGTGTTTCAACAAGTCAGTCAGCGGGGCCGCAATGGATGCATAATGACGGACAAACCGCCAGTAAAAGCCCGTAAGGCCCAGAAAACCCCTAAGAGCAGTCAGGGAACGAGGGGTCGGCCACTCAGTGATAGCCCGGAGTTTGGCCGGATCTGCAGAAACGCCAGCGGCAGAGATAATGTGGCCTAAATAGTCAACCGAGGAAACGCCAAATTGGCATTTAGACAGCTTATCAAAGAACCGGTGCTGAGACAGAACCTGCAATACTTGACGGAGGTGAGAAAGGTGCAAATCCCAAAAGCGACTATAGACCAAAATGTCATTAAAGAAAACCAAAACAAAGGAGCATAGAA
The DNA here is from genome assembly GCA_034509735.1 of Sesamum alatum. Taxonomy (NCBI): domain Eukaryota; kingdom Viridiplantae; phylum Streptophyta; class Magnoliopsida; order Lamiales; family Pedaliaceae; genus Sesamum; species Sesamum alatum. The sequence goes on from JACGWO010000004.1 coordinate 2,785,115, forward strand.
AGGGACGAAAGAACTCATTCATCACGGCTTGGAAAGTGGAGGGAGCATTGGTGAGCCCGAACGGCATTACGAGAAACTCAAAATGGTCGTCGATAGTCCGAAACGCTGTCTTGGGAACATCATCAGGGGCGACGCGAATTTGGTGGTAACCCGCGCGCAGGTCCAGCTTGGAAAACACCGTAGCGCCATGTATTTCGTCTAATAACTCCTCCACAGTTGGAACGGGAAAACGGTCGCAGACAGTAATCGCATTCAGGGCCCTGTAATCAACACAGAATCGCCAAGTACCATCTTTCTTGCGGACAAGAAGAACAGGGGAAGAGAAGGGGCTAATACTGGGTTGGATGACCCCATCCTGCAACATTTCAGAAATAAGGTTAGTCATAACCATCTTTTGGGAGTGGGTGTATCCGTAAGGTTTGACATTGAAGGGGGGCTGGTTGGGTAAGAGGTAGATGTGATGATCAAGATGGCGGTATGGTGGGAGGCCATGAGGGATGGAAAAAACAGAGTGAAACTCAGTGAGGAGAGAGTAGATGTCGGGTGGAAGGGTAGCGGGGAGGATAGTGGTATTGGGGGAGGAAGGAGTCGGTGGGGATGAGGAGGGCGCAGCGTGGACGGAAATGGCGAATAAGGAGTGAACAGCGTCAGTGGTGAGATAGCGCTGAAATTGGGAGAACGAGGCATATTGGGGGGAGATGGATGGGTACCCAGAGAGTGTGACAAGTTGATTGTTATGATAGAATTGCATGGATGGAACGGAGAAGTCAGAAAGAAATGGGCCGAGGGTGCTAAGCCATTGGGCACCCAAAACAGCGTCGGCACCATGAATGGGCAATATGTAAAAGGGAATGGTAAATTTGTGTGACTGAATAGACAGAGGAACATCGGGGCAATACCCCGAACAAGTGATAGTGTCCCCATTTTCTACCAAAACCAAAAGGACTCCACGGGGGTGACGGGGAGGCCGAGGAATTCAGCGACCCGGGGTTGGAGAATATTATGGGAGCTCCCCGAATCGACTAAAAGGGTAACAGAGTGTTTACGAATGGATCCCTGGAGGCAGAGGGTGCGGGGAGACAAGGATCCCGACAAAGCAGCAGGCGACAAATGGAAATGGATGCGGCTCGTGGCGGAGTCAGTGTGGAGGATAGTGGATGACAGCAGAGGGGGGAACTCAGCATTAAAGTCGGGCGGAGGGGGCTCGGGCGGCTCGACAGGGGAATCGTCCGCGATCAACAACAAGAATTGCTGTGATTTGCATTTATGACCGGGGCCGAACTTTTCATCACAGTTAAAACAAAGGCCCCGAGTGCGGCGGTCGTGTAACTCCGCAGGTGAAAACCGGCGGATGGGTAAAGGGGCAGGCGGAGGAGGAGTGGGAAGCAGAGGCGGTGGAGCAGTGACAGTAGGAGGACGAAAAACAGGGGGTGGACGTCGGGTATCAGCCAACTTGGCCTCAACCAACTTTGCGAGGCCCATGGCTTGACTGATGGACGAAGGCTGCAGAATAGCAAGTTCCCGTTGGATGTCGGGCCAAAGTGCGGAAATAAAATAATTGAGAATGGACTCCGGCGGCAGGCCTACCACACGGTTGCAAAGCCGCTCAAACTCAACCTGCAAGTCGGCCACGGATCCCCGTTGACGGAGTTTGAACAGGGCCGCTTCATGATTATCGTAGGACGAAGGTCCAAAGCGAAGTTCCAAGGCTCGGATGAAAGCGTCCCAAGAAGAGAGTTGTCGATTGTTGTACATCCATTTGAACCAACTTAAGGCGTCTCCCGTCATATAGAAGGAGACGAAATCAAGCCGTTGTTCTGCAGGGATGTTGTAAAAAGAGAAGAACTTATCTGCCTGGAAAACCCAGTCAAGGGGATTAGAGCCATCAAAGGGAGGCATGTGAAGCTGCAGCGGTTTAGGGGCCGGATCAGGAGTAACTCGGGGCTGTAAGGTTGGTGGCGGAGAAGTGAAATGGAAATGTGGTTGGGCGGTGGCAGGGGAGGGAGGGGTGGACTGCTGGAGCTGGATATCGGTGACCGCGGCAACGAGGGATTCGTGCCTGGTTTCCATAGATGACTGTTGCGCCAGCAAGCGTTCGACAGAGGAATGAAGGTCGGCCACCTGTTCTGTGAGGGCAAGGATGGCCTCTTCAATGGCTTGGGTGGATTTGGGAGGCATGGTAAGGAGGATGAAAGCACCAAATTGATAGGTTATGACTAACGTTATCCCAGTTAGAGCAGGGATAGAGCTCCAGAAGGAAGGGAGGGAAGAGAGACAAACTGTAAATGGCCAAATATTTTCTGTCCTTTTTATTGCTCCACTAACGTTTAAATACAAGGCATACCAACGACATTACAAGGACAATGAATACGATCTTTTGATTTTCTCACCCTAACAGATTGGTTTCTTGCCTCTGTTCTAATACGCAAAGTCCTTAAGCCAGCTGGCCTTGTTGCTGCTCCGTTTGGGCCTCCTCTGCGTTGGCCCAATGTTTGCTTCAGCTTCAGCCTTAATTTGGATCGGGCTCGTGGGCTTGGCTCTGCGATTTTCCTCAGACAATTGGTTTAAGGGCCCAATAACCTTAACAACAAATCCTCTACAATCCACTGTAGAAATTCTCATCTTCTTAAAAGAATTGAAGATTGGGCAATAACTCAAAAACGATAACAGAGCGAAGACTGGGAGTGTGTTGTTTGTCGGTGAGTCAAGAGGTTTGGGTGTTGGCTGAGTCGAGTCAGTAGGTAGTTGGCTGGGACCTGAGCGCAGAACAGGGGGAACTCAGCCGAGTTGGGGGTTGAAGAGGCCATTTCCATCAAAGCGCAGATGACAGAAACCAATGGGTGGGGGGTGTTCGCCTAGAGGAGGCGAGTGTAAAGGTGTTGCTCTGCCGGTGATCTGATCGTCGACAATGGAGAATCCGACGTCTGAAGCTCGTGAAATGACGATATGGCAAAGAGGCGGGTCTGATTGGAGAGTTGATGAAAATGAGTGATCTGGGGTTCGTTCGACTCGCAATCCGATGATGGTTTGAATTATGGAGGTCCGCGACTGAAATACGTTCCGGCAACGGCGAATCGACGACGGGAAGGTACGACTAGGTGATTTTGAGCCCAGACAAGAGAGCTGACAAAAATTGAAATTGTTCGGCTTGAGGTGAGGAGTCTAACGGTATGCACGCCGGCCAGTAACTCATCGGAATGGCACCGGAATCTTAGAGAGAAGCGAAAACTGGGCGGTTTTTGGGCGAAAATTGCAACTTCTGACTTCGAGTGCCGGCGCGTTACATTTCCGATGAAGACATGCGCGGGCTGGGAGTGGAGATCGGCGGGCGGCGGTGCTTGGAGGTGGTACGTGTGGCCGGTAACGCGTCAATTTATACTAGAATGTGGGGAGGCGTAAAGATAATATCACCCCCCAACCGACCACTAATCCCACTAACTTAGTGGATGTAACCGCCATGGGTAATTTGATAATTTCATAATACTCCTTCAGAAAATTACATCTTGATATCTTGGTTAAATTACTCAACATTCAAACCCCTAGTAATATTTTCATTTGTAAGCAAGTAAATATAATATAGATAAAGTCAGAGGGTGTAATTGTAATAAATATTATTTTTGAATTATGTCTAATTGTTAAAATATTGAGAAAGTAATATATGGTACTTTATACGGAATACACCAGTTACAAAGTATTGACATTTTATATATCTTTTCCATATTTTGATCCTACAACACTAGATGAAGTACTTGAATAAGAAATTTTCAAAAATAAATGCAACAATGGTGTTAAACCTTATTCTATGTATTGGATGTAAAAAAATGCACAAAAAAAAATGATTAGTTTTTCATTCAACAACATCCAGTTTTTATCCAATGGCTATAAGTCGGAAATAATATTTATTACGATTACACTATTTTAACTTGATATATATTACATTTACACTCTTACAAGTATGAAAATATTAGTAGGAAAATATTGAATGAGAGGCAAAATTGAAATATTATGAATTTTTTTATCGACGTCAATATTTTTAGTCCAAACCCTAACGAAAAAGAGTCAGTTATAAACGAAAAATTTCCAAAGGGGATGTAAGTGTAATGTTAGAAGTTTTTGAGAGAAAGTGTAATTTTACAATTTTAGAAGGAGGTCTAAGTATAATTAATTCTATTTCATTTACAAAAAGTAGTTAATTTAAGTACGTAAACCTTAATATATAACTAACAGTAGTTTTGCACACTAGATGCATATGCACACGTACAATATAATTATAATTATATAAAAAAAAAGTGACAGAAAAGGGTGCCACTTATTAAAGAGATCGATATATAAATTAACTTGAAATAAAATATAAATTAAAAATTAATTATAACTAAAGAAAATTTCACAAAAAAAAAAAAAAAACAACAGCAAAGATATTTTTTTTTTTCAAAAAAAGGTAATAAGGTTGAAGAATGTATAGAATAAGATGCTTAAAATTGTGTGGATTTAAGTTTTGAGGAAGCATTTTTTTTATAACTCTTGTGTAATCTATATCTATTTCTATATCTATATTTATACTATATATAAAAGTTTGAATCCACGAGTGTTTGTTTTTCATTATGAAATGACAACTACAACCTTATTTAAGTGCTCATTTTAATAATAAATAAAAATTAGTTATAAAAGAATACAATTCCAAATATATATATAACTCTATTTAGTAGTGTTAATTGCTCTAAACTACTTAGAGAATAATAATATATCCAATTAAAAAAATAAATATGCAAATAATATTTCAACGCAATTACTTTGTTAGAAGAAATTTTAATTATTTTAAGAGGATTTTAATTTATTATGGCACAGTAAAATTTAAAATAAATAACACATAAATAATATAATATTAATTTACACTTAAATATATATAATAACAAATAAATATCAAAGCAGTAATCGCGAACAAAAATTATAAATCTTCTTAAATTAGAAGTGTTGTTGAAAAAAATTTTAAAGAAAGACTTCTGACTAATTAAATAATTTTATTTTATTATTAGATTGGTAAAAAAACACCATGTCCCCCCTCCCAACCCACATTGAGATTAAATATAATATAAACAGTAATATAATAAATAACTAGATTTAAAACTTTAGTCAATTTAGTTATTCTAAAAAATAATTAACCATTAGTATAATATTATGAATCAATTAAAAAGTTAGCAAATAAAAGATATTGATATAAAAGTAACAAAAAGAAAAATATAGCATTGCATAATATATTACAAAAAAATACGCTATACTTTGAGAATTAGCGAACAGATATTATGAAATAATTTATAAAGTAAAATTTCAAAAAATAGCAAATTGGCATGTTAATTGCAGACTGAATTTCAATTGTATAGTTCTTCACAAATAAAGTTTTCTTTGAATTGTTATACTAGATTGACATTTTCATAGAACTCTACGATATATTTATAGATTCGATGTTCATGGAGTTTTTCAAATCTTTTACTTTGTAAATATTCCTTACATTTGTAATTTGACTTAAAATAAAACAAATAGCACACAATTTATGAATCTTCTAAAAATATTTCAAAATATATACTAAATCTAATTATCAAGATCGAATTCACACATAAATTAGCATTTTTATTTTAAATGGAACTAAAGTATAAAGCATAACTTAATAAAGTAGTTTATCTAAAATGAAAGCATAAATTAATTTTATTTATCCTTTCACAATATCATAGAACTAAAATAACAACAAAAATGATTGAAATGGGTAGAGACTAGAGATATGTAGAAAAATAGTGTAGACACCATTATAATTTTATTTTTATTCTTGAAGTACAATGGGGGTGGAGGTTGAGGACAAACCTGGTTATGAACCCAAGACCATATTTTTCGTCGAGGAAGTGATGTCAATTCAACCAATTTTAAATACTTAAATTTAAATTCTAAATATAGTAGCTGAATCAAACTATAATGAACATAACTATTGGGCCTCTAGATGTAAAAATAATTATTTTGATACTAATTGTTTTTTTCAATTTGAATAATTTTTTGTTACATACAATTGATAATTGGTATATCAATCAAATTAAAAAAAATATATATTTACAAACAAAAAGGTATTCATAAAAAATAAAAAATAAATAAGATTAAAATTCAGTAACTAAAAAAATCAAATGATGAATAAACATTAAAATTAAGATTTTAAAATAATTGTACACTAAGACAACAGTTAAGATTAAATTTCAATTGTATAATTATCTTTTCATATTAAGTAAATTAAAAAAAAAAATGAGAATCAACTCAGTAACAATAAAATAATTAATAAAAAATGAGTTAATTTTATTGAAACTAGAAATAAAAGATGATAAATAAATATATCAAAGAGAACTTTATTGTTCTTGGAATAAATTTATAAAAATAACTTAAAATTTTAAAAAGTATGAGTACTATAAAAATTGATGTATGAAAAATAAAAACACTAATTTTATTAAAGAGTAAAATGCAGATCTCCCCCCCCCCCCCCAATGTATGGGGTCATTTGTACTTTGCCCCCCAACCTTTTTTTTTTTTTTACACTTCCCCACCCAACCTTTTTATTTTGTTGCACTTTGCATTTTTTGGGGAATAATATTGGAATATTTCGTCCACGTGTGTTCACGCGCGTGAAGGCAATTTCAGGTTAGGTAATGTAAGGTTATATGCAAGCACTCCCCCCCCCCCCCCTCAACGTATGAAGTCGTTTGCACTTTGCCCCCCAACCTTCTAAATAAAATTAAAATTAATTAAAAATATATTAAAAAAAATCAAAAAATTCAATGCATGGTCTGCAGATAAACAACTTCACGTTACAAGCCAAAATCAAACCAGAAAGCAAATAATCTGCAACATCATGTGTGTAGTACCTAAATAAAAGAACTTTAACCTTCAATTCACAAACAACAAACTCCAAACTCCAACACCACCACAAAATCAGCAGAACATGAGAAAGACAGAGGGGAAAAAATAGATGATAAAACAACAAAAACTCACTGACCCATATGAAGAAATTGAACTCCAACTTTCAGACGAAAAAATTACGAAACAGTGTAGCTTCACAACAGTATCAAATACACTCCTCTGTATAAAAAGAGGAAAAATCAAACCCAAAAAGGAAAAAAAAAATGTGTATTTCTTTCGGTGCCACCATCAGTGCAAATGTGTGTATTTTGTCGGTGCTAACATTATATTTTGTCTTGTAATGTGAAGTTATTTATCTGTAGATGAGGTATTGAATTTTTTAGAACTTTTTCTCCTTTTTCTGAAATTTTCCTCAATTTTTCCCTTTTTTTTATAATATATTTTAATTTTTTATAAAAAGAAAGGTTGGGGGCGGGGCAAAATGCAACTGACCCCATACGTTAGGGGGGGTGTTTGTATGATCCTCAGGCGTGTGAACACACGCGAAAAGAATATTCCGTTATTATTCCCCAAAAAGTGCAAAGTGCAGCAAAATCAAAAGGTTGGGATGGAAAGTGTAAAAAAAATGGTTGGGGTGCAGAGTGCAAATGACCCCATACGTTAGGGGGTCTGCATTTTACTCTTTATTAAATTGAAATTTCTTAAAATTCAACTATTGAGTGACTCTCGTACTATTTAATTATTTTAGTGTTAGATAGTCCTGGATGCACATAATTACTTTTACATCTATTATATTTTTATATTAATAGCATAAAAGTATTAAAGCAAACAATGTAATATAAAAGATTATAAGATTGTAATATAATATAGAAAAGATTATACCAGGTAGATGCATATGAATAAGATCAAGAGTCAAACTAAAAATATGACATTAAAAATTGCAATAAAGGTGAAAAATAAAATTTTATGCAATAATATTTCAAAATTTAGAAATTAATAAAGAATATAAACAATACTTTGACAATATTAAAATGTGATACTGAAATACAATTAGCATAATTCATAGGAACTTGCAATACAAATATACTATGATTCAATTAGATTATATATTTTTTATTAACAGTAGTTATAAATAATTATTGAAATCATTTAATGCCAATAAATTTAAAATAAATGACATTCAAGATATAGAAGTAAAAGAAAAAATATAATATACACAGACATAATATAATAAAAAATAAATAAAAATAACAAATAGGTATAATGAAACCTACAAATAGAAATTGATCAATTTTATTAAACTGAATTTTTTTGTAAAAACAATCCAAAATAAGTAGCTTAGACTTATTAATTTTATTCTAATCTTGGATTTTATAATAGTATTATTTTATTTATGTATTGATTTATTTGATACAAGATAATGAAATATAATCATTAGTGAATACGAAATGCACAATTTTATTTTGGGGAATATTGTTTTTATTTAATAGTACCAATTCAATTTAAAAAGTGAATTCAAATAATATAATTAAATAATTTTCTATTCAATTAAAATAATTGTTATCAATTTATTTGAAAATATAAATGTATATACTAATGTTCCTATGGCAGAAACATAAATAATATTATAAAATTAATATTTTTATAGTTAGATATAAATGATATATTAACTTCTAAAAATATATTTCTAGATGTGCATCGCATGTCATACTTTCTACTACTTCTAAGAGGGCATTTAAAATCAACATATAATTTATCTGTCAAAATTAGTGATGGGTGTCGAACCCGACCAAAATAATTCTTACTTATATTTTGTGAAAGTGATTAATAGGGTGGAATCACAGAGACTGGTTATCAATTTATTCAAAGGGGGGGGGGTGGAGTTTCGTTAAAGTTTAATTAAAAGATGAAATTAAAGAGGATGAATAAACATGAGAGAAGGCTTCCCGGTTAAAGTCAAGTTCATACTTAATTCCAGTATAAATCATAGATGACAATCGTTCAAACAGATAAATTGGTTATGGTCATTGGTATGACCTAATGACATTACCTTTCGTTATCTTTTCATTAGCCAAGGAACGTCACTTGGTTAATTTTTTAATCAATAAAGAACCTTGGGAACATCCATAAGATTTAATTTACTAACAACATTAACAATTAGAAAGGTCAATTCTAACTAACAAATTCGTAGGAGGATTTATTTAAGCTAGATTGTGCATTCCCTAAAACATAATCGACTTCTATGACATAATGAATTATGTTGTGTTGTCACTAGTTATTGATCTAAACAAACAACTACGAATTTGCAAGTCAATTGGCTAGGAAAATATATTTGAAATGAATAGTTTATCATATCATTCATAAATCAGATTATTTGTAATGGAAGCTTAGAGAATAACAGAAATATCCAATCAAACGAAAGTATAAAGCATAAAATATATCTCACAATGTGTAGAAATCATTTACCATAACTTCACCCAAAAAATAAAAAAACTAGCCTAACATGCTAATGGAAGAACACATAAAAGAAAAGCGTAATTTCATTAGAAAATCAAAGCTAAAATCAAGAGAGAAGAGATAGATGGAAGATGAGAGATTTTTGACATATGAATTACCTATATGTTTATACTACTAGTATCTGAATGAATATGGACACTATGATAGGGTAGATACGTAATTACTCTAAAAAAGTTGATCAATTCAACTCCTTGATCCTAGCAAGCTTCCCAAGTAAGAGAGATTCCTAAAATTCGTGCACTAATCATCTCTTCTTCAGCAACAAAAATCACCCCTTTCATTTTTGTTCACTCATTTGTTAGTTGCGTTAAGCGTGAATGATTCTAACGGAATCTGCAAATCTGCCATAATTTCCTCATTTTCCTCAATTGTCTCAAATTGTCATTTTTTACTTCAATATTGTCATTTTTGCATTCCATCAAATTTTTCCATATTGAAAGTGCAAGAATACCATATGTTTTGGAGCATTTAACGTAAAGTGAGATATTATCCCCTTAATTATGCACTTATTAATTAATTATTATACGCTTTTCCTACTTAATTAATAGCATAGATAAATAAATAATAAATAAATAACTAATTTCTCAAAGATTAGGATTTTCATAATTGTAAATACATTCTCGGTGTTTAAAAAGTTATCAATACTCCTAATTTTAACAAACGTTTAATAATTAGCCCAATCAGTACTCGGTGACTGACTTCGTAGGCTAAGGGCAAGGAGCGTGTAGGATACATGTGACTCGTGGTTGAAGGATGAAAACCGCCAGGCAGAATGGCAGAACATCGACGATAACTGCTCGAGCATGCCTGTGGCAGTTTAGAGTGGTTAGGGTCGTCTAGCAGTTGGTGTTGTCAACTGCAAATGCTTTGTATATAGAGCTTAGCCGGTTTCTATGATTTTTGTGAGTGGTGGATGAGTTCCATTGTATGCAAACTTAGGGATTCCTTGTATTTTGATTGAAGGCAATAAAATATAAGGTTGGCTTCGGCCGTAAATTTTTGTGTTGCTGAAGTTCTTTATTTTCTATGTTTTATGCATGTTGGTTTGAGATAATTCGTCCTACTTACCCAAATTCATACACGAGAGTTGAGTTTGTGAGGCAAGGTTGACTAGCTTGAGAAAGCTACGCCGCACAGGGTATTGTCGAAATCCGTTGCGTGAAAAATCCCCTGTGACAGTTGGTATCAAAACTAGGTTAGGCTTTGTTACTGGTGAATTTGGCTTTGGTTCACGCTGGTTGGAGTCCGATCTGTGAAGGCTTCAACAGGTTTGGGTTAGATTTATGAAAGCTCAGTGTCGGATCAGTAATCTGTGTGGCCATGGAGGCAGTATTCAGATGAGTACAGAAGCTGTTATAGCAGCGGTGCAGATGGGAGTGCCATGGTGCTGTAAGTTCGAGTACCAGATCCAAAACTGTTCGCGGTGTGCCGCCAAGGAACAAGGAGTTGTTAAGACAATTCCTTCCTTGCAGTTCGTTTGGGGTTGCAATGTTAGTTGTTGGCTTGTTTTATGAATCAGATTCACTAGTGTTGGAAATGTGGAATACGTCCATGGTGGACATGTTGTTCAACTTAATGACAAGGTTGGCAATAACCGGTAAGATGTTTAAGAAGGATGAAAAGCAAAAGGAGTCGGGTTTGAGACTTTTGTGTGCGAACGGCAGAGTGGTCGAGCAGGTTGTTTCATTGAGGTACTGAACACCGAGTGCGAGTTGCTGGAAATGCAGCAAGTTAAAGGCATTTGTGACTGATAGACAAACAACGACAGCATGGTGAGACGAGCATATGCGGGTTGGAGGGATGCAGAAGATGATGGTTGTACTCCAACATAGTCTCGTGCATGTGGTGCACAACGGGTCTGGATGCCGACATGCTTGGTTTACAGGAAGGACGTGAGGCAATAATGGGTATGGGACTGTGCATGGTTTCATTTCTTACCAGTTGTCCGATGTTGTGGTGGACTTTAAACTTTGTGGCAGTCGTGTGAAGGCTGTCCCTTTTGCCAAAGTGTTGCTGGTGAATAGAGTTTCCAACACAGACTTGAGGATAAGCATGTGTTCGTGGATGTGCAACTTAGGGGCCGTTTGACTAGATCACTTTGTTTCATGTTGTATTGATTTATGTATAAATCTAATATTGTGTACGATACATGCTTTGTTGGATGTAAATTACATTGCAAGGAAGCAAGCATCCGACTTGTGGAAGGAGTATAGCAAGGGGACACTAGGTAGGAAGAAACCAGAAATGCTTGAGGCAGGACCATCAAATTAGTCTGTTGCAGGAGTGACACATTTTCTTCATGTGACAGAGTGTTGTTGCATTGAGAGAATGCAGGAGGAAGAGATGTGCAAAAGACGTCCAAGGCATAATAGATCTGTGCAGCTAGGCCGAGATTCAGTATTGTATGATTTGCTGAAAAGAGAGCTAGGCTACGAGGGTAAACAGTTGGGTGATGGCGATGTTTGTGGCTGGTAGCAGGCACTGGTGCAGAGTACTTCAGAGTTGAAGGAAATGTTGGCAGCGTCGACAAAGACATGGACATCAGTTAGTGGAGATGGTTTGTAAGCCCCGTGACATGATGGTCGGTATATATGCGGCAGATGGGCGAACAGACTCGGCCAGGTGTGTCGGACAATAGTCGGCACAAGTGGAAACTTGGTATCAACAGATGGTGCATGTTGTTGATGCGTGTTGGTTCCATGGCACTGGGCTGGTGGTCGGCATATGGTACACAGGTTGGTCGGATGAGGAATGTTGGGCGATCGGCAGGGAGATGCGCACACATATGGGCTAGTTGGGCGCCCATGTGCGAAGACGGTCGGCAGGGTGTTGCGCGCAAGGAGCACACTGTGCGGCAGATCTCGACCAGTCTTGGCAGGCTGGGCAGACGATGCAGACAGATGGCACTCAATGTGTGGAACTCGACAGGCTGGCGAGACCATGCGCAGGTCTCGGCTAGACTCGACAGGTTGGCTAACAAGTGCGCGCAAACGGCCGATGGCATGTGCACATGATCGACAGGATGGGTGACTGTCTGGCAATGGTCAGTGCTTGGTGGCTAATTTCAGGGGCTAAGGCAAGGAGCATCTGGGATGCATGTCACTGGCGGTTGAAGGCTGGAAATCCAGGCAGCGTGGCAGAACATGGGTAATAATTGCACGAGCATGACTGTGGCAATTTAGAGCGGTTAGGATCGATTTTCGCCTAGCAGTTGGGATTGTCAGTAGCAAATGCTTTATCTATATACCTTAGTCAGTTTGTATGATTTTGTGAGTGGTGGACGAGTTCCATCATATGCAAACATAGGGATTCTTTGTATTTTGATTAAAGGTAATAAAATATAAGATTGCTTCGATTGTAAATTATTTTGTTGCTGAAGTTCTTTATTTCCTACATTTTATGCATGTTGGTTTGAGATAATTCGTCTTAATTATCCAAATTCATACACGAGAGTTGAGTTTGTAAGGCAAGACTAACTAACTTGAGTCCGCACAGGGTATTATCAAAATCCGTTGCGTGAAAAATCCCCTGTGACAGTAATGATATGGGCCAAATCTAGAAGGCCCACAAGGGTCCATTGGGCCCGCACTAGTAAAAAGGAAGAGCATCTCGCTAGAAATAATATGGGCCCCCAGTCAAGTTGGGGGGGGGGGGCAAAGGGCCCATCAACACTAGTAAGGACAAAATACACCTAGGAAGTTGGGATGGGCTACACGTAGTGTTCACGCTGGGCCACTCCGGGACCTATGTATCATTTGACCGAGGAGGCACTCCAAGACCTGCTGGCTGCCACAGTAAAGGACGCCCTGTCGAAGGTGAGGATAACCGGAAACATTGTTAGCCCGATCCACCCTCGAAGACTCTTCGAGGATTTGAATGTCGAGCGCACTCCGGTTGTGATGCCGACTGATCTAGAACCAGTACCCACCCTTGAGGTCTGACCCAGAGCTTACGAGGGCAACCGGCACCAATTGCTCATAAGGGTTCATCCATTGCAAACAATATCTTAATGGAAACCTCACCCCCAGGGTTCAAAGTTCCTGACCTATCTAAATATGATGGTAATGGAGACCCACAAGAACACATCACGTCATTCGAACATGTGATGCAATTATACGGTCTGCCTAATGCTATGAACGTCCCAGTCTTCGTGACAACGCTACATGGAAGAGCTCAAGAATGGTTCACTTCTTTACCTGATACCACAATTCGTTCATTCGACCAAATGATAAGTAAGTTCCTTTTATCAGTTTTCCAGTAAGAGAAGATCGAAAAGGCCTGCCACCTATCTGTTCACTATTAGGCAGATGGCGAGAGAACCATTAAGGGGCTTCATGGCCCGATTCAACAACGAGATGCTGGATGTGCACAACCTAAGGATTGAGATGGTTACAAGCATCTTGATTCATGGGTTAGGACACGGGCCGTTCGCATCAGCCTTAGCACGCAACCCTCCAGGGAACATGGAGGAGCTGAGTGAAATTGTGGAACAATACATCAAGGAAGAGGAGATGTTGACTATGAAAGAGGATTGGATGGAGTTGCAAAAATACATCGAGAGAGAGGAAGGCCCCATCATCAAGAGCTTGCTACAACGAGGGGAGTATATAATAGTCGAAGAGGCCATTTCCCAGGAAAATACCACACGTATACACCCCTCAACTCTCCAAGAGGTAGAGCGTTGATGGCAGTAGGGAGGGCCAAATTCGTAAGGTGGCCCATGCCCATGAAGGAGGGCCAAACTTGGAAGAATCTGCACAAATATTGTCATTTTCACAAGGATGTGGATCATAACACAGAATAATGCTTCCAGCTGAAGGACAGGATAGAGTGGCCCATTCGGTAGGGATATTTGAAACACTTCATAGCTGAAGGACAAGCGGATCCACCCGGGGGCGCGAGCGGAAGCGAGAAAGCGAGAAAAGTGCGTAAATTTAAATCAAATTTAAATAAACGAATCCCAAGAGGTGTACCCCTGAGTGCTCAACCGGGCATTCGATGTAGGATGTGTAAATATTGGAAATATATATTTAAACATATATTTAAACATATATTTAAACACATAGGGCATAGATATATACAATAAATCAATCAAAGCGTAAGGAGACCGTTACCTTCGACTGTTTAGCGTATGCTCCCGACTACTTGCGTTGTTCCTTCTCCGGAATGCTCACGAAATCCAAACATATGGATCTTCCAAAGGTGATCCACACCACACCGGAAGAAACGCACGTTCTTCTTGCTAGAAAAGAACGGGTTTAAGAAGGAATCGGTTTAAGAGAAGAACACTATGAATTAGTGCTCTCTTAAACTTACTTTGTTCTTCTTCTTGATTCAAAATCAAGTGAAGAACACAAGTGTGAGAGAGGGAGAGAGGCCGGGAGTTGAGAGAGAGGAGAGGGGATCCGAAAATTGTCTTCTCTTTTTCTTAGAAAAAGATGAATAATGAATCACTTATGCTTGGTGTTGTATATTCTAATATATATACATAATTAATGTGATTATTAGAATGTGTCTAGGTTCATCCAAGGATGTCTAGATTCATTCCAATCAATCACCATCAATTCTTCAATCAAGCCTACCAAAATTTATGGTATGATCAAATTATACCAAAAGGGAATAGCTTGATTGGAGTTTATTTGTCTCTTTCCAAAAGAGATAAGTCAATATACCACCTAGCATGAAACATGGCTGATTTTGCTTCCTCCAAGGGAGCATGTCGGCCATGTTTAAATAAGGGAAGAAGTCCAACTTCTTCCTATTCCAAAATAGGAATTATTTCTCCTCTCGAGTAAATTTAACGGACCGGATTTTATCGTAATCCAATTACGACGAACTCAACATTAAATCCAATTTAATGTCCATTTAAATTATTCTCGTTGATCTTTTAATCCAATTAAAAGATCCAACGTCTCAACTTTCTAAATTTAATCGAAAATCCAATTTACCGATTAAACGGAAGCCCGATACAATATCGGCCCGTCCATCCAATGGACTTTCCCTTAAGTAATCCAATTACTTATTTTATCCTTCGAAATTGACTCCAAGTCGATCTCTCAAACTCCTCGGTGATTTGTGTGTGACCCTTTAGGTTCACCCTCAGCTAAACTTGGGCCCGTGTCCCACAAGGACCCGTTACCATGGGTGGCCGTCTAGCAACGGTCCATTGCACTAGAAACTAAGTGAATTGGCGTGAACATTTAGGCGCCGATTTCATACAAGTACGATCCTTCCGTCTACCGTCTCCCGGCCTTAGTCTAGGGTATGGAATTGGGCGTCGGTTCCCATCCTTGACTAGGCATCTATGCTTAATACTCGAGACCACGTACGCTTCATTGTGTCGACACAGGAAACCATTCCCTGTTCGACCAACCACTTTGGCCACAGCTTCAAACAGCATGAACGTATCTCCGAGTGCATAGGAGATACCTCTGTCACATACTGACAGGGGACGGATCCTCTTTTTGGAATCCATCGTCCTCGCTACACATTCCGACTGCACTGGACAAGGCTTATGATGATCATCTTACAGAATGATCACCTCTCGCCAGATCCAAGATACAGCCGTCATGTGCACGCGACTACCATGATCCCTCAAGTCTGAGGATTACTCCCGTACTATCGGAACCGGGGAAAACCAATCAAACCGACCAAGCCTCCAAGGCTTCCATATGATGATCCCCGCAAGTCAGTCCAGTCAGCTCGACCCCAGTCGACCAACCCATCAAGATCGTGTAGGCGTCCCACGCCTGTCGCCGATGAAACATGGCACTCATCCGATGAACACGACTCTTGACGCAAGTCTCAATAGAACTCTCGATGCCCTGTCTCGAGGTCCTCGACTTGGAACGTTTCAGACCCAACTCTTAATCAGTTGGTTTCATGACCACCATCCAATGCGTGGCCCGACTGCACGAGTTGTTATCCATGAACTGTGGGCTTTGTTGCGATATAAGTTAAACACCGTTTTAACAAATGTGAAATGAGCGCAACAAAGTAAGCACCAGAAGTGACGAATACTCATTTTATTCATCACATAATAATATTACATTTACATCGAGTTGTATAATAGGTTACAAATCGCCAAACCTATTGGCTTTCTGGTCACCTATTCTAACAATAGCAGCGAAGGAGGCTCCGATGAATTACGGAGATAAGGTGCATGTGTCGGGGGGTGGCCGCCAAAGGAGCCGATCCAGGGACCCTAAGAGATTGCGCCCCAATAGACCTGCAGAGCAGAGGAAAAATGACCAAGGACCGAGGAAATGTGTGATTAATACAATATATGGTGGCCTGACAGAAGAGGGTTCCCGTAATGCGTGGAAAAGGTACGCTCGACACTACACGCCTTAAGATATTTGTACCTTTGTTGTTCATAGGGTACAGTATAGGGACCCTATAACCTTTAATGATGGAGACTCGATAGGGATCGAAGCCCCAGAGGATGATCCCCTAGTAATAGCGATAGAAGTAGCAAATTTTCAAGTTAAGAAAGTGTCAATAAATAGGGGAAGTTTGGTTGATGTAATACTGTTGGATGAATTAAGGAGAATGGAGCTCAAGCTAAGAGTTCTTAAACCAATAAGGACACCTTTGACAGGTTTTGGAGGATCGGAGGTTATGCCATTACGAACATTGATTTGCCTACAACTTTAGGCTTCAGCTGTAAGCAGAGGACAATGATGCTCAAATATTTAGTTGTTGATATCCCATTTGCGTATAACATAATATTGGGTAGGCCCGGCTTAAATTACTTCCAGGCAGTTATCTCCATTTTTCATTAGAAACTGAAATTCCTAACCAGGCAGGGCGTAGGGATAGTCTATGGGGATCAGAAGGTGGCTAGAAAATGTTGTAACCTTATGGTGGCAAAGCCTGGGTCAATAGTATTACAAAGGCCCGTGGAGGAAAAGTCAGAAAGGATGGAAAGAAAGGCCCGCCCCGCCCCGCCCCGGTATCCTTCAAGGCCTTCAGGAGCTTTAATTGATTGAGACACTTGTAGAAACTCAGGAAGCCTTCGTTGGTGGCCCTCTTAACCACGGCAGCTTCGAAGAAGCGAGATTGCATAAAGGCACAGGCCCCACACAATCGGGCTTGCTTCAAGGCCTCCAGATTCTCGGCAGAATTTATTTAGTCACTTTTTCCTCGCGCCACGCTCGATTCAAAGGCCTTGTTCTCCCAGGCCTTTAGAAGCTCAACCTCAGCACGAAGAGACCTAACTTCAGCCTTCAAAGTGTCGCACGACCGTTGAGCGTTGGAAGCCTTTTGTTGGGCTTGAGCTTTCTCCACAATTAGTTCCTTAATCTACTTTTTCGCATCGGCATGTCTGGCTCGAGCGTCTTTCAGATCCCACTCAAGATTTTCGTTAGCTTCTTCTACTGATTGAATCCAAGCTTCAATGTCTTCCCGATCATAGCGCCAATTAGAGCATTGCAGGCTCATGGCATGGAGCACCTCAGCAAGCTGCATAACATAAACTAAGTAAAAGGAAGGGGGGGAATGATAAGGAAAACAAGTACAAAATGGGTCGAGGAAAATCAACCTGGTGGTGTAAATGCCCCCCAGCATTTCTAGGAGAGCATGGATGGCTAGGGCGATTTGATCCTGGGGTATCAAGCAAGCTTTGTACATTTCGAAGGAAACCTCCCCGGGCTTACTATGGAAGACCGAGCTATTTTCTAAGACCTGCCAATCAGGGACGAGAGGAGTCTCGTTAGGAGGAAGGTGGGTATTAAGTTTCAGAGCCTTGTTGATCTCCTCTCTGGCTCGAGCCAGACGCTTATAGCAAACACTAAGACGGTGGGTGGACCTGTCTATGGTGTCGGACGACAGATGACTGAAGGCATCCACACCCATGAAAACAGGAGATTGCGGTTCTTCAGTCTCGCTGCCAGCGACCCCCTTGCCTTTCTTAGAATCACCTTTGTGATGTTTTGTACTATGAGCATCGGAGGGTACGTCGTCCACACATTCCTTCCCTTTTTGAGACTTTTTGGTGTCGACGGATTGCTCATCGGGAGCCTCAGCAGCACGGTCGGAGGGACGGGAACGCACAGTCGACCGTGATGATTGGTAGGATCTCCTGGGGGGGACCTCACTGTTGGACACTTTGTGCGCGGGGACTCTCCCCCAAAGAGGCACCACATCTAAAGCAAGAGAAGGTGACCTGACGATCTCAGATGGCCCCTAAGTCTCGTTGTGAGCTAGATGCAAGGGGGCAGGGTCGTGGATGTTGGCATGGGGCGTGGGAGGAACGCCAGAGGGCTCTAGGTCTACCTTAATCCCAGCAGCGCGGACCATCTCCACAAGCTCCGCCTTCCTCTGGCGAGCTTTGTTGGCCATCATCGCTGCACGAGCTGCCATATCTGGAAGGAAAAATGATCAGTAAGAAGTATGAAATTGCCTAAAATAAAAGAAAAGTTACCTAAAGTGCGGTTGGTGCGTAAATTCGCGGGGGACATTCGAGCCAACCAAAGTACTTCTTCGGTCAGTAACTCGTCAGCATCGAACCAGTGGTCAATCAAAACGTTTTCTATAAAGTCTTCACCCGAGGAGGGACCCTACACGTTTTAAGTTGGGCTTATGGAAGGACCACTCAACTGACACATTCTAGGGTCGACCTGGAGCGGCACGAATGAAGATAAATTTATCCTTAAGACCCAGTTGAACTTGGAAGATTTCCTATGAAGTGAATGTTCCTACGGACATTGACATAACAAAAGTCGGGGATCTGCGACCTAGTTGAGGAAGAAGCGCAGAATAGTGCGGAGAAATTTTTGATGCAGGATCGTGATCAAAATATTACATTAGAATTATGAAGCACAAGACGTTGCGCATAGCATTAAGAACCAGTTGGGTTGGGCTAATCCTCAAATGGTTAACGAGGGTCGACGCGAGGGTCTATCGGGAAGTCGGCTTCCAATATGGGAAGGTAGATTGTCAGGCAATCAGGAGGAGGTTAATGCATGACTTGGTGGCAATCAAGGGCAGATATGATATAATCCAAGGGAATGTGGTAATCCCGACGGATCTTAGGAAGATCTTTATACTTAATACACGATTTAATGAACAACCTAGCGTCTAAAGGGCAGTATCCATAGGAGGCACATCCTCCTAAGGAGGTGCGGGTATTTCAAAAACATTGGGCTCCGCATGAGGCTCGACCCTAGTCTATCTATCCATATTCACGGGTCGACTTACGTCTTAACTAGACTCGGAGCTACTTGAACTCGAACCCGACGAATCGTTGGACTCACTAGACATGAAGCAAGAGAGAAGACATAAAAGTTACCTAATATTGAACAAGATGATGAAGGAGTCGATGAAAAATTGTGAATAATAGTAGGTCGAAAATGCGGAGTGGTAACCTGTTTTGAGGAGAAGTAAGGAAGAATGGAAGGAAGTGAGAAGCCCTATTTATAGGGAGACTTGGTCAAGAAAGGGCGGTTAATCCGAAGGTGGGGAGGCAACTAGATCAGCGTAATGGAGGGTCCAGATTGAAAGCCTGAAGCATTCAAATTTTCGCTTTTCCGCTCAAAAGAATACTTAAGCTTGGGGGAGTGAATGATATGGGCCAAATCTAGAAGGCCCACAAGGGTCCATTGGGCCCTGCGCTGGTGAAAAGGAAGAGCATCTCCCTGTAAATAATATGGGCCCCTAGAAAGTGGGAATGGGCTACACGTGGTGTCATCCTAGAGACCTAGGTTTGACCTTTCGTTCGGATAAGATGGAGGTATAAATAGCCCCTCATTCAACAGTTGCCATTCATTAACTATGCATTTACTTCTTTAACTACTCTCTGCTATGACTTTGTAAAATTGCGCCTAATTTGAGTGTCAGAGTGCTCATGTTGGGCCATGACTCAGCTTGTTTGCTCTTTGTGCAAGATCAAAGGAGTTCCAAGAAGTTCGAGTTGTTGGAGGCGACCATTCGACCTTCGGCGCATCAAATAGGATAGATACCTAATTACTCTAAAAAAAATTATCAACTCAATTCCTTGATCCTAGCAAGCTTCCCAAGCAAGAGAGATTCCTAAAATTCGTGCACCAACCATCTCTTCTTCAGCAGCAATTCACCCCTTTCCTTTTTGTTTGCTCATTTGTCTGTTGCGTTAAGTGTGGGTGCTTCTAACAGAATCTACAAATCTGCCACAATTTCCTCCTTTTCCTCAATTATCTTAAATTGCACTTTTTTAGTTCAATATTGTCACTTTTGTATCCCATTAAATTTTCCCACACTGAAAGTGAAAGAATACCATATGTTTTGGAGCATTTAACATAAAGTAATAAGACATTATCCCCATAATTATGTGACAGATTATGTACTTATCAATTAATTATTATGGGCTTCTCATACTTAATTAATAGTATAGATAAATAGATAAATATCTAATTTCTCAAAGAATATGATTTTTCATAATTACAAGCACGCTCTCGTTGTTTAAAAATTATCAACACCCCCTAATTTTAACAAATGTTTAATAATTCGCTCGGTCCGTTACTTTTCATTAGATTATCATCTGTTTTTTTTAGTTGACCAAAACACCGTTATGGACTATGAATTATAATTTTATTTATTTTTAAAATTTTCTTAAATTTTTGGAGGGACTAGTGGATAATTTGTTTACAACTTTTTATAATTTTCTATCCACCTCGTCAGATGATCTTAACAATTTTTTAATTTTTTTTAGAAAAAAATATAAAAATACAACAGTACAAAAATTAACAACTTCATACCTCCATTCAAATATTAGGGCATTATGTGCAATTTTCATACAACAATGAAATACTCATAATTGTGCCAAACCTCATATGAACTCATTATAATATATTCCAAAATATACCTTTTTACTAATAATTACTACTTAGCATGTCGAAACTTTACCAGGTGCCCGTGAAATCATCCCAAGTTGTAATATATATATATATATAGTCAAATACAATGACATTTTAAGAGCGGATATCCAGTGGGCACATCATAGCAACGTATATTCATGAGAAATGAGTAGTTATAGAATCCTTTCAGAAATCACAACTGAACAGTACAATATATCTATCAAATGTGGATTACAAAGAATACATATCCAACGTTTGCTGTCAATTACAACACAAAATGGAGAGTAATTTCTTACCAATTCATACAGCCACCCAATCCCACCTCCAAAAAAAAAAGAAAAACAATTCCAAAAAAGAGAAAACAGGGGAAAAATTATAGAAGAACTCGCTTAGGCAAGTAAAAGGGTCTTTTTTCGGTAACAGTCGAAAGGATCCTAAATTTTTCGTCCATGCTTGTCTTGTAACAATCTTCAGTGGTATAGATACAGCATAACGCACCGACATGTATAATTGGCCTTCTCTCGACCTTGGTCTGGAGTATACTACAATACTGTACTCATGTATGCATGATCAATCACCAGTAAAATCTATGGAAATTTCCCTCAGCTAGAAAGCACTCCACTTGTCAGAATCCTTTTTGGGAGTTTCTGCAGAAACCTTAAAAGGACCACTCGAACCAAATGGGTCAGAATCGTCAAAGGAATAGTTGCTGCTGTGGTCGAAGCCCCTTGTACTGTTTATGGAGTCGAATCTAGTGAGGTTCTCCCGTCTTGGTGAAGAGACGCGATCATGTGCACTGAAGGAATCATACCCTGAGAAACTGTCAAAAAACGGATCTCTCGACTCAACACTGTATCTTGGAGAATTGCCAGTCCTGGAATGTGGGGTCCCAGGAACAGAATCCTCAAAGGTAAATGGGCTATTCTTCTGGAATGCACTATCTGCATGAGGGGAGAAACTTCTTTCTGAACTTGCGGCAAAATCATTAGACCCAAAGAAATATTTCTCATCATGCTTTCCATGATCCGGGTCCTGATGACAAAATAGTGGTGATGGTAGGATATCAGTTACATTGGGCATCAGATGGATGCAAATATGAAAAGATTATTAGCTCATCAAGGTACTCAGGAATTAATTCACTAATTTACTAAAAGTAAAGAAAGTAAATGCGCAAATGTGTTAATTTACTGTGAGTAAATGAAGCTGAAGCAACAACAGAAATTCGAACTGTTAATATTTAAAGACAAAGAAACTACGGTGCCCATCCCCCAACTTTTGCAGGTCTTTTATTTTTTTCTACTTATTATTGTGTTGTGTACGTGTGGAAGGGACAGGTAAGATGGGGTTGGAGATAATAACAGTTGTCAATGTGAATATGACACATCAGCTAATGCTTTATCCAAACATGTGCCAGAAGCAAAAGTTCCTCTTTTTGTAATTACAATGATCATATGCAGATTCGAAATAGATTGTGCAGTGTATTCAACTACATAACAAAACACTTCCATAAACATGTTGATCACATAAACATAACAAGGGCAAGCATGTAGCAAAACTACTTGCCTTAGCATTGAAGCCCCAGACTGAATCAATATCATCATTGTTGTCAAAATTACCCCAAGCAGCTTCATCAAAGCTTCTGTAGAGCGAGAATAGGTAAGAAGTGGAGGGAACACTTAGAAATTTCACAATACAGTTTTGACACTAACAGAAAATTTAGAAAGCTGAAGCAATGTAAAAATGGATAGAACAAAATGCCAAAACCTGTGAGTTTCAGCATCTCCATCAGAGTTTTTCCTGAAATGATTCCCCGAATCTTCTTGAGGTGGACTTTCGTATGATGTTTGCCTCCCTGGACTTCCTTGTGGGCTCTTTGATTCATCTGCACTGTATACTGATTCTGCATCAAAGGCACTAGCCCCTGCACCAAAGAGTTTCTCAGCTGCGGCCGCATTTGACACTGAGTCAGGGGAAACGCTACGTGTCGGGGAGGAATTTTCCTTCTGAATCGATGCTGAATTGGCATTTGTAGGAACAGCAACATCAAAAGAAAACCCTGTAAAACAAATTACGCATGCCACCACACATTTGCAGTTAGCACCAAAGTCAACTATCTATTTATGTAGAACGATGATGGCAGCTTTCAGGGGAAGAGTGAACTGAGATCAAGGGTGTGTCAAACCTTCATCGTCAAACTTGTCCCAGTCTTCATCCCATATAGCTGCTATGTCTGGGATTCCAGGATGCCAACCTTAAATGATAACAAGGGTTTATTACATAAGTACTTTGAGGAATATTCAAGCATAATATACTTGCATAGAGAACTATAAACAATACACTTTCTCCAAATTAGTACAATCATGACCTAAGAAGAAATGATTAGTGGATCATAGAGATTGTATCAAATTTAGAATCTTAGATACAACAAAAATAGGTAAAGTCCATTCAAGCAGGGGATTAAGGTCAGGTCGTTCTGGATCTGCCCCAGTTGAGACTGATCAGATAGTTGTAATTTATTGGGCATTGTGATCTGGTCTTCAGACTATATGACTGGGAGTCTGGGTCAGGTATCATGTATGAAAAATTCCAGTAACATAAGATGTTATTGTCAATTATTGAAGCTAACATTTTCAGAAAAAATAGTTGGACATATTCTCAACTCAGGGGCACAATAAAACTAAGTAGTGGATAAGGACCAAAGTACAATCAGAAGAGCAAAGGGGCGAATGAGAATGTAATATCACAGGTAAAACTGGAAAAGGCTACAGTAGTACCTGAGGGAAGCTCGATCAATGCAGCTGACTTCATCTCTACGCCATGTTTCTTGCAACGATCAGTCAACGCCTTCAATAGTTCCTCAAGATCTGATTGTATGCGATCAGCACGCACCTAGATAAACCAAGAATGAACTAAAATTGCTTAATTCAAATTAATACAAGCTTATAAAACACTTTGCATCCCAGGCCGCAGTACTCACCTGAAGAATACCATCTGCACTTCCACCTTGCTCCATTTTAGTGATTGCTTGATGCAACTCCATCTTCCTCTCCTAATAAATGCAATATATTGCATTCTGAATCAGTTAAATGGTGATTGGAGTGCAGAAGTGGATGGCCAGTTATGGAATATAGTAGGGACAGAATGAATATGGCAATGGGAACACATCAACAAATAAAATCACATGTTTGGTTGACCAACTCATAGACTGCCATGACATGACAATCCTCATATTGATTCCCTTAATCCCTTCCCTCCTTCAACATGCAATTTCGGACTGTACCCACAGATTAAAGGTAAAATGACTCCATACCTTTGTCAACAACATTCTTTTTCGAACATCAATTCATGTGATAAGCTAATACTTGCATGGTAAGATACATATTTATAAGGAAGCTCTTATTATTATTTTAATCCTAATTTTACCTCGAATAGTTAACGAAAAAGATAAATATTTTCATAGGAAATAAAAAGAACCGACGCCAATTATCACCATAACAGAAACAGTAAAACATCTTTGGTGAGGCCACGTGGGTAGTTGTACTCTATACTCAATCTAGTGAGATTGGCTCAGATGGTGATGTCATTATGGGAAGATGGTAAAGGCAATGTTTATGGTGGCTGCCACTAAGGAAGGGCAATGAGATGACGGCCATCTTGGCAATGCTGGTGTAGTCACTTGGAGGGATATGAATGGGGAGGAAGAGGGGGGTTACGAACTTTGCGTTAGAGAGGAACAACCAAAAAGTTGACAAAAGAAAGCTGCATGGTGCAGGAGGGTCAACATCTTAGAGTGGTAAGGTTGAGAAAAGCAAGTTTAGAAGGTGGTTAGGACAAGGATCGGAAACTGGGTATAGTAGATGGTGGTGATGGTGGAGTTATCAGTGACTTGGGCAGGTAGCAGGGAACGCAAGCAAGCGAACTTGGCATTCAAGGGTATCAAAGAGAAGGGGCAGGTAGAGGTTGGGACAGTGGAAGGGTGATTGATGGGTTTGCTGGTAAGGAGTGGTGGAAAGTACCTTGTAAAGTTTCAAAATATTGGTAGTTTCTGTAATTTAAAGACATGGTTCCTTCCGAAAAGCTTGGGACAGACAAACATAACGGTTTGAGGGGAACCACTCATCCCATATTGTGGAAACGAATTCCATCATAAATCCATTTTATTGTACCGAACGCCACACTAAAAAATTCTGTATATCTCACGCATTATATGCTCTGCAGAAAATAGACCAAGCAAACAAGTCGATAACATCACAAGGGAGTAAAACGCAAGTGAAGTTACCTGAATTTCACGAAATGAAGCTTCTTCAATAGTTAATTTAGAATGAATTTCTGCAACTTGCTTGTATTTCTCTTGATATTTCTTCTCCAGCATCTCAGCCTGAAAATTAAGTAGTAATTTTCCTCAGAAAATAATGGAAACTTGTGGCCAGAGAAAGGGAATGCAGTTCAATGCAAAAGTATAAATCTTAAATTTCAGTGCATACCTCACTCTTGTCTGCTCTAGCCCTTTCTGTTATTTCATTGAGTCGATTATCACACCTACTTTTATACAAAACCTGTAAACTAATTTTGTTAATGAAGGGAATAAAAGTTTTGAAATACAGTATGGAAGATCTGCCATTGTATATTATATCCACCTTACAGGGTCTACATGTGAAATGAACCCAAATACCCATTTGTCAATGGTAGTGATGCTCTAAAACAATGGCAGATAAGGAAACAGATGTTTAGAGTAAAGTAACTCACAAGGTCTTGCATTTTTGTTCGATAGAATTCAAGCTTCTCCCTGGAATCCAAAAGCACCTTTTCTTTGTTCTCGACCTAGCATTGATCCAAAGAAAGAGTGTCAACAAATTCTCACAAAAGTGTTTGTTCAACAGCATGCAAAAGAAGAGCAGTCATATCTAACCCTAGCAGAACTCATCCCACAACAAAAGCAGAACTACTTTAGACTCAATAAGGCCAAGTAGCCAGAGAAACAGTAGGCTGGGATTAACTTCTCTGAAAAAATTACCTTTAGGTGTAAGGCAATGACTAAAATTCATCAAACTGGAAAACATAAGATGCTCCTTGACATCCTTACACAAGGTGAATCATTTTCGTTCAAAAAAATTTTTTATTTTTTATTTTTATTTTTTATTTTTGCCAAATTTAGTAAAAATATTAGAGAAGCAAACCTCTTCTTCATAGGAATTATTTTTCAAAGAAAATAATCCAAGTTCAAGAGTTATAGATCTGTAGGAGTATGTAAAACTTCATATGTACAAGTTATTAAGAATCAAAATGGAAAGATATAACAGGACAAGAGCATATGAGAATCATCCAGTTCAGAAGCATTCAAAGCAGTCATACGTAGCTCTCGACTAGAGTTCCATCATGACACAGAAAAGAAAAGATATGATGGGAAGGAAACAGATACCTTTTCATTGGTTTCTGCTGCCTCCTGACTAGCATCCAAAGAATTTGCCTCCCCATTACTGGGCTGACCAGACTGGGAGTTATCTAAAGCAAGACCTCTCTCATTATTCTGATTTAATTGCATTGATCCATCAGCCTGAGAAACCATCGGCTGCACCGGAGGCCTTAAACCCGCAGCAGCTATAGACTGTGCACCAGGCAAACCTTGCTGCGGTCTTAAGCCTAAATTTAAGAGGAGAATAAACATTATAAAACCAAATGTGAGATATGAAAATTAAAACACTTCAAGAGTTCAAGAGGAAGTCAATCAGTACCAGCAGCAGGGCCCCACATGCTTCCATAACCTGTAGGTGGACCCGCCAAAGAGAGTAGAGTTTCATCGAGCATGACACTGTTGGGCAGTGTCGATGGAAGTGGGCGTCCTTCCCTGTACCGCTCCATCAAATAGAGTGCAATGCAAAACTCCCTCAAAGAAAGCATGCTATCATTATCTTGGTCCGATAAATCCCAAACCTGCTTCAGAACCTCTGGGAATGACCACCAAAGATATTATTAAGTATGATGTTGTCTAAGACTCGAACAGACTTTTCATGAACTGGGAAACAAGAAAAGTGATCACATAAATGTACAGACTACAGCATACTTCCACCTCATCATTAAATGGAAAACTAAGAATATATATAAAATGATTTCAATAAATTTTATCAGGGGGATCTGGTCAGAGGAATTACTCCGACAAAACTTAGACTCCTCAAACATATTAACTTGATAATAAGTACCACAGGAACAAATTTCAAGCAGTGGGTGAGATGTATACCAAAATAACCAGCAAGTAGTACTAAATTCAGACAAATAATGCCATGAAGATGTTTTAAGAGATAAGAACCCGTGTTTAGCTCAGAACAAGGGAACACATAAGAATTTCCATTAACAGGGAGCAATGAAAAGAAAAAGTGGCAACTAATAAGCGCATTGAGTATCTTTCAGTAGATCTTTAGGATAAATGCCACAAATCCATCATGGAATGACAACTTTGGTCTCAGTATGTCCAATCACAAAGAAAACTTCCAAATGGATTATCCAATTAAAATTCATTTCTAACAGTTTGAAAAAGCTCAATCACAGATAATTCATGGTAAACAGGTTGTATCAGAAATGATCCTGTGTAAATTCTGATCAGACTCAAAAAATAAATGTCAAAAGACAGGGATCAACACAATCTGCAAACAGAAAGCACACATGGTTGAAGGTCCATGAACGCAAGTTCAATAAGTATTCCAGATAAGTAAACAAACAATGAAAGGTCGAAAGAGAAGCCAAGATATAATTCACAAAACAAATGCAAGAAACAAGAACTTAAACTAACGACAACATTTTGTACCTCTTGGTAGCCTCCAACTCAAGAATAGGTTGCGTGCCTGTTCACCAGTGATTTTCCCATCTCTATCAGTGTCTACTTCCATAAAAACTTTTGCATACTTCTGAATGCCAGCACGTGTCATTTTTGGCCACGAGATCTGAGACAGCTCTGATGTTGGACTCCCGACAGCAGCTTGGACTCCAGATGATACGGCTGAAGAAGTAACTTGAATTGGAGCCTGTTGATTAGAGTATGGGAGAGACGGTCTCGGCACAGTCTGAATCCCAGTGGATGGTTTCGTAAGAGTGCTTTGCAAAGCTTCAAATGGATCGGGCTTAACCGAAGGCTGGGGACTTGAAGTGACTGGAACAATCGCTGAAGAGGTAGGCAAGCTACTAGCAGGGTGTTGTTGCGCAGAAACTTGCAGAAATGAAGATTGGTTAGCGGAGAACACATCCGCAGCCACCACAGGATTCGAGATAGGCCCATTCCCAGAGCTAACTAATCCTTTAGGATCCTTACCAGCTGTCAAAGAAAACGTCGAGAGCGGATCTTGGGGACTTGAAGCAACTGGTGAAATGGAGGTACTGGCTCCTCTGTCTAAGACTTGTGTTATTGGCCCGGTGGGAGCTGAACCAGTTTTCCCGCCGAACCAATCATTGTTTGAGTTTGGAAGACCAGGACTCACCATGCTCTTGGAAATATTTGGACCACCAGCAGCCTGAGGTGGACGTGAAATGGGACCAGAAGGCATGGATAGGGGTGGTCTTGTTAACTGGTTACCTTGGGAGGGGAAAAATGGCTGGTTCATATTTGTGCTTGAAGGCCCCTGTCCAAACTGCAGGTTCATGCCTGTACTTGAAGGTTGTAACTGTCCAGACTGTTGATTCATACTTCTGCTTGTAGGTTGGGCCTGCCCAAATTGCTGGTTCATTGTATTTGAAGGTCGTACCTGTCCAAACTGTTGGCTCATGCCTGTACTTAACAGTCCAGACTGCTGGTTCAAACTTGTGCTTGTTGGTTGGGCTGGTCCAAACTGCTGGCTCATTGTACTGGAAGGTCGTCCCTGTGCATACTGCTGGTTCGTGCCTGTAGATGAAGGCACCGTTGCAAACTGTTGGTTCACGCCTGAAGTTGAAGGCACCAACGCGAGCTGCTGGTTGACACTTGTACTTGAAGGAGCCACCCCCCTGAACCCAAAATTTTGCGGAGATGGCTGGGCAGTTGAACCTGTTTGTGGTAAAGGTGAAGCAGATACCAAATTTGACTGCTGCACAGGTGTGGCGGCACTATTTATTTGTGGAGCTGGGATTTTTGCAGAAGCAGGACCATATAATGCTGCCTTGACAATGTCTGGTGTCAATTCTCGCTTGCTTTGAGCCACTGTAACAAGCTTAAGAGCATTATAAAACTCCGGACGACTGAGGAAGCCAGTGCGACTCTGGTCAGCATGCATCCATATCTGCAACAAATGACACATTTGGTAGACGTCCAAACAATAGTTTCATCAACATAATCACAATCTGCATTCCACAGACACTATTACAACAAACAGAATGAACTGAAAGAGGAAGAAATGACATTGTGTTCCACCATGAGCAGCAAGGAGAACAAAATGCAAAAAGGCTTTGTTGATTAGCCTGATGAGCTAAAGCAAGGAATTCTGAGAAAGATAATTAAGAACCTGCCAGGGATGGATCCCCTTAACAATCTCGCAACTGCTATCATCATAGACAGCTTAAATATAAGAAAATACAATGATCTAATAATTGGGTGCATTTCATCCCTCTGGAATCTGTCTGTAAGAGAGGTGGGAGCTTCAACAATAAGATATTATTAAAAAGGTGGCAAACATCAAGCCAAAACTCCAAGGAAACCCTCAAATTCAACATACCACCTTCTATTGTAATATAGTCAAAATCAAGGTAGATTATCTTCAGTAAAGGGGAAGAAAAGGGCTCATTGTAACAATGAAACAAATTGCAATTTGGAATAAAGACTAATGATATGCGCAGTTTTTTGTCGGTCATAATGAATCTCAACAAACGTCAGCAGATCTTTTCTAATCCTCTCCTCCTTCAACACAAAATCCATTCAGGAAGTGGGCCTTGCAACTTCAACTCTCAGTTTAATTCCCAAATTTTCTGCTAATTCAACACGTCCATCACTCCATACAACTCTTAAAATCCGAATAACCACTAAAACCCTAACAGAATTACTTCAATAATAAACAAAAACATTTCATTATAAACCAACCAACATTTCTACACATCTAAACAGCTCGAATTCAATACACAACCTCAAACTTAACTAATTCGATGGATCATAGAGCAAAAAACATAAAAAAAAGATTCCACAAACAAATCAAAATACGCTAAAAGGTGAAGCATAAAATTGACCTGCGCAAGGACTTGTCTGGGCAAATTGGATCCCTGCAAGAAAGACACAGCTTCAGCTCCACTGATCCTGCCGTCCCGATCCAAATCCGCCCTCTGGAAATATTCCTCGAATTTCTCCATATTTACCCCTCCAGCCCCTGCCATATTTACCGTCTCTCAAACCCCAGATCACCGCATTACTCCGTCCAATCACGTGCGCAGTATCCGATACTCCTATTCTCCAACACAATCAGCTCACGGGCAACTGAAAATTCCTGGGTTTTTTCAACACAACAAGAAAATAAATCCGTGGGAAATTGGAAATTGCAATCCCGGATCGAGAAAAAGGAAGACAGTGAAGATTGGAGATTTGGGGAGAGGCGTCGAGTACACCAACAGCAGATTTAACTTCTGTTTTATGCTATAACCTTCGTGAAGTTGGATCTCATCGTTACTTTTCGGTTTTTAACTCCCCCAATAGGAAAGAAGAATGGAGACGGCTGACATTGCAGCGGACGGTAAAAACATGTTTTTTGCAATTTGGTCCTTCCTTTTGTGAAAAATTATGAATTGGGCGAATAATGAAGGGGAAAGAATACTAGAAGTATTATGTGATGTATATGCTCACATAGATTATATGTTAGGTCTATAAATAGCAATCTATAAAAGGATATTTTTCATATTTTGTTAAACATCGAGAATCAAAATAAGGGCCTTCTTTTCATAGCGAAGGAAACAGTGATATTTTAAACATTTTTTCATTTAAATCGCTTTCTATAAGTTGTTTCGTTTCTCCTCTTAATTTTTCTACAGGATCTCTTCTTTGAAATCCTATTGAATTTCTTTCGATCCTCATAAAAGATGGTGCACCACCACCCACCCTTACATCAAACCTCAATTTTCCGCTTCGTCACCTCATCTCCGCTATTTTTAATCATCTTAAACAAAAGTATACGATTATCTCCCATTGAAGCAGTCGATTCATATTTGTACTTCTAATAATACAGTCCCTCCCATCAAAAGATTCACTGTTAGTGCTTCCAAATACTTGCGCTCCTGATAGTTAATAATTGGTTTCTTCAAGTAATCTTTTTACTGGAGCATGTCCAAATAGGAGATCAAACTTTACTTCCAACACAGTTGGACCTTCTTTGAGGAATCATCCATCAACACAGAATATTGGCATTCCAATAGCATTATGCTTTTTGAAAAAATGAAATATATTTCTACTATAAGTATCCATGTTTGGCTCAAAACAGTTATCCACATCTCTTAAGAATTTCAAGGTCCTATCCATTTTCTTATTTGAACTACAAAATATAATCATGATATTGCAAAGCTCAACCATCAACACATTCTCATTCTCCTACGAGTACTTAAAAATCTCAATGGCATCATCAACTCTACATGTCCTTACAAAGCTCTCAATAAGATAACTACAAGTAACACAGGCGGGTTCAGTAGTGAAATCAGAAATTTGGCTTAACCCTATTAAAATTTAATAATTATTACAAATTCATCAAAAAATTAAATTACTATAATTCCTCATTGCAATTTAAGTACATAGAATGGCATAAATACAACTAATTGTTATAACTATTACTCCGACAACGAGGGGCAAGTTGAAATCTACGAGTCTGTATGTTCTGAAAATATTACAAAGTCACTTCACTATTGATATCAGCAAATATCTCCCGTTCAATCTGACAAATTACCAAGTCATCAATTCATTCACCATCTATCATATTCAATTTGATAATATTCATTGTTGAAAAAAACTATTTCAATAGATGTTGTTGCCACAGGTAATATCAAACCCAATTCAATAGGTGATACACAAATGGAAAAATCACATGTTTTATAGTTTCAATCATCTTTACGTCAAGACTTGAAAGATCACGACAATTTAAAAACTCATAACTTCTACCTCATATCTAATATATATTTCGAGCTGGCCTTTCAATAAAATAATATTACAATTAGAGAAATCATCACAATAAATCTCAGCAAGACGAATGGACATGTCACGAACGAATTTGAAAAAGGAGTTTCTCGAGTCAAGACATTATATTCATTTGGGTAGTTATGTAGATGTCTCTCTAAATCGATTATTGATTTCAACAACAATTAAATCAATAACAGCAAGAAAAATCTCAGCATGGTAATGGTGATGAAAAGTTACCCATTGCCCCTCACGCCTTGAACACCTCGAAAAGATATAGTACTCTCCATCTTTGTGAAGGACAAGCGGATCCGCCCGGGAGCGCGAGCGGAAGCGAGAAAGCGTGGAAAGTGCGTAAATTTAAATCAAATTCAAAATACGCGAATCCCAAGGGGTGTACCCTTGGGTGCTCAACCGGGCGTTCGATGTAGAATGTGTAAATATTAAAACATATATTTAAGCACATAACGCATAGATATATAAATGAAATCAATCAAAGCGTAATAAACCGTTACCTTTGATTGTTTAGCGTATGCTCCCGGCTACTTGCGTTGTTCCTTCTCCGGAATGCTCACGAAATCCAAACGTATGGATTCTCCAAAGGTGATCCACACCACACCGGAAGAAACTCACGTTCTTCTTGCTAGAAAAGAACGGGTTTAGAAGGAATCGGTTTAAGAGAAAAACACTATGAATTAGTGTTCTCTTAAACCTACTTTGTTCTTCTTCTTGATTCAAAATCAAGTGAAGAATACAAGTGTAAGAGAGGGAGAGAGCACGAAAATTGAGAAAGAGGAGAGGATTTTTGTCTTCTCTTTTTCCTAGAAAAAGATGAATAATGAATCACTTATGCTTGGTGTTGTATATTCTAATATATATACATAATTAATGTGATTATTGGAATGTGTCTAGGTTCATCCAAGGATGTCTAGATTCATTCCAATCAATCACCATCAATTCTTCAATCAAGCCTACCAAAATTTATGGTATGATCAAATCATACCAAAAGGGAAGAGTTTGATTGGAGTTGATTTGTCTCTTTCCAAAAGAGATAAGTCAACATACCACCTAGCATGAAACATGGCTGATTTTGCTTCCTCCAAGGGAGCGTGTCGGCCATGTTTGATTAAGGAAAGAAGTCCAACTTCTTCCCATTCCAAATTAGGAATTATTTCTCCTCTCGGGTATAATTTAACGGACCGGGTTTTATCGTAATCCAATTGCGACGAACCCAATATTAAATCCATTTTAATGTCCGCTTAAATTATTCCCGTTGATCTTTTAATCCAATTAAAAGATCCAACGTCTCAACATCTCAACTTTCCATATTTAATCGAAAATCCAATTTACCGATTAAATGAAAGCCCGATACAATATCGGCCCGTCCATCCAATGGACTTTCCCTTAAGCAATCCAATTACTTATTTTATCCTTCGAGATTGACTCCAAGTCGATCTCTCAACCTCCTCGGTGATTTGTGTGTGACCCTTTAGGTTCACCCTCAGCTAGACTTGGGCCCGTGTCCCACAAGGGCCCGTTACCATGGGTGGTCGTCTAGCAACGGTCCATGGCACTAGAGACTAGGTGAATTGGCATGAACATTTAGGCGCCGATTCCGTACGGGTACGATCCTTCCGTCTACCGTCTCCCGGCCTTAGTCTAGGGTATGGAATTGGGCGTCGGTTCCCATCCTTGACTAGGCATCTATGCTTAATACTCGAGACCATGTATGCTTCATTGCGTCGACACAGGAAACCATTCCCTGTTCGACCAACCACTGTGGCCACAGCTTTAAACAACATGAACGTGTCTCCGAGTGCATAGGAGATACCTCTGTCACATACTGACAGGGGAGGATCCTCTTCTTGGAATCCACCGTCCTCGCTACACATTCCGACTGCACTGGACAAGGCTTATAATGATCATCTTACAGAATGATCACCTCTCGCCAGATCCAAGATACAGCCGTCCTGTGCACATGACTGCCATGATTCCTCAAGTCTGAGGATTACTCCCGTACTATCAGAACCGGGGAAATCCAATCATACCGACCAAGCCTCCAAGGCTTCCATATGATGATCCCCGCGAGTCAGTCCAGTCGGCTCGACCCCAATCGACCAACCCATCAAGATCGTGTAGGCGTCCCACGCCTGTCGCCGATGAAACACGGCACTCATCCAATGAACACGACTCATGATGCAAGTCTCAATAGGACTCTCGATGCCCTGTCTCGAGGTCCTCGACTTGGAACGTTTCAGACCCAACTCTTAATCAGTTGGTTTCATGACCACCATCCAATGCGTGGCCCAACTGCATGAGTTGTTATCCATGGTCTGTAGGCTTTGTTGTGATATAAGTTAAATGCCGTTTTAACAAATGTAAAGTGAGCACAACAAAGTAGGTACCAATAGTGACGAACACTCACTTTATTCATCACATAATAATATTACAATTACATCGAGTTGTATAATAGGTTACAAATCGCCAAACCTATTGGCTTTCTGGTCACCTATTCTGACACTTTGAAACTACAATAAACTTTTTCTACGACAAACTTGTCTACAAATTTCAAGAATGCATCCCATCCATTATATCTTAAATGTTGTAAACGATCTTTGATAGTGACAATCAACCCTATTACATTAACAATAGTTTAGTCTTTTTGTTGCAAAGTATCATATAATTCATTTGTCTTTCCTATGACTCTCATCATCAAATGCAAGATAAGACAAAGTCAAAACTTTCCATCATCTAAATCAAGCCCCATATTGTTTCATCTCTGTTCAACAATATTTCCATCACCATGCATAGGGGTGTAAACGAGTCAAGCTCGAGCCGAGCTTGATTTTTTTTTTTTTAATGGCTCGAGCTTGACGAGCTCTTATTGTTCAAGCTCGAGCTCATGAGCTCGATTTCCATTGAGCTCAAGCCAAACTCGAATTTTCAAAATATTTTTCAGCTCGAGCTCGAGCTCGGTATATATTTTTTATAGTGGGGCCCGCTCTTCATTAATAGGGCGTCTTCTTTCTACATATATATATATATATATATCTATATATTAGTAACTGCTTTCCCTAATCTGAATAGAGGAGATCCCCATGGGATTGTCAGATGTTCCTCTTGTTTTTCTCTTTCTTTTTTGATTCGGTTAGGTAGGTCAAGGAGTTCCTTTTCTTCTGGTTCTTGGCCTAAGCCCGACCGTAACTGGAGTTATAAATAAATAATATTAAAATATTATTATATTAACTATAAAAAAGTATTACACATATGGTAATGGTACAATATTTTAATCTCATGTTATAAATAGAACCCACTAATTAGTTTAGTAGTAATATAATTAGTAAAAGCATATAAATTATATATACATCAAATTATCAAAATACTGTACATAATTTTGTATATCTATTAATAAAATAAGTAAACATAAGTTATTTTCTAAAAGTAGTTGATCTCATTATATACAAAAATTTAAATAAAAGATAATTTAAATTTTATATCATTCAACTATAAAAAATAAAAAATAAAAAAATAGAAGAATTCTTTAAACCAAAGTACGTACCAAATAGGTTGCTTTCATTATATATATATATATATGTATCTTTATATACATGATAAAATAACAATAAAAATAATCAAAATTGTCCAACCATCATTATTATTATCATTTTTAGATTGATTCATGGGAAACACTAAATTTTGACATAGGTTTATAAGTAATAAAATAGATTGCATACTATGTATCTTGATATAAATAGATATTTACAAATAAATATAAAAAAAATTATAAGTTAATTGTTAGAACTTGTTAATATAAAAAAGTATAAAAGATATTTATGAATAGATATTGAAATATAACATAATATTTATATCCATCATATTAAATGATTATTTATAAAAATAATATTAAAACTTACTAAATTATTGATTAAGCTTGCTTTTATATAGAGATTAAATATATAAATAAAAATGCCATATTTTATTATTATCTATGATTAAAATATGTGATATATGGTAAATTTTGAATATAAAGTTAATATAGTATTGAATATGTAGTTAAATATATAAAATTTTAAAAATAAAAAATAATAAAAAATGTGTTTATTACTTTTAATTTTCATAATTATTTGTTGAAATTTTCATGTTTAATTATGTTGATTAATCATGGATATTTAGGTGATTTTAGACGAATTAGATTTTCTGAATTTGGGTATTTGTTTGAGTTTTTTATGTGCAAAATTAAAAAATAATAATAATAGCAACAGCAGCCACGCGCACACGCGCGACTGGCCAGCACGACCGAACCGCTGGGCCGTTGTTTCGCCGTTTTCCTCAAAAATTGGATTTTTCGGTATTCTATATATTTTTTGAAATATTTAATTTATGGATGATTTAATATTTAATTGCCTAATATTATTTTGGAAATGATTTCCAAACAAAAAAAATGTACATGGGTTGTACGAGGTTTCTAATATCTAATTTTAATTGCATTTTTTACATGTATTTTTCTGCATTTAATTATATTATGAAATGATATTGGATATCATTATTCAATACATGGTTTGTATTATTTGGAGCATGATTATATTGGATATGTAATTTTGTTGTGTTTTGTTAATTAGATTAACAAGGGATGATCACAAAGCCCATTGACCCGTGTATGATTTTAAAATTATGTTAGGTGGGGCTTGTGTGCCTCTTAATCTTCTTATCTCTCTCGTTTTATGTCTTGTAATAAAAAGGCTTGCTTTCTCCCTATAATTGTACTCCCCCAACTTTTGTTTGGGGTTTCTTAATTTTTAATGTAATGAGAGTAGATAGGTGGAGAGGATTTCATTTTTGTAATAAAATGTAAGGAGGCAAGCCCAAGGCGTTGGAGGCTCATGGAGGAGGCCATAGGTTGGCCCACGGAGGATCCATGGAGAAGAGGCCCGATGGTCAGAGCCCACGATGGAGAGTCCAAGAAGATGAAGGGGTGGTACAAGGCCCATTAGCTTGATAATGGGTTAAAAATCATGTAATAGTGTAGGCCTACCCTAGATTGATCGTAGATCCACTGCGGGCTCAGTGGGTCGCATAGGATTGCGCTTGTGATTATCCAATAAGGGTGCTAAGTTTCTTATTTTTCATGTGATGCATTTATCTCTATTATGAATGCTTTATTAGATGCTTTGAGTATTTAATCACATGTGTATATACCTAATGTGATGAGGTCTCGATCAATTTTCAATCAAACTCTCACTTGGTTGGACCAAATTGAAATATTAGTCCCATGATGGACTTGGATCACAATAATTTTGATCTGTCCAAGCCTTTCATCCATAGCAATGTCGTGAGAAAGCTACCGCTACCCAAATGTGGTCTCACAAGTCGTGACACATTTGAATTAGAGGAAAGCTGCACCATTGTTGTGAACAAAGGAATACGCTCATTGTTTCCCTGTCTCACGAGTCGTGAGCAGTGACAGTTGAGGTATGATTTGGTTGATGGGTTAGGCTTAACATCGAGTAGCATGATTCGCTTGGAGTCCTCGGGATCATGTGAAGAGGTGAGGCAGAATATCTTGGGAATCTCTTTGGATGAGAACGATATTGGATATCTCCCATGAGGCTTTTTCCATGTGACTCATAAAAGCGGGGCTAAGAGTATTGTGCTTGTGGATCCCAAGCCCACTAGAAAATGGTTTCCTGAAACCCCATTTGAGAGTTATGGGCTTTCGTAGAAATAGTGGGAAGGGTTAATGACTAAAGGACCAAGTCTTAACTTGAACATAATATTGTTATAATCTACTGAATGTTTTTCTATTTAGTTGTTGTTGTCTAAGAATCCACTAGCCCTTATACTTGAGACTAATAAGTCTAATGGAACGAATTACCACGCCTAGCTGTGAACTCTTAATATGGTCTTAGATTTTAAAAAACTAGACTTATATTCAGATAATATTTTTTCTCAGACTTTGCCGGAAGGGTCATCGCCCAAATAACGTTTGACGTTCAACAAGAGGCACGATGACAACCAGAAGGTCCACAGTATCATACTAGCATCTATGAATAATGAGATCCAGAAATAGTATGATAGGCTGGAGGATGTTGGCTTGATGATGCTTCAAATGCAGCAAGTCTATGCGGTCCCAGACCGGCATGTTAGATATATTGCAACGAAGGCATTCTTCGGAGCGAAGACGATAGAAGGATCGTCTGTATAAGAGCATAGAGTGATAATGCTATCCTCGTGGAAAAGCTTAAAGACCTCTAAGCTGACCTTGTAAGTGAGATGTACTTCGACGTGATCCTTCAGTCTTTTGTCCCCTCACTCAAACCCATTTATTGTCAACTACCACATGAATGGGCTTGAGAAAGACCTTCGTGAGTTGATAAAAATGTTGGTCCAGTACGAGGTAACGGTTGAAAAATATGCGCCGGCGGTACTAGTGAGGAGGCTTTGACTTCTAAAGCGAAAGGCAATGGTGCCAGACGCAGGAAGAGGAAGAAGGCTCAGACAACATCAGTCGCTGCCAGCACTTTGAGTGCTTTTGTTACACCGATGGGTGGGGTTAAAGAAAAGAGGAAGAGGGTTCGGCAGTCAGAGGTTCCAAATGATGTTTGCATTTACTGCGAGAAAAATGGGTATTGGAAGAGGGAGTTTCCTAAAGCCCTTCTCTAATGAAGGTGACATTTGAATTGAGTATCAACATGATCACTGTTCTATTATTTGGTATTAGATACCAGTCGTTCATAACCTGTGAATTGTTTGCAGGTGATGATAAGGAATAGAAAGCTAAGATAGACGATCCTAAGGTCTAGCAATGACGAAACTGTTGCTGCAACGACTAAGGACTAGTTAGGCTTAGCAGTGATCATGTTAGGATTATGTCTATGGGGATGATGTAACCTAGCATGATCAAAATATGTTCCATTTATTGTTGGACAATTTTGGATAACATGATTTGATTAATAAAATTATTTTTATTTGACAAAGAATGGCGATTCTTGTCTGCTAGGTTTGGTACATAAATACTTGACACTGTCCCATAATTGGATTATAAGTACTTAAAACTACTGACTAAAATGGATAAAATCAAGATGAACTTATGGATTTGGCATCCAAGGCTAGGTCAGTTTCCTTTAGTTAAGGATGAGAAAGTTGGAAGATCCAAAGAGTCTAGCAATAGATGATTTGGATCTGCTAGCTTGCAAATCTTCTCTGAGAAGGAAAAGACTAAAAAGCTCTTTGTTAGACAAAGTGGGCTTGCTGATAGTCTATTGGATTGGATCCAACAAGACTTCTATAGATTCCTGAATGCACAAGACCAGAAGAGGGTTCACAAGTCTAAGGACCTTTGGTAGGTTTGGGGAATTAGACTTGGAGTGTTGAACCAAACTGGTCACCTTTCGATTAGATCGAAAGTGCGTGTATTTAGTGGGAGCGTCAATAATCTATTGGATTGGATCCAAAAAGATATTTGTAAGGTTTCTGAATACACAAGACCAAAAGAAGATTCACAAGTCTAAGAACCTTTGGTAGGTTCGGGTTATTAGACTTGGAGTGGTGAATCAAACTGGTTACCTTTTGATTGGATTGAGAGAATGTGTATTCAGTGGGAGTTCTTGAATATCGAAATGAGAATGGAATTCTCAATCAGTGGGGTTCTTGTTAAAGTGACCAAGGTTGAACGGTCTCTGATAAGGAGAAATCGAACCTGGTTGGACTTGGTTCGGCCGGTGTTCCATTGAAGTTACCTTAACCCATCTAGACATGGACTTGAAAATTTCCAGGTTGATAAACATGGAACTTTCTTAAAGTCATGATCTAGTTACCATATTGGATATGGTTTGGAAAGCCTATATCCTACAAAGTTCTTGAGTATATGGGATGGTCCTGCATACGTCACGGGACTAGTAGGGATACAAACTAGGCTCGATGTCTAGTTCATATAGGTCTAGTGAAAAATAATGCAAACATCAGGTTATTTCCCACTAACTGTATTCCAGTCATCTTAAGGACGACCAGAATACCTTAAATACCTAATGGGTATGGGTTTCTTGGTTAGACCAGTCAATTGGATCATGATCCAAAGGCCTTATGGAGAAGCAATGTTAGACATCGGGATCGGATCAATGGCTTGAAACCGCAGGGTCCGTCTTGAAATTCAAACTGAGTTTGAGATTTTATGTAATTGGAATGTTCGTTGTGAAAAATTCATACGATGTATGAATTGATCAATAACGAGCATTAGAGTCAGTGGGAGTGTGGTTGTGTTCCAAGTGTGAACTGTGTAACGTCTTATTCATTTTGAATGAAATTAAGATGTTAGGAAACACTAGAAACACGAGTATTGTTCACACAATTCTCCATGAAAGGAATTGAATTCCTATTCATAGGGCCAAGTTGTCCAAGACTTAGTCACAATTGACTAATGAGGAAGCTTAGATGTTTAACATTCCCTACGTCTTTGCCGTACGCAACATGGTATGTTGTTCGTTACACAAGGGCATGATGTTGTTTATGCATTGTACATAACAACGGATATCGGGTGTGTAACAACGAGGCGCTAGACAACAATTGAGAGTAG
Organism: Sesamum alatum; assembly: GCA_034509735.1. Classification (NCBI taxonomy): domain Eukaryota; kingdom Viridiplantae; phylum Streptophyta; class Magnoliopsida; order Lamiales; family Pedaliaceae; genus Sesamum; species Sesamum alatum. The sequence goes on from JACGWO010000004.1 coordinate 2,826,021, forward strand.
TTTTTAATACCTGAATAAGGATTAGAGAAGTATTCTTGATGCATGGTTTATAGAAAGTTACTTCTAGAAGGCTATAGCGATACTGGCTTCTAGAATCATGTGAATAATAATTAGTCTCAGTATTAATGTATGTTCGAACTTAATGGTGAATGTGGTAGTTTGGAAAGGTTCAAAGCATGATACCACGATGTTTCACCATGAAAGTCGGAGTATGACGACTTTGGAAGTCGTTTTCTGGAAAGTGGTTCGGATGAAAATAACACCCATTCGATAGATGTAGTGCCTAGCATGGCCAAGCCAGTAATTACCTTGGAGTTTGACAACTAGGCTATGGCTAAAGCCTTTTGGGCCCGAGATCTCATTACAAGATCCACGGAAAATTCTTAGACAAGCACCATCTGCAGGTAGGAATAGGCGAGATACGGTTGGACCGTATTACCTTGACAGAAAAATAGAGTAGACCCGTGAGACTGAGCCGGTATTGCAGATTACTCATTCTTAGAAGGTTCTGAGTGACATGGGTAATTCTCTTTGAGGTCAAGTGGGAGATTGATCGAATAGGTGACCAGAAAGCCAATTGGATTGGCAGTTTTGGGAACTATTCGTCAATCTTTATTACAACAATATTATCATGATGAATAGAGTAAGTATTCATCACTGGCACTGTATTTGTTGTGCTTGCTACTAACGTTGAACGGCATTTCATCGTCACAACAAATGCCCACAGACCAATTGGATAACCCATGTAATTAGGTTGCGCATTGGATGACTGTTATGAAACCAATTTTTGAGGGTTAGTCAAAAACGTTCTAAGTCTAGGACCTCGAGACTGGGCATTGAGTGTCCTATTGAGACTTGCACTAAGTATTGCATTAACTGGGTGAGTACCGAATTTCATCGGTGATAGATGAAGTTCGTCTATGCAATTTTAGTGGGTTAGTTGACAAGGTGGTCGACTAACTAAACTGACTTGCCGGAATCATCATATGGAAGCCTTGGAGGCTTGGTCGGTATGACTGGAATTCCCGATTCTGGTAGTACGGGATTAGTCCTTGGACTTGAAGAATCATGGCAGTCACGTGCATACAAAGACTTTATCTTGGATCTGGCGAGAGGTGATCATTCTGTAAGATGGTCATTATAAGCCTTGTCCAATGCAATCGGAGCATGTAGCAAGGACGGTGGATTCCAAGATAGGATCTGTCCCCCGTTAGTATATGACAGTGATGTTTCCTATACACTCTAATATGGATTAGACTCTAAAAGTCTATGGCCATAGCAATTGATTGAGTACGAAAGGGTTTCCTGCGTCGATCGACAGGTAAACGCATCTCGAGTATGAAGTATAGTTGCGTAGTCAAGGATGAGACCGACGCCTAATTCCATACTCTAGACTAAGGCCGGGGACGGTCGACAGTAGGACCGTCCTCGTATGCAACTCAGAGCCTAAATATTCACGCCATTATTCACCTAATCTCTAGTGCCATGGACCGTTGCTAAACGGCCACCCATGGTAACGGGCTATTTTCGATTATTGGTTAACCGAAAATAATTATGTTGGAGACACGTCCAAGTCTAGATAAGGGTGAACCTAAAGAGTCACACACAAATCACTGGAGAGTGATGGAATTAATTTTGAATTAATTCTGAAAGAGGTGAATTAGTTTAATTCGATTAAATTAATTCTCGCATAAATGATTGGATCATTTATGCGGAATTATCCATTGGGTGGATAATCCAAAATTTAGTTAATTAGATTAATTAAAATTTGAATTTGACCTTTTAAAATAATTGGATTAATTGGATTAAATATTCACTTGAGAATTAAAAGTGTTGGATATTTTATCTACTTGGATTAAATAAATAAGTCCAACAAATTTAATAGTTGGTCTCTCATTAATTTGTAGGACAAATTAAATGAGCCCAGTCCAAATACACATGCCTAGCCCACATTTGACTTTTCCTAAGTCAAAGATCGACATTCCATGTAGAGAAAAAGCCAAAAGTCATTACCATACAGTGAATGTTGGAATGTTCACATCAAATGTATGTAATTGTGGAGAGGTTATGGAAGATTGAAGATATATGTGGAAGTTGTCTTATGACTTAGAAGACTATGTCTTCCTTCCATATCTCATACAATTATTCCATCTCACACACAACACACATGCTTGGCCAATTTTCTCTCTTCTCTCTTAGGAATTTTTGGTCATCTCTATTCCTTTATCCTATCTTGCGTTCTTTTTGGTTTAGAACCAAGTGAAGAACAAATGGAAGATCAAAACGCACTATCTTTGGTGTGGTTTCGATTTCCTCTTCCATGGATTCATTCCTTGCTAGCACGAGGATGAATCTCACAATTTCGATGTGGTGTAGATGATTTAGAAGGTCTCTACGTTGAGGCCTCGCGTGGATGTACGTCGGGGGAGATCAGCGCGTGTAGCCGATCGAAAAGAGAAAATCGAGAAAGGTACTCTACGTTTATTTCTCGTTCTTGGTCTTGTATTCCATAGCCATAAACTCATGTTTATTATATGTGTTTATATTACGCGTTTATACACCGATAACCCGGGAATTTAAATTCGATTATTTTGCACGTTTTTAACTCCGCCGCGCTTCCACCGCGTTCCCGAGCCGATCCGCTTTCCTTCACGCTGCCGTTAAGTGAGGCTAGTATTTTGGGGGGAAAAAACAACATTTTGTTGTTGAGGGGGGGGGGGGAATGAGTGGTTCAAAGGTTACTTTTAAGTACATTTCCACTTATTTTCATCATTCTTCTTCCAATTTTTTTTTCTTTTTTGTTATTTTGTGAAAACTTAATCTTATTCCATGTTTTTACCTTTATGTAATTTTTTTTCTGTTTATTGATGTAAACTGAAGTTGTTTATGTAAACCTGAATTAAATAATTGAACTTGTTAACCTGAATTAAATGACTGAACAATAAGCAAGAACCAGTAATATTTCATTTTAAATTCATAGAATTTTTCTCTCGATTGCGAGCTTTTCCTCTCTTCTGAGAGCTTTTCCATATTCCGTTGACTTTCCTTTACTGTTTTGTCTCTTTCCTTCCGCATGCATGCTTGTTTCCATAATTACGTTATTTCTTTCCTTTCTTTGCTTAACCTATATCTTTCCTTCGTAGGTCTCCGTTGCTTCAATGCCGGCCGACGGGATCCATCAGCACTCATACGCCTGTCTTATTCCTCCGTGTTGCTCCGATTCCTTGGGTCTTATCTTTTGTTTTGATTAATCTCTATTGTACTCTTGTCTACCAGGTCTAGATCCTCACTCCCCGCAGGGTCAGTCTGCGCTTTGAAGAGAATCATGTCGGAGTCTCGTGCTCGTCATAGCGTCCCTCGTGTTTTTTCTTCCTCTGGCATGGACGACGATCTGAACAAATTGAGTGGGGCTCTTTCTCTCAGTGAGGATGAAAATCTACCAGTTGTGCTGCCTGTTGGATTGAACTCTGAGGCCAGTGTGAATCCAGGTTTCTTTCTTGTTGGTAAACCTCTCGGCAGACGGTCCTTTCACTTTGAAGCTTTCAAATCCACAATGACCAATGCCTTCAATCCGGGCAAAGGGTTGGAATGTCGTCTGATTGAGGATGGTAGGATTCTATTTCAATTTAATCACATATTGGACCGACGCAGGGTCATCGAAGGAGAACCTTGGGCGTTTGACAAAAACCTACTAGTTCTTCGCCCTATTGAAGCGGATGATAACCCGGCACGCATTGAACTCAAGTGGACGGATTTCCATGTCCATATACATGATCTACCTCTGCGTCGCATGATTAAGGAAGTTGCTACATTCATCGGTAATCAGTTGGGGATCTTCAGAGATGTCGATCTTGACAAGGGTAGACAGGGATGGGGTTCATCGTTGCGTATTCGAGTTAGTCTCGACATCACCAAACCACTCCGATGGATCATGAAAATCCATACTGTTGTTGGCGAGGAATTGGTTATTTCCTTCACTTATGAAAGACTTCCAAATTATTGTTACTGGTGCGGCAGATTGGGTCATATTATCAAATTTTGTGAGTGCCAGTATGAAGAGGGCTTCGATGAGAATTCAGAACATCTGCCATTCGGACCTTGGCTCCGCGCCACCACTCCTGCAGCAATCCGCTCTCGTAATGTCCCGCCTTCTATTCCTCGTCCCAGTTTCCTCTCATACTCACGCCCCCGACAACAATCCTCCGATCCCCCCCGTGGCTCAGCTTTGTTTTCCATCCCCGACCACCGTAATCCCTTCACTAATACTTCCTCTCCAAAATCATCCCATCCCCCACGATCCATATCCTCTCCCCACAACTTTAATCCCAACCCCCACCACTATATCATCTACACCCCCTACTACTAAGGATCCATCCCCACATTCCTCACCTCCAGCTACCACTCTGCCTCATCATGATCGACAACATAACACTGCACCCACCCTTACCATCCCAACCCTCACTAACATACCCCTCAATTTCACAGCCTCCGCCCCATCCTCTCATTCCCCAGCCCACTCATCCTCATCCTCCTTTACTGCCCGTAAAAAGAAACCCCACTCGTAAGCTGCTCTCTATTCAGAAGAAACGCAAACTCATTGATGAAACTCTCGAAGCAACGGAATCCCCTCTTAAAAGTATCAAGCAAGTGGATTGTGATATGCATGATGTTGAGGACATTCCCCTGGATTTGGCGGCGGCTGTTGAGCAGCCCCGCCAAGTATTATAAATCTTTTAGTGTGGAATTGTTGGGGTCTGGGGGGTTCCCCGACAATCAGAGGCCTGGAGAATCTTGTTTGGGCACATAACCCCTCTTTGGTGTTCCTCTCGGAAACCAAATGTACTATATCTATGATTGGTAAACTTCAGAATCGTCTTCGTATGCATGGGATTGGTGTGGATTGTGATGGTCGTAGTGGTGGACTCGCATTATTCTGGGACAAAAATATTACCTGCACCTTAAGGAGTTTCTCTAAAAATCACATTGACGTCACTGTGGAATCAACGGACAGCTCTCCTGCTTGGCGCTTCACCGGTTTTTACGGCGACCCGGAAACCCTGAACCGAAAAAAACTCTTGGGATCTACTGAAATATCTTGCTCATCAATCTGCTCGTGAATGGTTAGTGGTCGGTGACTACAATGAGATCTTGTCGCAAGCCGAGAAAAATGGTGGACGCCACCGTCCGAATTAGCAAATTAGGGAGTTTCATGAGGCCCTTGATTCGGCAAATCTACATGACTTGGGCTTTGTGGGAGATCCATTCACCTGGAATAATAGACAGGAACATCCAGATACCATATACGAGCGTCTCGATCGTGCTTGCGCGAACCATGGCTGGTCCTCCCTATTTCCTAATGCACGAATTACCCACATGCCGTCCATCTTCTCGGATCACCATATTCTGTTCATCAAATTAGCACCCAGACAGCCCCGTCCTCAGCAGGCTCACAAGCCAACCCGTTTCGAAGCATCTTGGCTTAAACGGTCTGACTGTGAAAATATTATTGCTGTAGCTTGGAACAACAGAAATACTCACCTTCCTCAGCAAGCTCTTGAACTGAATTTTAAAATGTGTCACTCCAGATTTCGGTCATTGCCCCACCACAATCACAAATCTTTCAGAAAGGAGATCACGGCACTAGAGAAAAAACTGGAGGACATTGGAAATCTTGAGATTACAGCAGCTACGAAAATCCAAGAGAACCACCTTCGCCGGGAGTTGGAATTTGTTCTACAGACTGAGGAAATCTTCTGGAAGCAACGGGGGAAAGTTCATTGGCTTAAGGAGGGCGATCGAAATACTCGTTTCTTCCATAATCAGGCTAGTCGCACCTTTCGGAAGAACCATATCTCTAGACTCAAGGATTCTGAGGGTCGATGGATTGAGGAGGAGTCGGAATTAGAGAACCACATCACTGAGCACTTTACCCAAATTTTCACATCGGCGAACCCTCTGGAGGAAGACTTAACACGAGGTCTTGACGCTATGACTTGCAAGATTGACTTGGACATGAACTCAGACTTGCTTAAGCCTTACACTGCGGAGGAAATTGTCGACGCTATCTCATGTATGGCCCCTTTTAAATCTCCAGGTCCGGATGGTATGCCCCCAATCTTTTTTCATAAATTTTGGCATATTATCAAGTATGATGTGATTAAATCTGTCCTATCCATTCTGAATGATCACGTGCTTGAGCCGTCAATCAATTTCACTCACATTGTTCTTATTCCTAAATGCACGAAGCCCACTGTTATCTCCCAATTTCGACCTATTAGTTTATGTAATGTAGTGATGAAAATTGCTACAAAATGTATCGCTAATAGGCTGAAACCCCTGCTTGATCGTATTATCTCTCCCACCCAATCTGCATTCATACCAGGTAGACTTATTTCTGATAACATCCTTGTCGCTTATGAGATTAATCACTATCTTAAGAATAAAACTTGGGGTAATTCGGGTGACATGGCTATCAAATTGGACATAAGTAAGGCGTATGACAAGGTGGAGTGGAATTTCCTTCGGCAGGTTCTTCTTAAATTAGGCTTTCATGTTCACTTTGTTAACCTCATTCTCCTTTGTGTTTCATCTGTCATGTATTCCATTATTCTTAGTGGCAGGCAATTTGGTCACATTTCGCCCAAACGAGGACTCCGACAAGGCGACCCACTTTCCCCCTACCTCTTCCTCCTCTGCACCGACGCGCTTACCTCTCTCGTTGCTAAGGCTGAATCCATAGGAGCTCTATGAGGTATCAGAATTTGTAGGGGGGGCTCCGAGTATATCACATCTCCTCTTTGCCGACGACACATTACTTTGCTGCCAAGCCTCTCCGGAAGCAATGCTCGCGGTTAAGTCTATTCTTCATATTTATGGGAAAGCATCAGGTCAAGAGATTAATTTCGACAAATCAGTTGTGGTCTTCAGTAAGAATACTCCGGCCAGCGCTCGCGATTTTGATTTCTTCAGAACTTGGTATTCGAGTGGCAGGCAAACACGACAATATCTTGGTCTTCCTTCGGTGATTGGGCGTTCTACGAAAGAGGCCTTCTCTTTTATCCGCGATAGAATTTGGGAACGTATGAACACTTGGAATGAGAAACAACTATCCCAAGCGGGGAAGGAGGTTCTCATCAAGGCTGTGGTACAAGCCATTCCCACTTATGCCATGGGCGTCTTTCGACTTCCTGAAGGGCTCATTCGCGAAATTGAAAGTATGATTGCAAATTTCTTATGGCATTCGGGAGATAATAACAAAACTCATTGGCTTTCTTGGAGCAAACTCACGAAGCCTAAAAGCAGCGGAGGACTCGGGTTGAGGGATTTATGGGCGTTCAACACGGCTATGTTGGCAAAACAATTCTGGCGCGTCCTAACCAATTCAGACTCACTTCTTGGTCGCCTTCTTAAAGCTCGATATTTCTCGACGTCAACTATTTTTGAAGCCGATTTGGGTTCACGGTCGTTCCTCACTTGGCGGAGCATCTTATCTACCAAACCGATTATCGAAGCGGGATTTCGTTGGCGTATTGGTGACGGGAGAACCGCGAGGATTTGGCTGGACAAATGGATCCCGGGTCTGCCCTCTTTCCGCCCAAGCCTTCGTCTTGCACCAGTGCCTCCCCCAACCACTGTCGATCACCTTCTGGACCAGACACATGGTGACTGGAATACCTCATTAATTGAATCCATCTTCCCCCCTCAAGACGTTGCTGCAATCCTTGCCATTCCTGTCAGCCATTCGGGACTGAGGGACCAAGAAGTGTGGTATTTCTCAAAGTCTGGTCAGTTTACGGTTAAATCTGCCTATCACTTAATCCGTAACTTAAGAAGCCAGTCGGCCCCGAGCTCGTCGGGGGATTATGATCCTGCTCTGCGGACCAATTGGCTTCGTATTTGGAATTCACAAGTGCCTAAGAAAATCAGCTTCTTTGCTTGGCGACTGTGTAATGAAGCGCTTCCCACTGGCAGCAATTTCCGGAGACGATTTCCCACCTCAAACATGTGTTGTCCCTTCTGTAACGAACCTGATGAAACAAGCAGGCACACTTTTCTCCATTGTCCCTTTAGCAGACTTGTGTGGTGCCTCTCACATATCAGGTGGTCGGTGATCTCCTCTTGACGGATAAATGCTCGAGACTGGATTTTCAACGCTCAACAAAATCTCGAGGCTGCAGAGTTCAGCTGGTTCCTGGTCATTTGTTGGAGCATCTAGTGGTGCCACAACAAGAAATGGTCTGAAGGCGTCTCTACATCCCCGGATCAGATCATCTCCTTCGCACGTGGTTATCTGGATCATTCCTGAACGTCTTGACGACCGCTCCCAACCTTATCCAGTCCGACGTTTCTCAGTTCATGGAACCCGCCACCAGTGAGCAAAGTTAAACTCAACTTCGATGCGGCTCTCTTTGCAGACTCAGGGGACTTCTTCATTGGTATTATTGCTCGGGATTCCAGAGGTCAGTGTCTGGGTTGGCTCACTAGACGTCTTCATCGTTCCATAAATCCAGAGATCGCTGAAAGTTAGGCTGCACGAACGGCGGTGGAATTTGCAGTTCGTCATAAGTGGCCACATATTATCTTGGAAGGAGATTATGCAAACTTACACCAACATTTATTGGGACGATTATCTTGCTCTTCGACGGCAAATTCTCTTATCCATGACATTCGATTTCTTTGCTCGCATTTCCAGTCTTATTGTTTTAGCTTAGTTCGTCGAGAAAGAAATGGCGTTGCCCATTCACTTGCTCGTTTCTCTAGTCATTTTGCTGAAGGTCTTTCGGACCTTCCAGCTGTTTGTATAGAACCTTTCCTGGCTGATTTGCCTTTCCATTAATCTAATTCCATATTTCCTTCAAAAAAAAAAAAAAGCAAGAACCAGTAAATAAAAAAATATATAAAAAAATATTCATTGCCAAAATATATGTTTACTTGCCATTACATTAAAAAATGACAGTTTTGGCACTATACAATAATGTTCAAATTGCAAAAAGAATATGTTTTGCCTGTGTTGCACTATTTCATTAAAAAAAAAAAAAAAACACCATATACAAAGCCTTCCATGATACAAAAGCATGTGACAACTTTCCATTTAGGACCATTCTTGGCCTTCCCCCAACCATTATGCTATTGATATCATGTTTAAATACACAGAAAACATAAATTACATAAATTGAAATAGAGCATTAACATCAATGCACTAAAACGAAACAAAACTAAAATAGAACCACAAAATTGAAATTGAAACTAAAACAAAAAACAACAAAATTGAGCAAAACTGAAAGTGAAATTAAATTTGAATTTACAAAGCAACTTTAAGTTCTTGCTTTGAATTTACAATCTCAACAACAACAAAAACCGCAAAACTGAATTGTTGAATTTATAGTCTCAAACATTGAACATAACTGAAACTGAACAAAATTGAATATAAATAAAACTAATTTTCTAAATTTGAATTTAAATAACAGCAACAAATCAGAGCAAAACTAAAACTAAACTTGAATTTAGAAAACAACTACAACATTGAAACTGGATTTATAGAAATTGAACAAAACTTACTGAAGTATTTTGGAGGCTATGTAATTTTGATCCTCTTGTTCCTGCTTTGAGTTGTTTTCCTAGCAATTAAAATGTGAAGCATTTGGATGGGGAAAAAAAAAACCACACTTGTGATAGAATCAATGCAAACAATTTGTTTATAACTAAATTGACTTGAGACTTAGTGGTTTGGATAGTTTGATCAAGTTGAGTGTTCAACTCCTGCACTGGAATATCATTTGGTTGTTTTATTTCCTCTTGTGGTTGTAGTTGCCTGAATTATTTATCCGAAAGAGATCCTTCTGTAATTTTTCTCCATTCACATCCTTTTTTGTTATGTTTTGTATCAACACAAATTTTACAAGTCACTTCCAACTTTGCTTATTCAGCTTGAGTTCCCCTTTCTTTTCTTGTTTGTTTTCTTCTTCTCTTTAGAGTCTTCATTTGTGTTGGACTTTCTTGTATTCTTTGGCTTGCTACTTTTCTCCCAAATTAGGAAGCAATAGTGGAATATATCCAAACTTGTCCCATGATGTATTATTGTCCATAGGCATCATTATTGGCTTATATACTTCGTATAGGTTTGCACATGGTAGCTTGAGTGAACAAAGTTATCTAGATCATGTATTTGAGCACATATAACACTCAACCCAAGCTTGCATAGGATGCCACACAATTCTGGTTTTCTACATGAACATGTGTGTGATTTCAAATCAAAATGTAATTGGAACCATCATAATATGATATCTCATAATTCCAATCATTTCATTGATTGGAATATAATCTATAGCACTTTCATGTTCTTCTCCACCATAGGGCAAATTCATCTCCCCCCGCCCACCACTTTTTTGTTGTTCTATCCTTATTCTGTTGCATTATTGTCATCAGATACTTCGTTTTTCACTCTAAGCAGTTCACGTCCAGTTTAATTTATGCTATATAATGATCAAATTCTACAACTGTGCTTGCCCTGGTTGCAAGTTTGCAGCCCACAAGGCTCTTTTATATGCTAAGCTTTTCCACCATGCAGTTTCATATTCCCACATACCTGTCTGACACAAAATTTATTGTCAACACCTGGGAGTATGTTTTCAAAAGTAGGCAACAAGCATTTTTGCTTATCTGATATGAATGTGTAAACATCATGCCTTTCAATCATCAAATATTCTTTTAATACAGTCAGAAACCACTCCCATAACTGTTTGGTTTCACTACCCACTACTGCATATGCTCTAGGGAATAGGCAATTCTTGGGGTTACTGCAGTGAGTAAAATCCCCCATATGGACCCTTTAAATGGCATCCATCCTACACCCAGATATGAAATCCTGTTTCAAGCACTGAAACATATGTAAGATAAACTTCTTGTTCCTATTAACATCATTGTACTTCAAGAGTTATTCTCTCTAAGTACATGTGCATAATTCTATATTTTTGCATATTGTTCATCATGATCACCTTCAATTTCTTTAAAACTTTTCTTTCTGCTTTATATGCCTGAAATTGGGACACATGACACCTTACCTCCCGGATTATCTCGTCTATGAAACCTTTTACATTTTTCTTTGGATCAACCCTAAAAGTCAATGTACTTGTTGCTTAGCCACCTAGATTTTATATTTTTCACATTGTAAACCCTTGCACATTGATGATTGGGATTAACTCTCTAATCTGGAAAGATGCCTCATTTTTTATCTTCATGTATTGCAGTGCCAATCACATCCCTCTTGCGCACACTTTACATAAGTTCTTCTTTTGTGATTACTTGTGATATCATACTTTTGCTTGTGTTTAACTGCAAGTGAGTGGACAACTTCTCTAAACTCTTTTGTGCTAAACACCATTCCAATCTCAAAAGTAGGATTAAATCTGTCATTGGGATTAAAGCATGATCACTTGGCTTTTTGTTCTCTCCAACTGACCCTCCATCACTAACAAAATCATCCTCACTACATTGTACATCAAATCCACTTGAAGATGATGTGAAATTATTGTTATTATCTGACATCGTGCCTTCATTAGGACCTCACATTCCACTTAATTACCTATTTTTTAATCAAACATAATATCATCATCAACATCACAGTTTGTTTGCACATTATATTCACTGTCACAAAATCTATATCCACTTCATTATTTTCATTCACACAAATTATTGCTTTTGCCCTTTCCCTTATTAGTTTTCACATTATACTCATTATCATGTTCAACCACACCCTTCACCTTATCAGATTCACCCGCATTATATTGTGGTTTGAATACACATTCTGCTGTCTAAGCACAATGTCACGTCCCTCTCATGCCAATCAAACAACCGAAACAAATTGGTTTCATACATCAAGGCCCTATTTACTTCGAGTTTTTGATTAAATGTGATAGGATTATCTTTAATTAAATGAATGATACAAAAAATCTCTGAATAAATTACAAGCCGTTTACTTACATGTATTATTGCATCAAGATAATATGTAGTCATGTGTCTACTTTGATTGATACATGTGGCTTGAGTGGATAAATTACTATGAAGCCTTTTAAGATATATAAAACAATCCCCAATTCCACATCTTTAGCCCTAATTGGTAAACGATAAGGATCGTTGGTTGGAATTCTCAACCTCGAATACGAAAATTGTTATACCCTAACGAATTTTTCAATGCAAATGCAAATTTATTTATATTAGCCTATTTCGTAATGTTTGCATCTCAATAATGATGAAATTTTTTGGAACTTTGGTCTTGTTTTTAAGTTTCCATTTCTCCACTTTGACAACAATGTTATGAGCAATATGTCAAGAACCCGAATATGAGAAAAATTATAGGAAGTTGTTTATAAAATTTGCAAAAGATTATGGTTTTCTATATTCTCAGATTTCATATAGGAAACACTAATCGAAAATGTCTAATATGCGAAGTAATGGTTGGTTGGGGAGCTATGATTCCGTTAGAGGCAGTAGAAATAGTCCGCCGAACGGTTTCGACTATCCGAAAATGGGCAGATTTGTGCTTGTGTTTTCAATCCCGTGGGCATACTAATGGTGTTTCGAAGAACTCTCCCGTTGGCCGTACTACCCTCCCATCCGACTAAACATATGAATCGCATGTCTCTATCACATACACCGTGTACGTTCACCACCACTGAAGCCCACTTTGATATTTTTATAATTTTATACTATAAATTCCAAAATTAATACCTACAAAATGCATATATATTTTGGAATAGCTTAATTAAATAAAAACAGATTCTCATTCATCAAATCTGCAAACAATTTTTGGAAATACACAATTTATCACAAAAGATTAATAAAACATCTTCACTTAATTAAAAATGTTTGAAAATGGAAAATAAAAATGGAGACATAACCAAATGGACCGGTATTTTTATAATACTAGTCGTCGTTGTACGCGGTCCTAGCGAGTATATAAAAAAGAATTGTGTATGATGAAAAGGAAAAAATTTTGTGAACGAATGAGGAAAAGAAAGTTAGTAAAAAGAAAGAAACATAGAGTAAGGTAAGAGAAACGTGGAATAACAGATTGAGTGGAAAAATAAATAATTACTTTTCTGACCAAATAAATGATTGAACGGTAAATTTGAATATTAAAAAATTGGTATGTCAAAAAATTTTATTTTATAATATCATAAATAATTTCAGAAGTTAAAAAAACAAAAGAGGTACAAGTTACACTTATTTACCCGGCAAAGGAAATAAAGAAGTTCAAAAGTGAAGATAATCCCGCCAATACATTCAGAAATACACCTCCCCCCGCCAACACACAAGCAGAGCAGAAGAACCAAACCCCACAATCCTCTTTCTCTCACACCACAGACACCTTCGGTGCGTGAGAAATGGAGGACTCTTCTTCCCCCTTACCCCCATCAACAAACCCTACCCCTAAATTGATTCCCAAGTCTAGTAATGGTTCGAGGAACACAATCCATATAGGGGGAATACCGGTGGAGTTCCCGTACCAGCCGTACGGCACGCAGCTAGCATTCATGAATCGGTTGATCTCGACGCTGGATCGGTCGCAGAGGGATGGTCACTGCCACGCGCTGCTCGAGTCGCCTACTGGCACTGGGAAGTCGCTGTCGCTGCTTTGCTCTGCTCTCGCGTGGCAGCAGAATCAGAAGCTGAAGAATGTTCATGCCAATTTGACGCATTCGAGCACTAGGGCTAACCCTGAGGCTGTGTCGGACCCGATAAATCATGGAGGTGGTTTCATTCCTGAGACTCAGCCATCAGGTATTGAATTAAGCGAAGAATAAAAGTAATACATGATAATTCTGATTGGATTGTGTTTGTTAAGGGTAATGAAATTGTGTGTTTGCGTTTTCTAGTGTTGCATTACTCTGATTACTGCTCCATTGCTTAATAGCTGAAAGAAACATTGTTTTCTTTTGAGATAAAAATGCTGTTATGTAAGTTTGTTGATTGATGTCTTTAGCACTTAGGGTCTGATATTATGCCAACCTCATGCTTGTCACTCTGATGTTGGATTCTGGCCTTATACGAATTGTCCATCTAATGCCACTTTATCTCCCATGTTGGATTTATAAATTATAGTTTCTTTTAGAGAAAATTCTGTTTTGTCTCATCATGTCTTTTACAATTTTCCTTCTTTAGGAAACCCAGCAACATCTGCACCTGTCACAACTAATGCCAAAAAGGAGAAGAAAAGATTGGCACCTACTATCTTTTATTCCTCGTAAGTTTCATTACCCTGGCACTGTATTTGTGACAACTTTTAGAAAATTATTCTCATGATTTGGACTAATTATTTTGCTGTCAGTGTATTTTACCCAAGTTTTCATTGTCTTGGGTTGTCCAAAGCGACACTTATCAGTTTAGGAAGACCTGATTATTATAATTAGCTTCATTTTGTCAGGAGGACTCATACACAAATCAGTCAAGTGATCAGGGAATACAAGAAAACTTCTTACAGGGTTCCCATGGCAGTTTTGGTAGGTTTGCTTACTATTCTAAACATTATATCCTGGTATCATATTTAGGATTCATTTTAATTTGAGTTTCCAATTGTCATGAACCTGATTAGCGTTGCACTCTTGACGTTCCATTCTATATCTCACTTAGTTTCTGGTCTAATATTCTTATGTTTTGCCTTGATGCCTGTTCAGTTAACAAGCCATACAGTCAAAAATCAAGTATGTTGAGCACCACCAAATGTATCATCTATGTGTCAACTGTCAAATTTAATATCTTTATGAGACACTCATAAGAGTAGCAACTTGGTATTAGAGTATTCTAATGGTTTTCCTTGTTCATTCAGCAGTAAGATTTTTTTCATAAACCAATATATGTTAATGTATATATAAAAGGAAAACCTTGTTGTTGTAACTTAAGCGTCACAACATGAATTTTACGGAGTCATTGCCAGTTTTGAAGTGTTGGAACACAAATCATGTCCTATGAGAGTGAGCATGCTTGATAGCTGCAAGTGCATGAGTAACGAAGTAAAATATTCAGCATTAATCTATTTATTGCTTTAGAATTATCTTAGTCACATTTTCATTATGTTATAATTAAACTGATCACTGATGCACAAATAACTTGACACATCTTGGTATCATTCCATCACTTTTCTGTATGTTCTTTTAAATTACAAGGGAAACTAAGAAAAGGAAAAGAGAAAAGAGTGAAAATGAGAGGAATGCTCATTTCCAAGCCTGTGTTCAAGCAATTATTGCTGGATTTATGTTGGCATGAGGTCTTTCCTTTTTAAAGATATACAGTCTATATGATGTTGCTGATTTGCTAGTGGGTATCTGCTGTTTGTGTCAATCCAATTGAGTGAAATATTGACTTTGTAGATACATTCTTTCGTTCTGGTGCTTCTTCATTGACTTTTTCTTTGTTGAATCAAATAACACAAATACGTGTGAAATTAACTTACGAGAACTTATGAACATTAGCTTGCAGAGCTACGTATAGGCTAGGGCTGTAAAATTTTTAATAGATGTGGGAATTACAAATCATAAGTAAAACTGGATTGAAGATTTAGGTGGGGTGGCAAGACACTTTGTGAACCCAAGAATGGTAGTTGACTCCTAATTTGCCTGGCCTGCTGTATGAATAAATGTTTGTTCTTAAATACACGCTACCCGTCTAAAATAGTATTTATTTTCGCTTATTCTTTTTTTGTTCTTCCAGGGTTCAAGGAAACATTATTGTACAAATCCATACTTGCGTGGTGAAGATAAAGTTGATGAACAATGGTGGCTCATTTTTCCTTGAAAATTAACAGCTCCTTGTATCATGTCTTGTATTCTAATAATGGTTTCAAATTCCAGTAAGTTGCTTCTGAAGAACAAAGATGATACCTGCCCAGAATTCAAGTAAGTTTATTTTTTCGAGGTATGTTGCATATGCAATTTCAATGCCCTCAATCAAACCTGTTCCCACCAGAAATGTTCATAAAGTCAAAGGTCATCCTTCACTTCAAAAAGGAGGCTGTCATGAGGTCCATGATATTGAGGACCTTGTCAAAGTTGGGCAAGTAGTCAAAGGTCCCCCCTTCTTCCTTCTCGTTCTGTATGTAATGGTAAATTAATTAACTAAGTCTCTGAAAGAGCTCTTCGATTTTCAGGGTGTTCATATTTTGCAGCTCGTTCAATGGCACAAGATGCGGAATTAGTCTTTTGCCCATATAACTACATTATTAACCCGATCATCCGGGATGCAATGGAAGTTGACATTAGGGGGAGCATTATCATTTTTGATGAAGCGCAGTATGTTGCACCAACTTACCTCCAACTTCCCCACAACTTGATTGATAAAGTATTTTGAGCCAACATCACCTAGCCATTCTTATGCTTCTTTATGGAGTACACAACAGTAGATGTAGATTGTTGAAAAATCACCTTTGCGTCTGCAAAGCTGTTTGTCATATGTGTAGAAATTGAAACCGTACTCAGAATGAACATATATTCTTTTGCAATTTTATTATCTTATTGTATCATGATTCAACAAAGTGAAGTTAAATTTAATTATAATACAGCAGTATTTGACAGTCTAAGTGAACCTGTAGTATTTGGTGTATTTTGTAAGAGTCTACCACATGTAATTTTCTTCTACTCATCAACTCTAATTTTATAAAACTGGTGCAGTAATATAGAAGACATAGCTCGTGATGCTGGTAGTATCGATCTTGATGAAGAAGTTTTGCTCCGTAAGTGCAAACCTGTGATTTTATTTAGTACAACTGTGCATTATATGAGATTGCTTTGTGTTTCAAAGATTTGCAGACAGAACTCGGGCAGCTGAGCCTGAATGATAGCATGACTTACCAACCTTTGTTTGAGATGACACAGGTTCTGATCTTATCTGGTGAGCTTTAGATTTGTTTCCTGACTTTGTTTGCTAATGTTAAAATGTCATTTTTATCCATGTAGGACATCTTGAGTTGGATTGGCCGGAGAAAGAATACCTTAGTAAAGCGTGAATTTCAGAATTATTTCCGTTGGTTAGTCATTTATATCATTTCATTTTGTTAGGGCTATAATTGCTGATTAGTCTCTGCGCTATGTGGACTCAATGATGCAAATATTGTGGATTAGCAGAACAGAAAATCTTGTCTTCTAGTTTTATTTGGATTATCTTGAATCTTGTATCCTGGCTCAAGGTTTTGAAACTAGAATTCTCAATAAACGATTTTAAGATTTTCAGTAATATGACTTAATGCTCCCTGTTGATCACTTTAATTTAGAGAAATACGGTTGGAACTTAAAGTATGATGCAAGAAAAGATGTTGCAATGCACTATCATGCAGAGAGCAAGCAGGTCTGAGTGTGGGTTGTTTGTCATCAATCATCATCTTAGCATAGCAGTGTAGGAAACTTTTGAAGAAAAAGCCTTGTCTCTTGTTTGACATCAATACATGGGTATTCTTGATTTGATTTTCAAGGGAGAATTTACATTTTATTTGAAATCTAGTGTTTGAAAGTGTTAGAAATTTCAAATTAATTTATGTACTGTTTTTGCACCTCAGCATTTTATAGTATAAGGATGGTACTGCATAAAGGCATTTCATATGCTTATATAAATACCATCTTAGCTAAAAAGTTTAATCAAAATTTAAAAACCATAATCAAGTTAAATCCCATAATTTCTACCTCGCCAAACACATTGTAAAAGGATCCCATATCAGAATTAAACTTATTTGCTTCTTCTTTCCGTCACATATTCTTTGCATAGAATTCCAAATTTGTTCTCATTCTTTCCTTTTTCTTTTTATTTGGTATGATCAACACAGTTGGACTGGAGATAAGGCTCTAAAGGAGCTAGAGGACGCTAATCTGTCACTCCAGAGTTTTCCAATCTTGCAAGAATGTGCCAAAAAGGTAGTAAAAATAATTAGGAGGTCTATCCAATTAAATCTTCAACTGCCACTTTAATGAAATATACTTGGTCATTTTTTTGGCTACCTACTGTCTTATTATAATGGTTGCTTCACCCTGAAGGCAACCAGAGCTGCTTCCGAAGCTGAGCCTGATATCGCTCACTTAAGCGGAATAGCAGCTATTACACTGGAAGGTAAGTGATCTCCATTTTCATAGTTTGCAGTTGTCTGCTGCAGTGATATTACTATTGAATTTGCCCTATGATTATCATACAGGATTGTTCTCTTCACTCAATTACTTCTTTGCTGGTAATGGGGCTCATGCCCATGATTATCAACTAGCATTACAAAGATTTGTGAAGAAAGATGATGGTAAGTGTTGATATGATCATTTTATTTCATAACTTCTAAATGTTTAAGTTCTCTATTCCTCTTAGCTATGCATGATTTAGAAGAATAGTAAAGGGTGGCAATTGTGGCTTAAGTAGATGCTAAGGGTATGATGGCAAACTTAAGTGGAAAGGAGGTGGCCATGTAAAATTTGTTACATGATAGCACTTTGAAAGTGAACAAAGCTTTGATACTGCACTCCAATTCCGAAGCTACTTGAGTTCAACCAATGAAGGACATAGTCAAATGACGACCTTATTGTAAGAGTTTGAAGCAAATTATGATAAATTCATTGCTAGAATTTCAAAATCCATTTTGGTCTATACGATTTCTCTATTTTGTTGTCATGCAATCATGGAAGATGTCGAGCTTCCCATTTGGGTGGCCCGGGGTGTGGGATTGGGGTGGATGTAAGCACTCAGGGAATAAAGGAATAATTTTTTATTTGACAAATATATTCCAAAATTTAAAACGATAATAATATTAAAACAGACAAAAGTCAAAAAGTTATAAAATGTGAGGGGACCATGGCCACTTTTGCACCTCCGGAGCCCACTGCTGTTGCCATTTATATTATTCTATTCTCGCTGTCCTAAAAATAGAGCTCCCATTGGCCGGCCGCCAAGTTTTTATGAGAGTTGAAATGGTAAAAGTTCTGCAGCAAAGCATTACATTTTTCTAAACAAAAACTCTTGTTTAAGAAATTGAGCGGCATTTCTGAACATCCCGAAATAGGAAATAGAAATGATAAATTTGGGGGAGAGAGAGTAGTACATGTCTTTCAGTTTTATTGTTCTGGGATGAAGGTGATTTAATTCTTGAGGAGTCGTGTAGTTATTCCAATAAAAAAATATGTAAAACATGCCTGCTATGGTAACCTGGTTTCTACATATAGTTCAGAAAAGTAGGCTTGCCATTCCTGTGTTCCCTCAGTTTTTAATTTTCTGCTCAAGAAAATAGAAATGCTTACAGTGATTATTGCATGGGAAAAACCGCAGGTGGTTGGACAACAACATTCAACTTGTGGTGCTTGAATCCAGCGGTTGTTTTCAAAAACATTGCTGAATCTTCTCAATCTGTGATTCTAACTTCGGGGTAAATATAGTTACATACAGGTTCTCCGTAGCAGAGGCCTTTTTTTTTTTTTTTGAATTGTTTCATGGAAGGGTTTTTTTCATGGATTCTAGAACTTCTACCATTTCCTTGGATTTCTTCAATTTGGCATCTGCATTAGAGCTATAAAACTATTTTAAGGTAAAAAAGATGGATACCTCTTTGAAATCTATTGTTTGCATTAGAGCTGGGTACTACTTCCAGCTCCTCCGTACTTATATCATGCAGTCAAATTGAGGGAGCATGATAAGCTACCATAAGAGTTACTTCAGATTACATCTTTGCTAAAATCTTAAATACATGCCAATACATCTATATCCTTTGTATCAATACATAAATGTGTATATATAGGTTGCATGTCTCATCAATCCATTTTAGCAACAATATTTTCTTTTCTTATCGTCACAGGACTCTATCACCACTAAATACTTTCTCGTCTGAACTTGGCGTTCAGTTTGGCACTTGTCTCGAAGCTCCACATGTCATAGATGTTGATTCACAGGTAGAGAGCTTTGTGTTATGTGTTTGGGCTTTTGGCTAAATTTCGATCCATTTGCCAATATGAGAGTTTCTCTGCAATCCGCCATAGGTATGGGCAGCTGCAATTGCAAATGGTCCTGGTAACTATCCACTGAATGCAAGTTACAAAACTGCAGATGAATATGCTTTCCAGGTATTAGGCAACTTCCAACTATTAATAGAGTCGAAAGGAATTCCTTTCCCTAGTGCAAATGAAACTTTGCTGTGTTTTGTACAGGATGCAGTTGGGTCATCTTTGGAGGAAATATGCAAAATTGTTCCCGGTGGATGCCTGGTTTTCTTTCCTAGCTACAAACTGCTAGATAAAGTAAGCACCAGGTGGAAAGAAACAGGTCAATGGTCTCGACTAAATGCTCAGAAATCGTTTTTTGTTGGTAAGGTTATTTATATTCCTGCCTGGTAGATACATGAGTTATAAAGGATATACAAGCAACTTTGATTTTGTAAATTTGCATGGATCTTTGCTTTCCAACACATTTCGTACTGCTTTCACTGATCCTGAATGTTACTAGTTGATTCTCGTTTTCTCTGTCAGAACCAAGAGGAAGCAGCCAAGATTCTTTTGAGCGTGCTTTAAAGGGTTACTACAATTCAATTCGTCAGGGCAAAAGACAGATGAGTGGAAGAAAGATACGGGGAAAAAAGTTAGGTCTTACAAATGGCAATATGGTGGAATCCCAAAAAGATTCTAAGAAGGATGGTGCTGCTTTTCTGGCTGTTTGTCGAGGCAAGGTATTCTGCTATTCCTTTATTTGATCTTTTCTAACATAATTTGGAGGTTTTGAATCATCAGGAAACTATTACTCTCAAATTTATCACTCCCATTTCGCTCTTGAGATATTCCAAAATAAGATCCCATTTTCTAAATTGGTGATTTTTCTCCACTTTCCTATAACATAAAGTAATAATGCGAGACCTCTAGCTCTCATCCACTACTTTTGAGGGAGATATGTAAAGATACACTATACCTTTTCAAGTATTAACTAAGACTTAGCGTGCCAAGTTAAATTGAATACATAAAAATGGAACAGAGGAAGTACCAGGAAATTTGCTTGTCTTTGAATGGAAATGTTCAAGTTTCCTTGTAAGGGTTTGCAGGGATCATCTTACCTATGTTACTTTATAATACCATGAAAATATGGTCACTGTTGCAGTGTTTTCTGCAGAAAACTCGTGATCTTATGCCCACTTATCTGCTTAAAAAGTGATGCTCCCCTATGCAGTAGTACATTTGACATCCTCTTCATAAGTGTGTTAGATTTTACCAACAATTATAAGGGCAAGTGTGACTATAGTCTTATTAAAAGGTCTGTGTAACATTTTGTTCATCCAAAACCATTCCAGTATGCCTCTTCATATTCAGTGAGGTCCAGGTTTTTCATTCCCAATTACCACCAAAAAGAGTCATCCCTTCAAGCACTCTAAAATCCCTTCGAGACACCGGATAGGATACAAGTTCTCCTCCGAAGCATAATGTCTAGGGCCAGGGCTTCTTGTTATTTCCCAGTTTGACCTTAGCAATCAATAGTATTTTGGCCATCTGTGATTCAAGGGTTATTCAATGGTGAGGAGTCCTATATGAGAGTAGAAGAAGTATTGTTATACGCCAGTCCATTTTGTTTTCTGATGTGCTGCTCCAGTTTTATACTTGAGACTGATGGTAAAAGATTGCTTGTCTGACTTATTATTGCCAGAGATGATTTGTAAGGTAAATCATTGCAAAGAGGAAAAACATTCAACCATCGATAGAGGCCAGCAAGCATGTCTAATAAGGGCTGTTTTCATTGGTAGAGAAGTCGTTGAGTATTCCGTCCTTTATTTGCTTTATGTAGGTGGTCAGTTACCATAGTTATTTGTACACCTTAAAACTTATATGTTTTAGACTGAGTACACTAGTAGCACAGAGAATCAGAGATAGATTTGGACTTGAGCACTTGCTTGTACTACTAGCTCACATGGTAGAACTATTCATCACACATAGATATAAATATAAACATACACACACACACACACACTTATATGTGTTTGCTTATTTCTTTATAGATAGTTAAACACATCTTAGATAGCTAACAATGTTGGATTATGTCAACGAACTCCCAACGTGAATTATTATTATCCTTGTTTCAGATTTACTACATACTACTTATTCCACTTTTTCAAAATTCTGCTCCAGAGATGGAGTTCTACTCTAACCAACATATACACATCTCAACCTTTTCAACTGAAATTCAGATTAAGATTTTAACACTTGCAGGTATCTGAAGGGATGGATTTCTCAGATGACAATGCCCGGGCTGTAGTATCCTTCCATATTTCATTTGCGAGATTGGATGATTATCTTGCTGAATCAACACTATCGAGTACCTTGTATTTGCTTGAAACTTAGCTGGTGATTTTAATAGCAAGTCTCATGTTGCATTCTTATGAACAGAGTCCTCACAATAGTCTGCATGACATTTAACCGGGCAAACTTAGTGCATTTTGTGTCTGATTAAATTTAGATGATCTGCTCTGCCAAATGTTATGCTTTAACTACCTCAGGTTATAGTTGGGATTCCGTTTCCAAACAGGTAAGAATATTATTCTTTTTTATGCTTCTTTATAGATTAAATACTTTGTTCATATGGTAATTCTGGATTATTGTTTGGCAGTTATGACATTAGAGTTGCACAAAAGAAAAAGTTCAATGATACATACGAGTTGTCAAAAAACCTTTTAAGTGGGAATGAGTGGTACTGTCAGCAAGCCTTCAGGGCTCTAAACCAGGCTACAGGTAGTACTTATAGCTTGTAATCTAATAGTATGAGTTTTTTTTAACTGTTTTTCAGTGTGTTTCACCCCAAGTGTAGTTTTAAATGGTTCATTCTTGCCTTTATTATGTTTATTCTGAATCCACCCGTTCAACTATGTTATTTTTCAAGTCATCCCTGCTGCTAAGATTCCTTAATGCCATTTTTTTTTGGGTCTTTGCTGTCAACCATGCACTAAAGTTATATCGAAATGAATTTGAAATATGTTCCAATTATTTGGCAAGGAAACATTGGTAATGGAATATTATAATTTCTGTAAACTGAAGTATACTCATTGAGGCCGCGATGGCTGTTTCTAGTAGTACTAACTATGTAGCTTGAAAGACAAGGTCATCATTCTTTAAGATGTTTCTTGACAAGGCCCTAGGTCTATTTTCCTTACGGAAAGTTTTGCTTCCTAGTTCCTACTTTTCATTGTCACCCAGATGCAGATACATTTACTTTTCCATGAGATCAAACAATGTCAAGAAAAGTAAAAGGGGAATGGTTACACTGTTTTTGCTTTCAGACTTGCCAACCTATCAATCTTCGTTTCCCTTTCATTTCTTCTTTCTTTAACTTTTGTGTGATCATTTCCATATTTCCTCCTAGATCTTCATCTTTTCCCCAGGCCTTTCCGCTATGATATGTTCACATGCAACATGCAAGAACTAATAGTACCTGGAGGTGCAAAACTTTATTGATTATGGGTTATAATGTGGTTTGAATGCCTTAGTTTATTTGCAGATAAAACATGAATCTTTAATGCTTTAAAGTATTTTTATTAGTCTAATTAGGAATTATAGATAGCATTCAGTAACAGGGTATGTGAGATATCCGCACCATGCTGATATTATATAAAAATGGTTCCAGGTTTATGAAGTAAATTATAAGTGCTGTAAACTACACTTCAATCCATTTATAGCTCAAATAAACTCAAGATCATTGTGTACTTGCAAGTTGGTTGACTTCTGGAAAGTTTTTGTGATGTTCAGCATGATTCATTCTCATTTAGTTCTGGGTGTTTTTTCTTAAGCATGCTACCTTATTCTTTACTTTTTGTAGGTCGTTGCATACGCCACAGATTCGACTATGGAGCTATCATCTTCTTAGGTACTTGTGATCCATCTTCCTCATCAGGAACAAGGATATGTTGCACATTTTCTGTACTGCTTTGTCTTCCGATTCTAAAGCAATAGTATTTAGGCCATCTGCTTGGAGAGACACTTGAGTGGATTCATTTTAGTTTATTTTTAAACCTGTTTCTAAAGGAGGGTTGCTGGAGTTGGATTCCTGTATGTGTCTGCCCATTCAACTGTTTTATATACAAGTAACAACTGATAAAAATATCAAATGACAGTGCTGGTTGAAGAGAAAATAGACAAATAATTAACTGGCTTCTATATGTGCCATTTGAGGACAGTGCGTTAGTTCTAAATTTGGGTTGATGTTGCTCATCTAGATCATATCTTGTTCTGGTAACAAATTTGATTGAATAAATTTGTCAGGTTTCAACAAATTAAATTATGTTATAACTTTTTTGATGTCCATTTCTGTAATTGTGTGCTAAACCCTGAATAGGTTCTTTTGAACGTTTAGATAGACCTTGGTTAATGTTTCTTTTGGCTTTATATAGAGATCACGAAACTCATCTGTAGAATGCTGTTATTTTTCGTGTAGATGAACGGTTCCATAAAGATAGAAATAGAGCATACATATCAAAGTGGCTGCGCAACTCAATCAGATTGTATAGCTGTTTTGAGGAATCACTGGACAGCTTGAAGTCCTTTTTCAGAGATGTGAAGGTATTTTGATTGAGCCATATTTTGATATGTGATCTGTTATGCAGACAACTTTATTGGTGTACTAATTTTTCTGAATGCAGGATCGTATTGGCATAGCGGCAAAATCATCAGAAGATCTGGATGCAGACTGTGAGAACATAAAATCAGTAGATAAGAAAAATGATACGAGGAAGAAAAATAGTAAAGTGGCAAAATCTAGTCGTTGCCAACAAAAAGTAGGATCAAATGAGAATTTCATAGGTGAAAAATCTTCTCGGCTGACATATCCTTCAGTCCCTGGTACAAAGTATAATACTCTGTCTACTCAAACAACTGAAGTTGTGATGCTAACAGATGATAAAGATGCTAGTGTTTGCAGAGAGTACATCGACCTAGAGTGTGATTCTGAAAAGGAATTAAGGTAAATTTTGTAGGCTTTAAATTTTTCACTGCTGCAAACCTCTCTTTGCAACTTGAAGAGCTACTGTTAATATTTGGATTTCAACATGAAATTCCTTTTTCTCAAATTTACTAGAGAATATTTTTATTTGAGCCGGCTAGACTTTTACTAGCTGCTCAACCACAGGAATTACTCCTGTCTTCAGTTCCATAATTGTTTCAGTAGAAGTTGCTAATTTTCTAGTCATATGTGGGCTTTCTTACTTGAAAGACTGTTTGCAGCTTCTTTTTTACACTGTCTTAGCTGTCATAAATGTTCCTGACATGCAGGTGGTCTGCAACACCCTCAGTGGCATTTTCCTCAGATGATCCTGAACTTACAATTGTTAAAGAAACGCCTGATATGAATTACAGGAGTCCTAAGACAACTCCTGAATTATTTTCCAAGGATGATTACTCAAGTCCAAGAACAAACCATCGGTTCATTGCACTCCCTCAGCAATCTTCATTTCAACCAAGCTCTGTCCTAAATTTACATGCTGATTCTACTAATATCATGTGTTCAACAGCAGTTGCCACTCCCAAGACGGAAATCACATCTGAAGAGGCCAGCACAAAACCTGAAGCAGAATCATCGTGGAGTGTGAATTCTAGTGTTTGGAAAAGGAGAAAAATCATAGATTTGTCATTAGTTGCCCCTCTCAATGAATTTAATGCTCCTCAAATTCCTGATAGGTTTAGTTTGACGAGTTCAGTAACAACTGCTGATCCAACACATAGAACTGAGGAGACGAATCATTCAGAAAATGGGTGCCGCAGTCTTAAATCCTTCCAATTATCAACACCTAGTTGTTCTGATAAATATCATGTGCCTTCTGGTCTTAATATGGATGAGAGACTACAAATATTCTGCTCACGCTGCAAGAATCCATTGGGTCTTCCTGAAAATGATTTTTCTGTTATGTGTTCAGTCATTTCAACATCTAAAGTTCATATAATGTCTTTGAAAAAGAAGACTTCAGAAACTGTAGCTTTAAGCACATCAATGGTGGACGTTTTGGTAGCTGATACATCCTATCTTGATCAGTGTCTTGCAACAACTCGGGAAGGTGCTTCCGGACAGGGGATTTGGTGCAAGGAAGATGGGTGTGTATTCAACTCCATTTTCTGCCCCTTCTGTTTGGACCCTGAAAACTGTCTTGGTGTTCAGGTTGTGGCCACGGATGCTTTGAATGTCAAGTTCCAAAACAAGGTGAGAGCCCTCGTTTATTGAGAATAAATGCTTTCTGGCTTTAGCTGTTATTGCAACTTTCACTCTTACATTTGTTGGGCTGTATGTGCAGACACTATTCTATCTGGATCAATTGGAGGTTAAGAATTTTGAAGCAGAGAGTAAAAATTCTAAAGTAGAAAAAGAAGAGGTATTTTTTTTTTTCTTTTTTTAGTAATTTTGGTTTTGTAGGGTGGAACCAAATGTTTGGCTGAATCTTCGAGTCACAAAGCTATCCAACAACATATTTGTGCAATAAAAGGAGCTGACATACTAAAATTACGATGCTTAGCAGAGACATCCCTTTCTGAGGGTTTTTCAAATGTCATTTGCGCACATACTATACAAATATTCCTCGATATGGTTATTGCATTTTCTCCATGGCAGACTACCATTTCAGTCTTTTCTTGTTTGGGCCAAGAATTACTTACTTTGTCTTGATTATTCTTTCCTCTCAGCAGAAGTTTATAAAATATGTTTCTATAGATACTCATGTTATGGCCAATTACAGGCTTTAACTTCACATAGCCACACAAGCATGGCAAAAAACGTGGCTGTCTGCACCTTCGAGAAATTTGCGTATGTTTCACCAGTTCAAGATTCAGGAGGCTGGCGGAAGACAAAATCACGGGTAAGAAAGTAACCTGCGCTTCTTGTGCTCCCTAATTACTCTTGCAGGAGTTTGAATTTCATGACAATCTTGCAGATGAGACTGCCAAAGAAGGCCTAGATTTCTTCTTTGCAAACTGGACGCAGGAAACTAGCTGTCAATACGACACGGTCTCTTATTTGCTGTCACACAAGATGTCTACTATGAGAAGCACTCGGTGAGCAGATTGTTAAGTTCATGTGTGAATTGGATGAGAGTCTGCCGGTCAGCAGCATTTTCTGCTAAGCTTTTGATATGTCGACAGATGTAAATAAAGGATCAAACAGGCTATACCTCTGGTGCTCCCAAGTCGATCTTTTTGCTCCAACAAGGAACTGGTCGATCACCAGTTCGTGGTCTTGATGGGAAAAATCTTATCTACTTTGGATTTTTCGTACCAACCAGTGATTAAGTTATGCCATTCAGCAATGAAATGCATTCTGTGTTGGAGAGACGTGAGTCACCCTGTCTTTGTGTGAATTTTTTTTTGTAAGAAAGTTTTATTTCCAGAACAAGACTGAAGATGTTGCTGTTGACGCGACAAATATGAAGTTCAAGCCCAAATGGTTGATCTGGGGTTGTATGTAAATAGATGGCACGCCATTTTTCCCTTCCATGCTACTATGTCTTGATCAAATGTTTAATCTAGTGTTTGATTCCTCCTTGTATACACCTAGGCTAGGTGGGTGGTTGTTTGTTTAGATAATTTTAAGTGTCAGGTAGAATTTCATCTTCAAACTGTTGATAATCAGAGTATTGAACCCTCAAACTTCCAAATGTTTCTTGTGCAAGCATTTGGATTTGATTCGAGTAACCTCCATTTGTGTGGTCCTCTTTTTTTTTTTCCGACTCTCTTTTGTAGAGGCCTCTTAATTTTTGTTATCTTTTCAATTTTGAATGTTGTATTATCTTCCTGTCTAATAAGTTTCATTTTGATCCATTGCTATGTATTGTTTTAATTGATGTGTTTTTTTTTTTTTTCTAATTTTTTGGTAGATGTTGTTTCATTTTTATTGGCCTATGCTATGAGTTTCAGTATGCCATTGATCAATTCTGCTTTTATGTTGAGTACAATGAGAAATCAGAACTCTATAGAAGTTTGTAAATTCAATCATTTTCATATGTAAAAAAGAATTCATATATATAAACTATTGTTGATAGTTAGTTGAAACTTTTCAATGGTCTTAAACAACAAATAGGGAAAGGATAGCCATCTAATGACAATAGCTTCGGAAAAGAATATAGAAACCTACGTAAATCTATTATATATCTTTTGCTTGCGTATGCTTACTACTTATATATATATATATATATATTATCTACAAATTTTTGTAAACAAATATCTACTAAGTTCAAAGTATAAAATTTAATTAGTTGATTGCTTTTGAAATATTGTTCGACTTTCCTTTTTTAAGTTTTAAGTTAAACTATATCAATGAGATGCTATTGAATAGTGATTTAACATTTATTTCTTCATACATGATTTAATTTTTTTAAAATGTAAAAGAAATCAAAACTTTTAGAAGTTTATGGTTTTTGTAATTGCATAAAAATTCAAACATGTATTTTTTCCTGTTGTAGTTTAATATACTATTAAGTAATCAAATATTTTTCTTAATTAATTTTTTCATCTATACCAAGTGATATGCTATTGAAAGGAAAATTCTCATCTTATTTTATTTATTTATCTAACATAAAACTAAAAAAAAAAATATCACAAAAGTCATCTCAAGTCTCTCTGTTCTTGAGAGTGTGATGTCCCTATTCCGAGGGTGGCCTTAGTTACTATCAGGATATTGTGCTGCCTCACTTCGCACTGTTGCTGGTATATTTTGCGTTGCTCTGGTGTTGTTTTGTGTAAATATTCTTGGTGTAGGTTCAGGACTTTGCATGGACGGGGTTCTGTTGGAGTTAGGATCGGCTTTATCTTTGACAGAAGAGGAAGATGACGGTATTGTGCTACCACGCACTATTTTTTCTTCTCTGACTAATTCGGATCTTACGTTGGTTGGTCGGCTTCTTAGTCACCGAACAGCCAATTTTGATGCTCTCACCCGTACTTTCTTGATGCTGTTACGTCCGGCTAAGGGGTGAATATTCGACGGGTGGCTGACAATCGTTTCTGTTTTGTGTTTAATCACATTGTGGACTTGCGTCGTACCCTCTCTCTCCGGCCATGGACGTTTGACCGTAATCTCTTGTTGATTCAGCCTCTTTCTCTTGGGGCGGCTCCAGAGGATATCTCGCTAGACTGGTCTCCTTTTTTCGTCCGTGTGCATGGAATTCCGTATGGTTTTCATTCGACGGACACAACCCGTATGATAGGGTCTAAAATTGGGGAGTGGGAAGATATGAACAATGTGGAGGACTCGATTACATGGCAAGACTCGCTTTGCATTAGGATCTGTTTAGATATTAATGTTCCACCGAAACGTGCTCTACATGTTAGGGTGCTTGATGGTGGCTCGGTGGTTGTTCGTTTTACGTATGAAAGGCTTCCAAACCTTTGCTACTTGTGTGGCCGACTGGGTCATATTCAACGGGTTTGTGACCTACGTTTTACTGACGGGTTTGTTGATTCGGGTATTCATGCCCCGTATGGACCTTGGTTACGGGAAAATTCATTTGGGAGCCGGTCTACGTTGGAGTCTTCGTCCATTCACCCTACTGTGGTTCGCCCTTTCCGAGGTCCTCATTGGCCGGAGGTTTCTAATTCGGATGTGGGCGGCGTCCGCCGTTCGACGAGGGGTTTAAGCATATTCGGTGAATTCAGTGGTGCAGGGCAGCGAGCAGCACCGGCTGGAGCAGTTGAAGCGGTTGGAGCAGTTGAGATGGCCTCTGATTCGTCGCTGGCAGTTTCCGGCAAGCAAGGAACCGCTCTGCATTCTGGCCCAGGCTCTGAACTGCCTACTTTTGCTGGGCCTAAGGAACCTTCCCTTTCTCAACAGGCCCAATCGACTTTGCTTACTGGTGGCCCATATTCTTTTGAGGGCCCAAACCCTTCAGGTGGCCCAACTATATTTATTTGTAGTTCCCCTATTTCGGTTGGGCCTAGTACCCGACCAGGTTAGAAGGATCCGCCCAGCATCTTGACAGGGGCATTTTAGCCTCTTGATTTCTCTTGTCATTCTCCACCGTCATCTTCTCGAATCCCTCTTCCAGAAACTGATATCCCCTCCATTCCGGTGAGTGCGACTTCTGGTCGCAATCCCGCTGTTGTGGCTGCTACAGCTTCATCAGCCCCTGCGGCCACCATTGAGGAGAGCAACCTGTTTGAAGTTCCTTTGAGTGATGGTCTCTGTCGGAATTCCAATGTGGAAATTACTCCGTTCGGTTTATCCGGCCGCAGTGGACGTCCGGCTGTTAGATCTCGCGGTCGAGCAAGGGGACGCGTTTCAGGTACTAAACGCAAAATTTCCCTCTCCATTTCTGGTTCAACAATTGGGCGTCCAACAAAGAAA
Source organism: Sesamum alatum (assembly GCA_034509735.1). Lineage (NCBI taxonomy): Eukaryota > Viridiplantae > Streptophyta > Magnoliopsida > Lamiales > Pedaliaceae > Sesamum > Sesamum alatum. The sequence continues at coordinate 2,856,309 of JACGWO010000004.1, forward strand.
AGGGTGGATGAGAAACATTCTGATACCTCGTCTGAGTTATCTTCGGCGGCGACTGCTCCGCAGTCCCGCCGGGTATTGTGAATTGTTTAATCTGGAACTGTCACGGGCTCGGGGGACCCGGGACAGTTCGACATCTCAAAGAGCTGATTAAGTCTCACAATCCCTCTCTTGTGTTCTTGATTGAGTCCAAATGTCATCAGCACGTGTGGCCCGGCTAAAGGAGCAGCTAAATATGTTTGGTATTCATGCGGATGCTATTGGGCGTAGTGGGGGACTGATTCTGCTTTGGCAAAAATCCCTTGCAGTTTCTCTTCTCAGTTTTTCGTTCCATCAGATTGATGCAATGGTTAGCTCTTCATCTATTTCATGGCGCTTCACCGGGTTTTATGGAGAGCCTGAAATTGCTAGACGACGAGAATCTTGGTCCCTACTTCGGAGGCTGAAACTGCAGTCCACCTTGCCATGGTTAGTATGTGGGGATTTTAACGCCATGTTATTCCTTTACGAAAAACAGAGTTTATCTCCAACTCAGCCTTGGCTTTTGCGTGATTTCAGGTCTGTTATTGAAGATACTCAACTATTTGATTTGGGTTTTACTGGTGACCGATACACTTGGTGTAATAACCAGGAAGCTCCTTTTACTGTCCGGTGCCGGCTTGATCGTGCATTGGGGACAGAGCATGGCGTGCATTATTTCCTCGCGCTCAGGTAGAACACCTTCCTCTACTTTATTCCGATTACTGCCTTATTCTTATTCGTACTGAGGGTCCTCTTCATCATCAGTCTGTTTCACCTTTATATCGCCAATTTCGTTTTGAGGCCTACTGGACTAAATCTGATCAATGTCTACGTATTATCCAGGATGTATGGAATCTGCCTAACAACTGTGGAAACGCTACTAGCTCGTTACAACGGTTGCTTTCATGTCGCCTAAGTTTGTCGTTATGGAGTAAGAACCATTACGGGTCTCTTGATAAATGATAAAGTACAGCCTCACCATCACTCAAAATGCATACAACACAGCAAAGGGGTCAAACCACTAAAAATTGCGTTTCTTAGAAATGCGTTTTTCTATTGTATACGTTTTTATTTAAGCAGCTTTAGTTTCTTTTTAGTTTGTTGACTGTTATTATAACTAATTAGTTTGTTAGGAGTTAATTAACTGCTTCTTGGTAGTTAGCTCACTTTCCCTTCTTTATATAGGGTTTCTCGATTGTACAAATATATATGAGCTAAACTTTCTTTTTCAAGATATTGTAGAGACCATTTTTAATTCTTGTTCATGGAGTATTTTGGAGTCTTCGTTATTTTCCAGCATGGTATCAGAGCCATCAATTGATGGTCTCTGATCCTGCTTTTCGCCCGATTATTTGTGATTCATAGTAGTGTTCTCTCCTTTTTTTTGCATTTCGTATCCTGCGTTTTACTTTGAGATTTCTTGGCAATGGCCGGGAAAGGTGTTGCTGGTGATATGGTGGAGCAGAACGATGAAAAAAGGATCACATTTGTACCTGAAAGTTTGAAGCTGCACGGTGGAGACCACCCAGGTGTTAGTCTTGTCTCTGTGCCCTTTGACGGATCCAATTTTCTTTCTTGGAGCCGATCTGTGCGTTTGGGACTTGGAGCAAAGTCCAAATTGGGTTTTATTGATGGATCTTGTGTGAAGCCAGAGGAGAAAGAAGCATATGAACAATGGGTCAAGATTGATTGTATGGTTGTTTCTTGGCTTCTTAATTCAATCACCAAGGATATTTCTGAGGCATTTCTCTATACGACTTCTGCTCGTGAGCTGTGGTTGGACCTTGAAGAAAGGTATGGAGAGAGCAATGGGCCACTGCGCTACCAACTACAGAGACAAATTCCTTCTATTTCTCAAGGAAATTTGGGAGTGGCAGCATATTTTAACAAGCTCAAGAAGCTTTGGGATGAACTGGCATCCTTAAATCCCTTACCCCCTTGTTCTTGTGGATCTAGCAAGGCAATGGCAGAACTAAGTGCATCCAACCACCTGATGTAATTCTTGATGGGCCTAAACGATGGATATGACCATGTAAAGAGTCAAGTGTTACTAATGGATCCACTACCCTCAGTTGCCAAGGCATTCTCTATGATTGTTCGAGTTGAGAAACAACGAGAGGTTGCTGTCGATGCCACTAATGGAGTGCCTGATGGGGCAATGAATGCAAGAAATATGGATACACAAAGAAGAGGGGGGTACAGACCCCCTCCAAGAAGGGGGAACCAAGACAGGAGAGCACAATGGTGCAGCAACTGCAATAGGACAGGACACACCAGAGAGACTTGTTTTCGCTTGAATGGATACCCTGAATGGTACAAGAACATGATGGAACAAAGGAGACGTAATGGTGAAGGGCCAAGCAGGGCCTTAAGCTCAAATGCAGAAACTGAAGTTGGCAGCTCTCAAGGAACTGTAGAGAGGAGCCAAGGTGAGACTCATCTGACTGAATTTGTTAGGACTGAGGTGATGAGATTAATGCAACAACAAGGAGGTGCAAGTGATGTGAGCACAAACCTGGCTGATTATGAGGATTTTGCAGGTATACTTCTTAACTTGAGCTCCATCTTCAGTGCTTCTTGTAATTCTTGGATCATAGATAGTGGGGCTTCTGCCCATATGTGTTCTAATATTTCTTTGTTTACTTCTACAACTTCTTTACATATTCCTACTGTTGTGAGATTACCTGATGGTACAAGAAAAGAAGTCCTCAAGAAAGGGGACATTCACTTACATAATGCTCTCAGACTTAAAGATGTTTTACCTGTCCCTTCCTTCAAGCTTAACCTCTTATCCATTAGCAAGCTTTGTGCTGACACTCAACTCAGTGTAACCTTCACTAAAGACCATTGTCTTTTGCAGGACCCTCTGACTAAGAGGATCATAGCAGTAGGACGGCAAATAGGCAGGTTATATCTGCTGGACAATTCTTCATTCAATAAAGACAATCACAAGGGGCAGTCTATTGATAGAAATGTTTTTACTTGTACTACTGTTAGGGATAGTGCTTTTGATATCTGGCATAGAAGGTTGGGACACATTCCCCTTGATGTATTGAAACAATTGCATTTCTTGAGAAATAAAAAATGTGTTTTGAGCATGTGTGAAGTTTGTCCTATGGCTAAACAGCACAGGGCTCCCTTTCCTCTATGTTCTAGTACTTCCTGCAATTGTTTTGACTTGATACATATTGATATATGGGGGCCTTGCAAGGATCCCTCCTTGACTAAAGCTTGTTACATGCTTACTATTGTTGATGACTATAGTAGAGCCACCTGGATTTACTTAATACAACACAAATCTGAATCTCTAAATAAGCTCAGAACCTTCTTTAAGATGATTAAGACACAATTTGGAGTTAAGATCAAGAAAGTCTGTTCTGACAATGGGACAGAGTTCACCAGTCAGAACTGCCAAACTTTCTTTCAAGAGGAAGGTGTTCTTCACCAGAAAACTTGTGCATGCACTCCACAACAGAATGGTGTTGTAGAGAGAAAGCATCAACACCTTCTTCAGGTGGCAAGGGCTCTTCTCTTCCAGGCTCACCTCCCTAAAAGGTTTTGGGGGGAAGCTTTATTAATAGCTACTTATATCATTAATAGGATTCCTACCCCTTTGCTAGATTGGAAAACCCCCTATGAAATTTTACATAATAAAAGAGTTGTGTATGATCATTTCAAGGTCTTTGGTTGTCTTTGTTTTGCTGCAAATGTGTTACCTTCAAAGGGTAAGTTTGATACGCGTGCACATAAATGCATGTTCCTAGGGTATGCATGTGGCCAAAAGGGTTATAGGCTGTTTAATTTGGACACTCACTCTATCATGATTTCTAGAGATGTGATATTTCATGAAGGAGTTTTTCCTTTTAGAGAAAGACAGCCTGCAGGTCCATGCTTACCCCTGCCAGCTCAGGATGCTGGAACTCATAACTCAGTGGATACCTCGCATCAAAAGGACACGGTTTCTGAGCAAGTGACAGCTCCCATCCACTTAGAAGGTCTGATAGACAGACAAAGAAACCAGCTTGGCTCCAGGATTTTGTATGCTCAGTTTCTGAGCATGATGGTAATATGAATGTGTTATCCCTTTCTCATGAACTTGACTGCCTTGTACGTTCATTGAGTGTAATGCAGGAACCAAAGAGTTTTTGTGAAGCAGCAAAGGATGAGGCTTGGAGGCAGGCCATGAGAACTGAAGTACAGGCACTTGAAAGAAATGGAACTTGGGAGCTGACTTCCTTGCCACAGGATAAGAAGGCAATTGGGTGTCGTTGGGTATATAAGGTTAAACTTAATGCAGATGGTTCTGTAGAAAGGTGTAAGGCCAGACTAGTGGCCGAAGGATACAGTCAAGTAGAAGGGGAGGATTACACAGAATGCTTTACTCCAGTAGCTAAAGCTGTGACTGTGAGGATCTTGTTGGCAATTGTGGCATCCAGAGGGTGGCCTTTACATCAAATCGACATAAATAATGCCTTTTTGCATGGAAGACTTGATGAGGATATTTACATGCAGGCACCCGAAGGATACAAGGTTCCTCAAGGGATGGTTTGCAAACTGAAGAAGTCTCTATATGGGCTTAAACAAGCCTCAAGACAATGGAATCAGGTATTTTGTGAGAATATGGAAATCTTTGGCTTTCATCAATCAAAGCATGATCATTGCCTATTTGTTAAAAACACTAGTGAGGGATTGGTGGTACTATTATTATATGTGGATGACATTTTGATCACAGCACCTTCAAAAGATCACATCAAGGGTGTCAAAACATACTTGCATGATCTATTCACTATTAAAGATTTAGGGCCTGCCAAGTATTTTTTGGGTATTGAATTGGCACGTTCCTCCGATGGACTTGTGGCCACTCAGAGGAAATACACGATGGATATTATTGGAGATGCAGGGCTATCACAAGCAAAGGCAACAGGAGTCCCTTATCCAGTAGGTGTCAAACTGATCTCGGATCCGGGGGATCCTTTGCCTGACCCTTGTAGATATCGAAGACTGGTTGGCAGACTTCTTTATCTCTCTTTTACCCGGCCAGATGTGTCCTATGCAACACAACAGCTCAGCCAGTTCCTACAGAATCCATGCAAACAACACTGGAATGCAGCCATCTACTTAGTCAAGTACTTAAAGGGTTGTCCAAACACAGGTTTGTTCTTCCCTTCTTCTAACAAGCTGGAACTGACACCTTATTCTGATGCAGATTGGGCGGCTTGCTTGGAGACTAGAAGATCGTTGACAGGCTTCTGCATCTACTTAGGTCTTCTCCCATATCTTGGAAGACCAAGAAACAAGCCACTGTCTCAAGGTCGACGGCCGAAGCTGAATACCGAAGCATGGCTTCGGCAGTCTGTGAGTTAACCTGGATAACATACATTCTGAAAGATCTTGGTGTTGAAATGAATCTACCTATTCCATTCCTTTGTGACAATAAAGCAGCACTGCATATAACGGCGAATCCAGTCTTCCATGAGCGTACAAAACATCTTGAAATTGATTGTCACATTGTAAGGGATAAGTACAAAGAAGGGTTCAGACTTCCATCACATGTTGCATCAAGCTCACAGGTTGCTGACATCCTCACCAAGCCTTTGTCCAGGACAGCCTTCAGAAGCCTATATTCCAAGCTGAACCTTGTGAATTTCACCCAAGGCTCAGCTTGCGGGGGGGCTGATAAAGTACAAGCCTCACCATCACTCAAAATGCATACAACACAGCAAAGGGGTCAAACCACTAAAAATCGCGTTTATTAGAAATGCGTTTTTCTATTGTATACGTTTTTATTTAAGCAGCTTTAGTTTCTTTTTAGTTTGTTGACTGTTATTATAACTAATTAGTTTGTTAGGAGTTAATTAACTGCTTCTTGGTAGTTAGCTCACTTTCCCTTCTTTATATAGGGTTTCTCGATTGTACAAATATATATGAGCTAAACTTTCTTCTTCAAGATATTGTAGAGACCATTTTTAATTCTTGTTCATGGAGTATTTTGGAGTCTTCGTTATTTTCCAGCAATAAACGTATTAAGCGACTTGAATCTGATCTGGCTGCGTCGAATGCAGGTGATCTCACTTCTCAGACTCAAATGCTGCTGGGGGTAGACTCATCACGGATAATGTTTTACTAGCATTTGATGTGTCACATTTTCTGAAGAACCGTAGGAAAGGGAAACAGGGTCACTTTGCTCTTAAACTTGATATGAGCAAAGCCTACGACCGAGTTGAATGGGGTTTTATTGAGCGTCTGGTGCGCCGTTTGGGTTTTGCGTCCTCGTTTGTTAACCTGATTATGCTCTGTGTGTCTTCTGTGGTGTTTTCCTTTGTGCTGAATGGGAATTCGTTTGGGCATGTTAAGCCGGGTCGTGGCATTCGCCACGACGATCCTTTGTCGCCATTCTTATTCATATTGTGTGCTGAGGCTTTTAGCTGTATGCTGCAGGCGGCGGAACAACACGGTGACATTAAGGGAGTGGCTGTAGCACGTGGGGCGCCTCGTATTTCTCATTTATTTTTTGTAGATGACTCTTTAATTTGCTGCCAGGCATCTGAACAGTCTGTTGGACATCTCATTTTCATTCTGCAGCGTTATTCGCGTGCCTCTGGTCAGACGGTGAATTTTCAAAAGTCTGAAAATAACATTCAGCCCAAACCTTGGAACGAGTTCTGTGATCATTTGGCTCATATGCTGGGCGTTCAGCGGGTTCCAAAACTAGTTAAGTACCTGGGTTTACCCAACATTGTGGGTCGAACCAAGAAGGATGTTTTTGTCCACATTCGGGAAAAAATCTGGAAAAGAGTGTTGGGGTGGACGGAAAAACTTCTTTCACAAGCAGGACGTGAAATTCTTATCAAGGCGGTACTTCAAGCTATCCCGATGTATGCTATGAGCTATTTTTTATTACCAACTTCTCTGATTTGTGAGTTAGAATCTATTTGTGCAGATTATTGGTGGAGTTCGAAAAAAGAAGATACATTGCGTCTCGTGGTCTAAATTATGCCGTCGGAAACATGAGAGAGGTATGGACTTCCGAAATCTTCATAAATTCAATTTAGCTCTCCTTGCCAAGCAAGCTTGGAAGCTAATCTACGATCCGGAATCCCTTCTTTCACGAGTTTTGAAGGCCAGATAAAATTCGGATTTTTTCGCTGCTTGCTTAGGCTCAAATCCGTCTTACACATGGCGCAGCATTTTGGCAGCCAAACCAGTCATTCAGGCGGGTTACCGGTGGCAAATAGGGCAAGGATGTTCGATTCGTATTTGGAAGGATAATTGGATTCCAAGGCCACATACATTCCGGCCTATCTCACCTGTTTCTGTTTTAACGGAGTCTGCTATTGTCTCGGAGCTTATTGATCTAGCGACTAATGATTGGAATGTTGAGCTCATAAATTTAATTTTCTACCAGGCTGATGTTCAAGAGATTATGAACCTCCCTGCACCTCAACTCAACTTGCCTGACAGGTTGTCTGGCATTTTTCTAAAGATGGTTTGTTCTCTGTCTGTAGTGCGTATAACCTTGCTACTCAAATTGAGAGTCGAGATTCAGCGGTGGGTCAAAGCGGGTTGGGTGAGATGCCAAGGGGAGGATGGAATTTCCTTTGAAAATTGAAGTTGCGGCAAAGTGAAGGTGTTTACCTGGAGGTTATGTAAGCAGGCTCTCCCGACATGTTCTAATTTGCTGCGACGTCATTGTTAAGTGCTTAATGTATGTCCAAAATGTTTTACGGAAGAAGAAACGGAGAAGCATGTCATGATTGAATGTGACTTCGCTCGGCAAACTTGGGCACTCTCAAATATAGCTTGGCATAAGGTTGGGAATTGGGGTGACTCTGCAGAGTCTTGGTTGCGTTTTCTTCACCAAACCTTAGAGGTCTGGGAGTACAGATTCGCAATAGTTTTGGCTTGGAAACTTTGGAACAACCGTAATCTTATGCTCTTGGAGGATGAATCACAATCTCCTCTTGAGATTGTTATGCTCAGCAGGAACCTTCTTCTAGATTTCGATGCTGCGGTACAACCTCTTTCTTCCTTGGGGATACAGTGGTTAATTCTTCTTAAGATCTTCAGGTGTTATGGATTTGCTTGGGTGCTGGACGTTGTTTTACTTTTGTACTTTGCTGGTACTGGTTGTATATTTTGTTTATGTTCCCATATGGTGTTGGGGAGTATTGTACTTGGTCACTTGTGTTTTTCAATATAAGTGGTTGCGTGGTTTTGTCGGAAAAAAAAAAAGAAAAAATTCTAAGTTAATTATCATATTAATTAAAATAAACATACACTAAGTAAATATTTTTTTTATATAAATAATGAGAATTAAAAAAATAAAAGTTTCTTGAATTATGCAAAACATACCAAGTCATAGCTTACGTGTACTTATCATGAAAATATTCTAAGTTCAATTAAGGAATTATAACATGCATTAATGGTAATTCATATACTTTAATTTGCTAAATAAAACTAATTTTGTTATCAAAATTTATTTGCGAAATTCAATGTGTCATTTTGCATAGGCTTTAGCTTAATATTAAGATTATTTTGTTTTTAAAAAAATTAATTTATATGACTCTCAAAAAGCATTAGATAAAGTCATGTTGACTTATGTAAATAATGCAAAGTAAAACAAAATAGAGTAGATTAATAAGTACGATTAATCACTTGTGGTTGAATTTAATTTTTAATAGGTACCAAATTGATTGAGCTAATGCTGTTCTAGTCCCAAAAGATAAGGTGATTATGTTTTTTTGGTACCACACTTTAGGCAGGCGATTTCAGTCTCATAAAACATGATTTTAGGTACTTTTAATCCCAAGTTAATAGATGTGGCCATGATTTTTATGTATTTTTAGTCCCACAAAGTACGATTTTAGGTATTTTTAGTACCATGATTTTAAGTATTTTTTGTCCTAAGTTAACGACTATTAACAGACATGTGTAAAGCACATGATCTTTTGTGACTAAAAATACCTGAATTCATATTTTATGGAACTGAAACCGTCACCTACCTAAGTTGTGGTACAAAAAAAAAAAAAAAAATAATGACTCAATCTTATGGGACTAAAAAATATTTTCCCCGAAATTGATCATTCTTATATATTAATAACATGTTAAATGACCTAATTAATAGTTATTTTTTATGATACCTATTCCAATCTTATTAATAACTATACTAATTAAATTATAATATGTTATACAAAAATTTCAAATGACCCTTGAACCATTCACACCTTTTGTAATTATATAGATAGTGTTCATATGTACGTATTTGCATGCACATGGTTTATCTTCTTCTTCTTTTTATATTTCTTTTTTTGTTTTTGTCGAAAACATGTATATGTGTGATGGTTTAGATGTAGCTAATACACATTTCAACATTTTTACAAGGAATAATTTCTATTGTACATTGTCAAAAAGATTAAATCACATGCTAATATTTTGTTCCTATTATATTATATACAAATAACAAATCATATAACAAACAGTAGTTATACCTCTGTTACTTTATCGGGGAAGTGATTTGATTAATTTTCATTTATCTTTTAACCTCTTTTACTTTTAAAATAGGGTAACTTACAGCCACCTCCCTAAGATTTGACATAATTATAAATACATTCCCATTGTTTAGAAAATTATAAATACCCCCTAACTATGACGTCCGTCTAACAACAATCTCATTTTGTTAGCTTCCGTTAGATTTATATCTAAATTTTGTGGTGAATTGTTCAAAATTCCATTGGAATATAAGTTATAATTTTATATATTTTTTAAAATTTTTAAAAATATTTTTATGGACTAATATATATTCTCTATGGATTATTTATTTTACTCATGCCACCCTTATATTGTTTTTATATTTTTTCGAACATTTTTTTAAACAACAAAAAATTCAGCAAGAATATTGTTGTACTTTTCACATCACTATCTAGGGGCTACATAATTATTTTTCATTTGATGGGGGTATTTCTAATTTTTCAAACAATGATGATGTACTTTTAATTATGCCAAACTTGAGGGGAGATAGTTATAATTTACCCTTTAAAATATTTTCTTTACATGACAATCCATTTAATTGATTTTTATTTATTTTTCAACTTACTTTAACATGATTCTCATTTATATCTATGATAGAAAATTTCTCGATCAATGCGCATTAAATCCTTTTAATTTTCTTGAATTCTTTTAGTTCTTTCGTGTTATATCATCGGGATATTTTTTATCTTGTAAGTAATAATATATTATGAATATAATATTAAAAATAAATTAATATAAGTAAATAAGTATAATGTGAAAAGTAATTCATAGGAATAAATAAATGTAATGTGAAAGCAATTAGTATAAATGAATACGTATATTGTTTTACATTTTTATCCTTAGTAAAATGATATGATAGGGTTAATTTAATCAAATTAAAAAAAAAAAAAACTTTTAAGCTCATTCATACTTTTATAGATATATATAAATATAAATAAATGATCCTTTTTCCCTAAATTACTAAATATAAAAGCTGAAAATCACTTTTTCTTTCTCTACATTGCAACGCCTTCTCTCTCTCTCCTTTTGGGTTTTTCTTTCTTTCTTTTTTTTTTTTTTTTTTTGCAAGGCATGGAGTCTTCCATTTACTACCATGGCACAAGGTAACTAACAAAACATATTCTGGACTTGAGCAATAGGAGCTCTCTTCCAACTACTCATTGCAAAATGTGTTGTTTGTACTGTACATGTGTACCATTGGGTCTCATAATAAATAAATTTAGGTTGAGAAAAGAAAAATGTGCTGATGAAAAGAATAAGATATATGGAATTCATCGAGTATTTGGCGATTTTCAATTGCATGTTATGTGGGTCTTTGATACATTTTGAAGTTTTTTTACAATTTTAAATAATGAGAAGACTATGATTTTATGTTGAATTTTGTCTGATAAGATTGTTGTAATTGACATTTATAATGTTAATTTGTAACAATAAATTGTTCTAAAATATGGGTTCAATTACATATGAATTTATAGATTAGATGGTGAGAGAAATAGAGAGATTACACTTGTCCCACATAGGATTATGATGGGAAAGTGTGGAGCCTTGATAAGGATATAAGATGTATGTGGGAGTGAGTGTTTAATACTCAATGTTGTCCCACATTGGAAGTTTAAGGATAACTTAAACTCCTTATATCAAGTTCAATGTTCGATATATGTTTGAAGTGTTATAGAGACTAGAGTGAACATGGGGTTTCCTCATACGCGCGCCGCCACCACCCGGCTCCGGCTCGGGCACGGGCGCGGGCGCAATTGTCTCAGTCTCAGTATCTATTTTTTTTGCAGCAAAAATATTTGGATATAAAACCTGGTGCATTTATGACTATCAAATGGTTTTAAAATCTGTTTTAAAACTCGTTTTAGTGGTGCTTTAATGCTAGATTCTAAACCTGGATTAAATGCTGATTTATTACAAACCTGAAACTCCCGTATTTATGTGGCGGTTTCAGCTAGTTTTAATAGCGTTTAATGAATTTTAAATCTATATTTAAAATCATTTTAAATGCCGTTAATGGCTATTTATGTCAGCCTTAATGGTGGTTTAATGCTGCACTAATGATGGTAATTAATCCGGAAGTTGTAACCGCTGATAGCCTTGCCTATATAAGGCTGCAAAGACTCACTTCAAATGAAATACAACGAGGACAACGAATACGAAACACAACACGTGTTCCTCTATCTCTTTTGCTCTCTCTTTCTCTCTTAACTCCGAGAGTGTTTGTCCAGCAATTTCCGAGTTTTTGAGATTCAGTTTTCAAAAAACTACTGAGTGTTGTTTCGAGGTGTTCTTCGGTAAAGTGCATACCGTTAGAACTGAAACTGTCCTATTCTGGAAGAAGTTGCGTAGTACCCGTGTGTACATTTGGTATGGGATGTATAATTTCTTCAAGGTAAGCAGATTATATCTGTGATTCGGTTTGGTGACATTATTGGACCGAGATTTGTTACGATACAATTTCACTGTAAGTTTTACTTTATCGCTATAACAGTATTTCTAACTGTTTTGTGTTATTTGGTTCCAACGTGTTTCTTGTGTTTTGGTTTCAAAACTGTTTGTAAAACCTTATTGTTATTTCAAAACGATACTACGATTGTCTCTGTGACAAATTGTTCTTCCAACAATCTTGAAGAAATTATAGGTTTTGAAAAATCGGATTTTTTCGTTGGAACGAAAACAATTTTTGTTTTGCGGTTTTTAAAATTCAGATTTTGGTTTTCAAAATCTGTGATTTACTTTCGACCATTTTATTTATTAAGAGGCAGAAAGGGAACTCGAAAACCATCGATAAAGGCAAAAAGTCAAAGCCATTAAAAACAAGAAACCATGATTATGGGAGGAACTAGCAATGCTAGCACCCCAGGAGCAACTGAAGGGTATGTTTCAGTACAACCCAAACTCCTTACTATCTATGAACCATTTGATTGGTTGATTGACACTAGAGCAAATGTGCATGTCTGTACTGATAAATCGCTCTTTTTGTCTTATCAAGCCATAAATGGAAGGACAATAAGCATGGGGAATTCTAGTACTGCTGAAGTACTTGGGATAGGAAGCGTGGACTTGAAGTTTCCTTCAGGGCGCATTCTGTCGTTGCAAAGAGTTCACCATGTACCTACTGTCAGGATAAACATTATCAGTGGTTCTGTAATAGTTAGTGAGGGATATGAATTATCCTTTAAATTTAATAAAGTGATAATTCAACATTTTGGTGTTTTTGTTGGCAAAGGATATTTATCTGATGGGTTATTCAAAATTCGAGTTGATAGCAATGATATTGCTGAATCTGATTCTATTGTTTTCAATATCGAATCTACTTCTTTGTGGCATAGTAGATTAGGTCATTTAAATTTGGGTTCAATCAAACGAATGATGAATCTTGATTTAATACCTAGTCATGAAATTAAACAAGGTCACAAATGTGAAATTTGTGTCGAAACTAAACAAGTTAGGAAACCCTATCATTCAATTGAAAGGGATTCGGAAATACTTGATTTAGTTCACACTGATATTTGTTAGTTCAATGGGATTTTGACTAGGGACCATAAAAGATATTTTATAACCTTTATAGATGATTGCAGTAGATACTGTTATGCCTTTCTCATGTGTAATAAAGATGAAGCGTTAGATAAATTTATTTTGTTTAAAAATGAAGTAGAAACCCAAACTGGCAAGAAACTTAAACGATTAAGGTCTGATAGAGGAGGAGAATATGAGTCGAGTAAGTTTAGTGAATTTTGTCAAAATTTTGATATAATTCATGAGGAGACTCCTCCATATTCCCCTTCGTCTAATGGAATAGCTGAACGAAAGAAGAAAACCTTTAAAGACATTATTAAAAGTCTTCTGTTAACCTCTGGGTTACCTAAGTATTTGTGGGGAGAGACTTTGAATACGGCTTTTCATATTCTGGATAGAGTCCCTCTGAAATACAATACGAGTACTCCTTTTGAGTTATGGAAAGGGAGGAAGCCAAGCCTCAAATACTTTCGAGTATGGGGGTGCCTAGCAAAGGTACTGGTCCCTGAACACAAGAGAAAGAAATTGGGCCCTAAGACTGTTGATGTTGTGTTCTTGGGCTATGTGGAGACAAGTTATGCACTGAGATTTTTGGTTATTAAGTCAGAAATTTCAGGCATTGAGGTCAACACAATAGTCGAATTTCGTGATGCTACTTTCCTGGAAGATGTATTTCCCATGAAAACGGGAATACCTCTAAGTGTTTCACTTGATGATTCACTGGCCTCCAATTCTATTCCTGAACATGTGGAAAAGATGACAAATGTGGGGGTTAATGCCTCCAATTCTATTCCTGATCATGTGGAAAAGATGACAAATGTGAGGGGTAATCCAAGTAGTACTAGTCAGACTCATGAAGAGTTAGATGAACCTAGACAGAGTAAAAGAGCTAGGATCGTCAAGGATTTTGGAAGTGACTTTGTCACTTACAATATCAAGGACGAGCCTGTAACCTTCAAAGATGCTATGGCTTCTTCTGAAGTCAATCATTGGAAGAAAGCTGTCAAAAGTGAGATGGACTCCATTGTCTCTAACGGGACATGGGTGCTAGTCGATCTCCCTCCGGGGTGTACTACAATTGGGTGTAAGTGGATCTTTAAGAAGAAACTGAAACCTGATGGGACCATTGATAAGTTTAAGGCCAGATTGGTGGCTAAGGGTTTTAAACAAAAGGAGGGAATAGACTATTTCGATACCTATTCTCCGGTAGCTCGGTTGACTACAATCCGGGTGCTTATAGCATTGGCTTCAGTGTATAATCTTCCGGTTCGCCAGATGGATGTGAAAACAACCTTCTTGTATGGTGAACTAGAGGAAGAGATATACAAGGACCAGCCTGAGGGATTTGTAGCTCATGGTAACGAGCACAAGGTTTGTAAACTTGTTAAGTCTCTTTATGGACTTAAGCAAGCACCCAAACAGTGGCATGAAAAGTTTGACAAAACTATTCTTGCGTTTGGCTTCATCGTGAATGAGAATGACAAGTGCGTTTACTGTAAAGTTAAAGGAGATAAAATTATCATTCTATGCCTGTATGTAGATGATATTCTGTTAATAGGATCATCTTTAGACATTATTATGGAAACCAAGTCATTTTTGAAAAATAAGTTTGAAATGAAGGATATGGGTGAGGCTAATGTAATTCTTGGCATCAAGTTGATTCGGTCAACTGATGGGATAGCTATTTCTCAATCTCACTATGTTGAGAAGATAATTGAGAAATTTGGCTATCAGAACAGTAGAATTGCTAAGACACCATATGATCCTTCTGTGGCTTTATTCAAAAATGAAAGTGGTATACCTGTTGCACAACTAAGGTGTTCCCAAATTATTGGGAGTTTGCAGTATTTGGCAAATGGCACGAGACCATGTGACGCCCATAAATTTTTATTCATAATTATGGGGTTAATTGGTAATTATTTAAAAAAAATAGTTAATTAGTAGATATATTATAGATTAAATTGTGATCATATTAAGACTTGAATGGAGTGAATTGGAGCTTTATATAATTTTTGGGAGCAAATTATATTAATTAAGAAATTAGAAAGGACATAATGGGTATTTTGAAAATATTTATTAAAAAAAAAAAGGGAAAAAGAGGGGTGGGATAATGATGGGCCGCCCACCCCCCATCATTTATAAATACACACACACAATTCACAAACACACACACATAAAACAGAAATCGGCGAAAAACAGGTAAGTAATTATTTTATTTTAATTAGTTTTAATTAATATAATGATATTATTTAATAAGTGCATTTATTAAATGTTGTTTATACTATTCGATTTAGTGTTTAACCGGAGAATTTTATGAATTTGAGTATTTATAATTAGTGTCTGGTTAAATGTCTCAATTCAATTAGGGGTGTTATAATTAATAGCTTAAACTGCTTAATTTACTAGATTTAATAATTTCTACAATTGATTGGCTTAGTTTAATCGGGTTGAAAAGTTTATTTGAGAAATATTATAGAATATATTTGAAAACGTTATATTTAGTAAAGATAAGTATATTTTGAGATAAATATAATCCAAGAATTGTTATTATGAATGGTAGTTATAATAGGATGAAGGGTTTAATGAAATATTGAGAGATTGGTGAAAATATATATATATATATATAAATACTATTTAATATTTTATTTAGAAATTGACATTCTAGATATTGATTATACGCATTATACCTTATGATAGGACACGGGGATAAAGTAGATGATCGTACGACTTCATATCAGCTAACTAAATCTGTATAAGATTGAGGTAAGTAAATAATTAGTGCTGCTTATATATGTTCCATTTTCCTATTAGTGTTGTGTACGTAAATAATTAGTATTATCTATATATGTTTCATTTCTTGGTGATATTACATTTATGTGAAACTATGATTCGTGCTTGACTAATCTATTTTGAACTGTACGAGTGGTTTATGATTACTTTGAAATGATTATGTCGTGAAAGTGAAATGAGAAAGATATGCCATTGGTTGTTGATATCAGTGATATGTGCTTGTACATGAAAAATGCTGCTATGTGGTTTTATGTAGCTAGTTGGCTTACAAGAACGGTGATATGTGGAATCGAGGGAGTGATGAAAATCGAATGTAATTATGATATGAATACCCCTTGATGTTATTGAAAAGCCTATATGGCAAAATGATATGAAAGAGCTATGATGCGATGTGAAAAGAGCTATGACGCGAAATGAGATTGATGAGCCTGTGTGGCATGTCAAGGAGATTCATGTATATGTGTCTAATAAATGGTGAGGTTGAGTTGGTGGAGAAAAACACTATATCACCTTATGGCAAGCCAACTAGGTTAATGCGAGTTTGATTGATTGTCTAATCATGAGATGATTACATGGAGTAATGAAATGAAATGTGCTTGATCAAATTGATTATATATTATATACGTTGCTTATTTTGTCTTGTTGAAACTACATTTGAGATGCGTATATAGTTGGTGCCGATTGTTTACTTATTGAGTTGCAGGCTCATCCCTCTGCTAACATTTTTCAAGTGTAGATTTTGCTGTGCTTATTCACGACAACTAGGTCCACGGTTTGCATTCCAGTCAGGTCGGGCCAGTATGCAGTTTTCTCCTTATCATAAATAGAAATAGAATTCACATTTTGGATTAAAAGCGAGAATAACATGTGAACAAATTATAACAGTTCCATTTTGTCGTACACGATATATGCATGTATAATCTTGTGGAGGAGATGATAAATATTCTTGTTGTAATGATGAGACACGTGTATTTATACTCAGCAGGGATTGAATCATTTGCATAATTACGTATATAAACAGGATTTACATTTGGTGTGATAATTAGGGGAGATATAGTCGTAGTGCCGTAAGAGGGTGCTACAGACCAGATATTTCTTTTTCTGTCTCGAAGTTGGCTAGATACACTAGTTGTCCGGACAAAACTCATTGGGGAGCTTTGGATAGGGTACTAAGATACCTTAAGGGCACAGTGTCACTGTCCATTTATTATAGCAGATTCCCTACTGTTTTGGAAGGTTATAGTGATGCTAGCTTGATAGCCAAAAACTCCGGAACTAATGGGTGTTCAAGATATGTGTTTACCTTAGGTGGGGGCGCAGTCTCCTGAAAGTCTGCAAAACAGACTTTGATAACCCGGTCTACTTTTGAAACCGAGTTATATGCGTTGGATACGACTGGTACTGAGGCAGTATGGTTGTATGGGTTGTTACTACAACTTCCCATTGTAAGCCAACCTCTTCCACCTATTGCAGTATATTGTGATAGTCATACCACAATAGTGAAGGTTCGGAGTCGTAAATACAACCAAAAGACGAAAAGACACATCCAAGTTAGACTTAAGTCTATAAGGGCATTAGTGTCGGATAGAGTTATAGGCATTGACTTTGTGGGAACAAAGGACAATGTGGCTGATCCTTTGACAAAAGGACTAGATCTGTCACAGGTACAAAAATCCAGATTGGGGATGAGACTGAATCCCTTAGTGATATAACTCGATAGCAACCCAACCTTCCAAGTGGAGATCCCACAAAGAAGGTTCAATGTGGTATAAACAAGTCGTAGGGGATATCCGAGCACCTAAAAATAGAATTTGTACAGGGTCATGATCATGCACCTGAACATCTGGGGTTAGAAGCCCCGAATAGAAACGTTCCCCAACCAAAAGTGAATCCTTTTATGCAACAGTTCCTAGACTTTATGCAGAGGATGGCTCCACCACCACAACCCCAACCCCAACCACAAGATGTAGTCATTGATAAAAACTATAAGATAGTTAGAAGTCAGGGTGCGAAGGTATTTGTAGGTACAACTGATCCTACAGAAGCAGAAGAATGGTTGAGAAATACGGAAAGAGTTCTAGATCGAATTGAATGCACTTCTGAACAAAAATTGAGGTATGCGGTGTCTTTATTGGAGAAAGATGCGTTGGATTGGTGGGAAACTGTTCCAGGGAGTAGGAATCGATCAATCACTTTAACATGGAATGACTTCTTGAGAGAATTTGCTGAGAAATACACTCCACCGGTCTACAGAAATCGTAAGAAAGTTGAATTTCTTAAGTTAAAGCAAAATGATTTGTCTGTCGCTGAGTATGAGCTGCAATTTGTGAGGCTGTCAAAATATGCTCCAGAAGAGGTAAGTACTGATGAATTGAGGCGAGACCGATTTGAAAGAGGCTTGAGGCTTGAGATACGAGAGAAGATAGCAATTAAACCTCCAAGTTACAGTGCACTTTTGGAAGCAGCGTTGAGAGCTGAAGAGACATCCATAGAGAGGAATTCCGCTGAATCTAAACAGAAGAAGTGGACGGGTAACCCTAACTTTACAAGTGGGCCAAGCGGTGCAATTTCCTTTAAGGGTTCTAGTTTTGAAAGAGGCGGGTACAGAGGCCGAGGAATGAGTCAAACTAATAGGTCTCCGTCAGTATCTTTGAGTAGAGGCGGGTCTACCTCAATCGGATTTGGAGGAAGACAGGGTCCAACTAGATCGTTTAGTGGAACGTCTATTCCCTCGTGCACGAATTGCGGTAGGAAACATATAGGTGAATGTTGGGGAGTCCAGCTAATCGTGTGTTATCGTTGCCACCAACCAGGGCATATTGCCAGGGATTGTCCTACGTGGAGAGTTGACGCCAGTGGATCCCAGATTTCAGGACCAAGTAGTGTGAGGGAAAATGTGCAACGGGCTAGTACAAGTAGGGGTTGAGGAAGAGGTGGTCGAGGTAGTGGGACTATTTCTACAACATCAACTGGACAGAGTAGTCAATCTCAGCCACAAGCAAGGGTGTATGCCATCACCAAGGAACAAGCTCCTACTGCACCTGAGGTTTTTATCGGTTCCTTTTCTATTTGCAATTCTGGTGCGCATGTGTTAATTGATCCAGGATCTACTTGTTCATTTATATCACATAATTTTGCATCACATGTGCATGCTAGTATTGAACAGTTGGGTCATGATTTATGTGTATCTATGCCTGCTGGTGGGGTTATACTTGTTAACACAGTAGTGAGATCTTGTCCAATAGTAGTGGATAGTGTCACACTATATGCAGATTTGGCTGTGATAAACCTTAGGGAGTTTGATGTTATCCTAGGGATGGATTGATTATCTAGTAATCATGCTTTGGTGGACTGTCAAACAAAAGAGGTGGCTGTAGAAATCGATGGGCAAATGAAGACGGTTATAGTGGGAGAAAGAAAAGTTATACCTAACTGTTTAATTTCTGCTATGACTGCTTTTAATTTAATTAAAGAAGTGTGTGAATCATATCTAGCTAGTCTACGTGATACTACGAAGGTCAGTCCGGGTGTGTCAGATATTCCAGTAGTTAGGGAATTTCCTGATATTTTTCCAGAAGAATTACCTGGGTTACCACCTCATCGAGAAGTGGATTTTGAAATAGAAACTATTCCTGGGGCAGCACCTATTTCGATTGCACCATATAGAATGGCTCCGCTAGAATTGAAAGAATTAAAGAAGCAATTAGAAGAGTTATTGGATAAGGGGTTTATACGACCAAGTATTTCGCCTTGGGGAGCACCAGTGTTATTCGTAAAGAAGAAGGATGGGAGTATGAGATTATGTGTTGATTATAGACAGTTGAATTGGATCACAATTAAGAACAAGTATCCTCTGCCACGGATAGATGATCTGCTTGACCAACTGAAAGGTGCAACAGTGTTTTCTAAAATTTATTTGAGATCAGGTTATTGGCAACTGCGGATTGAAGAAGGGTCTATTCCAAAGACAGCTTTTCGAACCAGGTATGGCCATTACGAATTTGTTGTTATGCCATTTGGGTTAACAAATGCCCCTGCCGCTTTCATGTTGTTGATGAACAAAACCTTACAGCCATTCCTTGATCAATTTGTGATTGTGTTTATTGATGATATTATGATATACTCTAGTAGTCACGGGGAACATGAACAACATTTAAGGAAAGTTTTACAAATTTTGTGAGAAAAGCAACTATATGCTAAATTTAGCAAATGTGAATTTTGGATGGAGGAGATTGCTTTCTTAGGGCATGTTGTTTCGAAGCAAGGGGTACAACCTGATCCGGCAAAAGTTAAGGCTATTTTAGAGTGGGAGCCACCTAAAAATGTATCGGAAGTTCGCAGTTTTCTGGGATTGGCTGGGTATTACAGAAGATTTGTGAAAGATTTTTCTGTTATTGCAAAACCTTTGACAAATTTGTTAAAGAAGAATGTGTCGTTCAATTGGAACAACATGTGTGATAAGAGTTTTGAAGAGTTAAAGAAAAGACTTACCTCAGCACCTATTCTTGCATTGCCATTTGGGAATGGAGGATATATGGTGTATACTGATGCTTCACAGTAAGGACTTGGATGTGTCTTGATGCAACATGGAAGAGTTATAGCTTATGCTTCGAGGCAGTTGAGGCCGCATGAATTGAACTATCCGACCCATGATCTGGAATTGGCAGCGATTGTGCATGCATTGAAAATCTGGAGGCATTATTTGTATGGAGAGACATTTCAAATATTTACAGATCATAAAAGTTTAAAATATATTCCAACGCAGAAAGAGTTGAATTTGAGGCAAAGAAGATGGATTGAGTTATTGAAGGACTACGATTGTACTATTGACTATCATCCCGGAAAAGCAAATGTAGTTGCAGATGCTTTGAGTAGAAAGACGGTGGACCAACTAGCAGGTATGATTTGTTATAATGTGGAGTATTTAGCTGCCCTCAGAGCAATGAATGTGAGTTTTAGCGTTGGTGATGATCTTTTACTTGCCACTCTTCAAGTGAAGCCCTCCCTTAGGGACAAAGTTAAGAATGCACAGAATAGTGATCCGTACTTGCAGAAAATGAAAGCCAAGGCATAAGAAGGAAAGAACGACCAATTTGTAATACAGGAAGATGGTATGTTATTAAATGGAAAGCGTATGTGTGTGCCGAATACAGAGGAATTGAGAACGGACATCATGCACGAGGCGCACTATGCACCATATGCGATGCATCCTGGCAGTACCAAGATGTATCGAGACCTGAGACCCTATTATTGGTGGCCAACCATGAAGAAAGATGTTGCAGAGTTTGTGGCTAGATGTTTAACATGTCGGCAAGTTAAAGCAGAACACCAAGCACCGGCCGGTAAGCTTCATTCTTTATCTATACCTGAATGGAAATGGGAAAAGATTACTATGGATTTTGTCATTGGATTACCACGTACGTTCAAGAAACATGATGCTATTTGGGTGATCGTGGATAGATTGACTAAATCTGCTCACTTTTTGCCAGTAAGACAAAATGATTCTTTGGATAAGTTGGTTGAGTTGTATATTTCGGAAATTGTGAGATTACATGGAATTCCTACTTCTATAGTCTCCGACGGAGATCCTCGGTTTACGTTTCATTTTTGGGGAAGCTTGCAAAGGGCATTAGGTACAAGCTTGCACTTCAGTACGATATTTCATCCTCAGACAGATGGACAATCAAAAAGGACCATTCAGACGTTAGAAGATATGATGAGCTTGCGTAATTGAGTTCAGAGGGAACTGGGATGATCATTTACCACTGATGGAATTTGCATATAATAACAGTTTTCATTCTAGTATTGGTATGTCTCCGTATGAAGCTTTGTATGGAAGAAAATGCCGAAGTCCAATCTGTTGGGGCGTTAGGGGATTAAGACAACTTGAGGGGCCCGAATTAGTCCAAGAAACGGTGGATAAGGTAAAAATAGTCAAAAAGTGTTTGAAGGCAGCTCAAGATCGGCAGAAGAGTTATGTCGACAAACATCGCCGAGAGATGGAATATGAGGTGGGAGAGAAAGTTTTTCTGGAGGTATCACCATGGAGGGGAATCTTAAGATTCGGTAAGCAAGGAAAGTTAAGTTCGAGATATATTGGGCCGTATGAAATCATTGAGCGAGTCGGACCACTAGCTTATCGATTAGCATTACCAGCAGAGTTGTCCCAAATACATGATGTGTTCCATGTGTCCATGTTACGTCAATATCGATCTGATCCTAGTCACATTTTGCGTGAACCAGAGATAGAAATATCTGAGGGATTAACGTACGTAGAAGAACCAATAGAAATTTTGGATCGGAGTATAAAGAAGTTGAGGAATAAAGAAATACCTATGGTAAAGGTAAAATGGAGTCATCACTTTTCCAGAGAAGCCACTTGGGAGGTTGAGGAGAGTATGAGAGAGAAGTATCCATATTTGTTCCCTAAGCGGGTATGTTAATTAAATTTCGGGACGAAATTTTTATTAGGAGGGGAGAATTGTGACGCCCACAAATTTTTATTCATAATTATGGGGTTAATTGGTAATTATTTAAAAAAATTTAGTTAATTAGTAGATATATTATAGATTAAATTGTGATCATATTAAGACTTGAATGGAGTGAATTGGAGCTTTATATAATATTTGGGAGCAAATTATATTAATTAAGAAATTAAAAAGGACGTAATGGGTATTTTGAAAATATTTATTAAAAAAAAAAAGGAAAAAAGAGGGGTGGGATAATGATGGGCCGCCCACCCCCCATCATTTATAAATACACACACACAATTCACAAACACACACACACATAAAATCGAAATCGGCAAAAAACAGGTAAGTAATTATTTTATTTTAATTAGTTTTAATTAATATAAATGATATTATTTAATAAGTGCATTTATTAAACGTAGTTTATACTATTCGATTTAGTGTTTAACCGGAGAATTTTATGAATTTGAGTATTTATAATTAGTGCCTGATTAAATGTCTTAATTGAATTAGGGGTGTTATAATTAATAATTTAAACTGCTTAATTTACTAGATTTAATAATTTCTACAATTGATTGGCTTAGTTTAATCGGGTTGAAAATTTTATTTGAGAAATATTATAGAATATATTTGAAAATGTTATATTTAGTAAAGATAAGTATATTTTGAGATAAATATAATCCAAGAATTGTTATTATGAATGGTAGTTATAATAGGATGAAGGGTTTAATGAAATATTGAGAGATTGGTGAAAATATATATATATATAAATACTATTTAATATTTTATTTAGAAATTGACATTCTAGATATTAATTATACGCATTATACCTTATGATAGGACACGGGGATAAAGTAGATGATCATACGACTTCATATCAGCTAACTAAATCTGTATAAGATCGAGGTAAGTAAATAATTAGTGCTGCTTATATATGTTCCTTTTTTCTATTAGTGTTGTGTGCGTAAATAATTAGTATTATCTATATATGTTTCATTTCTTGGTGATATTACTTTTATGTGAGCCTATGATTCGTGCTTGACTAATCTATTTTGAACTGTACGAGTGGTTTATGATTACTTTGAAATGATTATGTCGTGAAAGTGAAATGAGAAAGATATGCCATTGGTTGTTGATATTAGTGATATGTGCTTGTACATGAAAAATGCTGCTATGTGGAGCTAGTTGGCTTACAAGAACGGTGATATGTGGAATCGAGGGAGTGATGAAAATCGAATGTAATTATGATATGAATACCCCTTGATGTTATTGAAAAGCCTATGTGGCAAAATGATATGAAAGAGCTATGATGCGATGTGAAACGAGCTATGATGCGAAATAAAAGAGCTATGACGCGAAATGAGATTGATGAGCCTGTGTGGCATGTCAAGGAGATTCATGTATATGTGTATAATAAATGGTGAGGTTGAGTTGGTGGAGAAAAACACTATATCACCTTTTGGCAAGCCAACTAGGTTAATGCGAGTTTGATTGATTGTCTAATCATGAGATGATTACATGGAGTAATGAAATGAAATGTGCTTGATCAAATTGATTATATATTATATACGTTGCTTATTTTGTCTTGTTGAAACTACATTTGAGATGCGTATATAGTTGGTGCCGATTGTTTACTTATTGAGTTGCAGGCTCATCCCTCTGCTAACATTTTTCAGGTGTAGATTCACTGTGCTTATTCACGACAACTAGGTCCACGGTTTGCATTCCAGTCAGGTCGGGCCAGTATGCAGTTTTCTCCTTATCATAAATAGAAATAGAATTCACATTTTGGATTAAAAGTGAGAATAACATGTGAACAAATTATAACAATTCCATTTTTGTCGTACTTGATATATGCATGTATAATCTTGTGGAGGAGATGATAAATATTCTTGTTGTGATGATGAGACACGTGTATTTATACTCAGCAGGGATTGAATCATTTTCATAATTACGTATATAAACAGGATTACATTAGGTGTGATAATTAGGGGAGATATAGTCGTAGTGCCGTAAGAGAGTGCTACGGACCAGATATTTCTTTTTCTGTCTCGAAGCTGGCTAGATACACTAATTGTCCGGACAAAACTCATTGGGGAGCTTTGGATAGGGTACTAAGATACCTTAAGGGCACAGTGTCACTGTTTATTCATTATAGCAGATTCCCTACTGTTTTGGAAGGTTATAGTGATGCTAGCTTGATAGCCAAAAACTCCGGAACTAATGGGTGTTCAAGATATGTGTTTACCTTAGGTGGGGGCGCAGTCTCCTAGAAGTCTGCAAAACAGACTTTGATAACCCGGTCTACTTTTGAAACCGAGTTATGTGCGTTGGATACGACTGGTACTGAGGCAGAATGGTTGTATGGGTTGTTACTACAACTTTCCATTGTAAGCCAGCCTCTTCCACCTATTGCAGTATATTGTGATAGTCAGACCACAATAGTGAAGGTTCGGAGTCGTAAATACAACCAAAAGACGAAAAGACGCATCCAAGTTAGACTTAAGTCTATAAGGGCATTAGTGTCAGATAGAGTTATAGGCATTGACTTTGTGGGAACAAAGGACAATGTGGCTGATCCTTTGACAAAAGGACTAGATCTGTCACAGGTACAAAAATCCAGATTGGGGATGAGACTGAATCCCTTAGTGATATAACTCGATAGCAACCCAACCTTCCAAGTGGAGATCCCACAAAGAAGGTTCAATGTGGTATAAACAAGTCGTAGGGGATATCCGAGCACCTAAAAATAGACTGATACTTTGTATTTGGAGTCTGCCCCGTGTAATTCTGGAAGGTGCTGTTACTGCAAGTATAGTAAGAGTTTTAACTCTAAATGGGGTCAAGTCTTTATAGACGAGATGCTAAGTAGTGCATTCCTGGAGACGCCCAACTAAGTGAATATAGTTGTTTGGCCGCAATTAAGGAATGGGGTTATTGCTGAAAACATTCAACGAACAAGATCAGGACACATGGCCTAACATGTCAACCCTAAAGATCAACACAAAGCCAGTGGCTTGTTGTTACTAACAACGCTATCACAACCACGGGCTCAAATTCAAGGCTTAGTTCCATTTGACCCGATGACAACTGACGTTAGATAACTTAGGTAGTGGTTCAAACCGGGAGGTACCAATGCTGAAAGCAAGTCGCAGAAGCTTGAGTTCAAATCTATGGATTTGTGGGGGATTTTGTAATTGACATTTATAATGTTAGTTTGTAACAACAAATTGTTCTAAAATATGGGTTCAATTACACATGAATCCATAAATTAGATGGTGAGAGAAATAGAGAAATTACACTTGTCCCACATAGGATTATGATAGGAAAGTGTGGAGCCTTGATAAGGATATAAGGTGTATGTGGGGGTGAGTGTTTAATACTCAATGTTGTTCCACATTGGAAGTTTAAGGATAACTTAAACTCCTTATATCAAGTTCAATGTTCGATATATGTTTGAAGTGTTATGGAGACTAGAGTGAACATGGGGTTGCCCCATACGCGCGCCGCCGCCACCCGGCTCCGGCTTGGGCGCGGGAGCGGGCGCAATTGTCTCAGTCTCAGTATCTATTTTTTTTTTTGTAGCAAAAACATTTGGATTTATCTGATAAAACCTAGTGCCTTTATGACTATCAAATGGTTTTAAAATCTGTTTTAAAACTCGTTTTAGTGGTGCTTTAATGCCAGATTTTAAACCTGAATTAAATGTTGATTTATTACAAACCTGAAACTCCCGTATTTATGTGGCGGTTTCAGCTAGTTTTAATGTCTGGTTTTAATAGCGTTTAATGGCTTTTAAACCTATATTTAAAATCGTTTTAAATGCCATTAATGACTATTTATGTCAGCCTTAGTGGTGGTTTAATGCTGCATTAATGATGGTAATTAATGCGGAAGTTGTAACCGCTGATAGCCTTGCCTATATAAGGTTGCAAAGGCTCACTTCAAATGAAATACAACAAGGACAACGAGGACAACGAATACGAAACACAACACATGTTCCTCTCTCTCTTTTGCTCTCTCTTTCTCTCGGATTTCTCTCTCAACTCCGAGAGTGTTTGTCCAGCAATTTCCGAGTTTTTGAGATTCAGTTTCCAAAAGGCTACTGAGTGTTATTTCGAGGTGTTCTTCAATAAAGTGCATACCGTTAGAACTGAAACCGTCCTATTCTGGAAGAAGTTGCGTAGTACCCGTGTGCACATTTGGTACGGGACGTATAATTTCTTCAAGGTAAGCAGATTATATATGTGATTCGGTTTGGTGACATTATTGGACCGAGATTTGTTACGATACAATTCTCACTGTAAGTTTTACTTTATCGCTATAACAGTATTTTTAACTGTTTCGTGTTATTTGGTTCCAACGTATTTCTTGTGTTTTGGTTTCAAAACTGTTTGTAAAACATGATTGTTATTTCAAAACGATAATACGATTGTCTCTGTGACAAATTATTCTTCCAACAAAGATGTTGTTGGGTGTTTGTAAATGAGTTTACTTTTTGTACTTTTTTTATTAATTATTTTATTCGTTCTGAAAATAGGTGACGAATACAAAATCTTTCAATTGTTTTATTGTTTAGCCTTTCAAAAATGACAAACCATTCTTTCATGTTTCGTACTATAACTTGTACTTTTTTGTCATTGTGAAATGTATTGAAAGTAGTCTCGAAAGACGTCCTTTTTCAAATTGTTATATAAATATTAACATTGGGAAAAATGCAATTACCTCCCCTGTGATATGCAAAATGTGCAAAAAACCCCCTGTGAAAAAATAAATAGCAATTTACCCCTTGTGTTTTAAAAAATTGAGCAAAAAACCCTCTAAAAATAGAGCAAAAAACCCCCTGTGAGGGGGTTGTTTGCTGCATTTTGAATAACATAAGGGGGTAAATTGCTAGTTATTTTTTCACAGGGGGGTAATTGCTCTTTTTGGTTAACACAGGAAGGCAAATTGCATTTAACCCTATTAACATTCACATTTATTGTTTGTGTGCAATTGATTTGAAAAGTTAAAATGTTCGATGGTCTTATTCCCAAAATACTCTTCTTTGAAATTGTAAGTGGTCAGAGTTATGTTATTGTTTTAAAGCATAAAGTGTATATATTGACTATAAGAAGCACGCATGCATTATCCACATTCTAGAAGCAGGCAATTTGCTACATATTTATCCCTATTACAATATTTTGCACTTTTTGTTGATTTTTTTTCCCTATATTACATATATGAGGAAAGTGGTGGGACGGTGATTGTGATATATATATATATATGTAATTCTACTGTAGTAATTGACGAACAAGAGAATATTCTATCTAATAAAATAGTTGTATCAAAATAAACATGAGACGAAATTCCTGACGTGTGGTGTTGACTTTAACAATCAATATGAGTTCATTGCTATTCAACAATTTATGAACTAAGGAAACAACGAAGAACAAACAAAGATAAGTGTTGCAAATAAAAATGAGGGGGAAAATGTTGTGAGGGATGTTGAAAATGTAATGAGTTTAGAAGAAACTTTGATGGAAAGGTGAAAGGATAGTGAAAATGAGGTAAGTGAGAGGTGAAATCTGCGTAAATTAACAATTACTAGTATTGTAAACTCTAGTAATTATTATACACGTATTTAACATATACAAGACATACACAACATTAATTTTATAATATTTTTTCATTTTATTTTAATTAACTAGGAATCCAATCTGTCCAGGAGGGCCCGATAGTCCCCAAGTGTAAGCTTTGTTGTGATCAAAGGCACCCCTAAATAACGAATAGGCAAAGTGCCCTGAGGGTAGCCCGAGAGGTCCTACAGATGTTGGGTATTAACCACAGACTTGGAGAAAAAATCAGGCTCTTATGAACATTGGCCTGCAACCCAGATATCCCTGAGAAGTCCAAGAGACCCTGGCGTATCACCCTAATCGATGCCTCGTCGGCCTGGCAAAAAACCATCAAATCATCAGTAAAAGTGACCATAAATAACTCCGGCTCCACACAACGCCAATGGTAGCAGAAATCTGGGGCCATATGTATCCCCCGCTTGAGCCCTGCATGAAGGAGTTCCATTACCAGCACAAACAGGTAAGGGGACAACGGATCGCCCTGCCGGAGGCCACGAGCTCCCTCAGAAAATGCCCGTGGCTACCCATTAATATAAATAGAGTAGGAGACCGTGCACACACACTCCTTAACCCACATCACAAATATATCATGGAAACCAAACAACCGTAATGTAACAAGCAAGCAGTCCCAATCTACCATATCGTAAGCTTTACGCAGATCAATCTTAACCGCGCACCATTTGGGAAGCCTAACCCAATTATAGCCAGAGAGCAGGTCCTATGCCAACATGATGTTCTCATTGATATTCCGTCCCGGGATAAAGGCATTCTGACTCTCATCAACAAGCTTATGCAACACACCCTTCATCCGATGCACCAGTATTTTAGAAATAACTTTATAGAGCACATTGCAGCACGAGATTAGCCAGAAGTCCGCCACCGTGGACGGCGTTTGCACCTTAGGAACCAAGGCAGTAAGGGTGGTGTTCACCTGACGCAGCAAGTGCCTCGTGATGAAGAATTCCCTCACCGCCTCCACCACGTCCTCCCCCACTACCGACCATGCCTCCTTGAAGAACTTGGCTGAGTAACCATCCGGGCCTGGCACTTTAGTATCATCAATAGCAAACAGCGCCCGTCGGACCTCCTCCAGGATAACAGGTTGGACCATGCACTCCGCCTCCTCCGCCTTGAGAGTGCCCGGATGAACGCTCTCAGGGGCTCCAAATCAACTGTCCATGGCTCCCATGGTCCCCCCAACAAATTTTGAAAATAAGACACAAATTCCTCCACAACCTGTGCCTCCTCATGGACCACCTCCCCTGCCGAGGTCCTGATCTGGAATATCTTCTACCGTGCCCGACGAGCAGCAATCTTTTGAAAGAAGAACTGCATACATTGGTCCCCATCACGCAGCCACTGCAGCTTACCCCGCTGCTGCAACATGGTCTGCTCCTTATTCACCACAACCACGTAGACTAAACGGCATAGCCTCTCTATATGTTGCACAAACACATCACTCGAGAGCTCCTGCAGCAATGTTTGGATTTGGGCCAGAAACCCACTAGCCTCCAGAACATTACGAGAGAGGTCCCCCTTCTGACCACGCATAGTGCGAAATGTACGCTTGAGGCATTTGAGCTTCCTCACCACCCCAAATATGCGGATTCCATGCACCCTATACCTCCAAATCCTGGTCACCTCACGCAAAAACGAAGCATCAGTGCATAGGAAATTGTCAAACCGGAACATACCTCCTCTACGAGTAGGCGCCCAGCCACAGAGAGTACAAGCGGGCAGTGATCCGAAGTGCGTTGCGTAGAGCATAGGTACTCCCCGTCCAGCCAATGCTCAAGCCAAGATTCATTCACCAAGGCACGGTCCAAATGCCTCCACTGACTTCTCTCCCCCTTACTGCTATTGTGCCATGGGTACTAATTACCCCACACAGGCGTGTAATTGGGCTTGGTGGATGCAATCTTGGAATTCCCCCGTTGCCAAAGAGCTATCCAAGTGAAGTCCCAGCATCTCACTTGTGACACCCCCTATGGCATTATACTTTATCAGTACTAATCATTATACTCTTCGTAATTATAAGTTGTCTTATAAGATTTTTCATTTTAAACTAATAACATAAATCCTTTTTTTATCGATATAATATAAAAATATTAACTTTTGTTGATACCTACCCCTATAGCATTACGTTGTAATACCACTAATTATAATACACCCTCCATAATTAAACCCATTTTACAATAAATGCTATAGGGGGTGCAACATCACTAGTGTCCATGATCATATTGAAGTCCCCCAAAACGAGCAATGGGACGTCCTCACTTTGTCCAGCAAGTGCCACCATGGAATTCCACAAATCCCGCCTCGTTCCAACGTTGTTCGAGCCATAAACAAATGTGGTTAACCAGCTCCGTGCAGTGGTGAGCTGGGTGATCTTGCAATGCACGAGCTGGTGCTGAGCCTGGAGAATGTCCACATTCACCTCCAACGCATCCCATCCTACCCATATTCTATTTCCAGGCCCCGATCCCGCATAATTCGTAAACCACATCCATTCTAGCCGCACCGAGTCCCGAACTCATGCTACATTACGTTGAGCCACCCGACATTCCAACAAACCAATCAACACCAATCCAAATTCCGAATAAGCTCTACTACTGCACATTGATGGTCCCTTTTATTAAGACCACGAACATTCCAACAGGCCGCAGCAATCATGGGGAACCATCATGAGGGATGTAATGTTTAGGGCCCTGATTATCCGGGGAGAGCAAAGAGGTGCAGGCGTCGTCGGTCGAATCACCCAACAAGGCAAACTGGTTGTAAACGACGAGTTCCTTGCCCTTGTTGGAGCCAGTCACGCATGGGGGGGAACACAGCCGTGTGCTTGAGGAAGGAAGTCATGTTTGCGTGTCCGAGGGGAACATGGCCGTGTTGGAGGAGGAACACGGCCGTGTGGCGGGAGCTGCTTCCGACATGGCCCGTGGACACGACCATGTGGCTAGAGGCTGTGCGGCAGGTGGTTCCGACACGGCCGTGTGGGGGAGGGGGGGACACAACCGTGTTCCTCTCGGGTTTGTTCTCACAAGCTGTCATTGGCCCTGCTGCTCTAAAATGCTGCGAGAAGCACCATTCTGCTGCCGAATTTTCTGCACATAAACGTGTGCGCCTGGGCCCCTAACAATGGGAACTCTCTTGCGTGGGTAAGCACCCTCCCCATGTTCGACAGTTCCACACACCTTACACTTCGGGGGCAGCCATTCATACTCCACCTTGACTTGCACGGTACCGCCCGCCAGCCCATGCGATGCCGGTTTAACCACCACCACATTCTTGGGCAGCTGCTCGCCCAAATTAACCATAACACAAACCCGGGCATAATCAATCCAGGAACAAGCAAGGGTGATCGAGTCCGGGTACAATGGTTGGCCTACCCCACTAGCCACAACGCTAAGTCCATCCATCATCCAATACTCAAGGGAGAGATTCTTAAACTTAACCCATACCGGCATACGGCGATG
Source organism: Sesamum alatum (assembly GCA_034509735.1). NCBI lineage: Eukaryota > Viridiplantae > Streptophyta > Magnoliopsida > Lamiales > Pedaliaceae > Sesamum > Sesamum alatum. The sequence continues at coordinate 2,887,728 of JACGWO010000004.1, forward strand.
ATCAAGGCATTCCATATTCATGCCAGGTTGCCAGCGCTGCAGGAAAATCGGATGGGCTTCGTACAGCCACGGGCCACCTTCCAGGACCTCCTCCCATAGCCGCCATATTATTGAATACAAAGAAGAAAAATCCATTCTCCGCCGCCACCACCTCCTTCAACGATTTCCACAAAGTGCACACAAAAGCATTGAGATGATGGAAATAGGGCTTCTTGCCCACAAAGTACCACAATGTCGTGGCTTGCCAACGTCTTGCCCCAAACTCCACCATGTCCTGTGTAGGCTTTACCACGGGCACCCCATTCTGTGTCTCCGGTGCAATAAACCTCAGCGTACGCCTAGACGATTGTCCAAATCCCTCCACTATCGGACCAGTCAAAGCCACTATTGGATCACGCCGCAAAGATATTTCAACGTTCAACTGGAGATTTTTTACAACACCAGGTCTTTGCATCCTCACCATTGAAAAGAGGAAACTCCATCCTATGGATAGCACTATAGCTAGCTGCATTAGACTGGTTCAAATTGTCATTCCCAGCTGTAGGATGCACTGTAATTCTGGAGGAAGACCCTTTCTCCATTGATGTTGTAACTCCTTCCCCAAGGATGGACTTGTTCTTATTATAATGTTTGTAGTTGCTCTGCAATACTTTGTAGCTGTTGTTGTACTGCAGGCAATGTGTGTTCCATAATCATCATTGCTACCTGGAGATCATCCTGAGCCTCACTTAACTGGTCTAACCTATTATGCACTTGCTCCTCTCCAGCTTGCCTTCTAACCCTTTCATCAACCAAAAGTGCTTCAATTTTTCTTTGGATTTTTGGTAATTCTTTTAGTCTCGATCCATCCGCCATTTGTGTTTTGTTTTAGGTCGAAGAACCGGTGGCTCTGATACCAAATGTAAAGCTTTCAGTAGGGAAACAGGGGTTGGAAGAAGAAAGAATAAGATAAGATGAGAATTTGCAGAAACTCAAAGAAATTTTCGTTAATTGTTCAAAAGGAATTCCTCAGACTTTTATACATAGTCTGCCAAAATAAAAAGGGAGATTACAATTTCCAAAATAAAATTCAAAACATGCTCCAATTCCTTCAGCTCCCATTCATCCAATTTCAACCAAAAGTGGGGTTCAAGCTTCAGCTAGCTGGGGTTGCGTTGTTTCTCCATCCAATCACTCGCGCTCCACATGTCCTGTTGTCTGCTAGGGAACTCCTCTTGTGAGTCCGACATTTTCGTTCTAATCCCCTAACCCCCAATTGCTCCTCAATTTCTCCCCAAACGCTGTCGTTCATCTTCAGATTAGGAATTTCATCCTTCCCTTTTATCTGACGGTCCAGATCATTCCTGCTCATCCGACCGCCCAATTGTGAAGTCGCATTCCCAGCAAAGTCGTGACACTAACCAAGACGCTTTCCTTATTTTTTACGTTTCTGGCTCATTTGTAACATTAACCCTATAGTTGTAGGAACAGACTACCGGTGGAGTTCCGGCAACCTGCTCTACGGCACTCTGCTGGGCTGGCCTTCATGAATCGGCTGGTCTCGATGCTTGCTCGGTGGCAGACGGTTGGCCAGTGCCAAGCGCTGCTCGAGTCGCCTACTGGCACCAGGAAGTCGCTGTCGCTGCTTTGCTCCGTCTTTGCGTTGCAGCAGAATCAGAAGTTGACGAATCTCCATGCCAATTTAACGCGTTCTAGCTGGAGATACAACCCTGAATCTGTTACTGACCCGATTAACCATGGAGGTAGGTGGTTTCATTCCTGAGACTCAGCCATCGGTTATTACTCTGTTTATTGCTTCATTGCTTGACAGGTAAAGAAATGTTGTTTTCTTGTATTTTGTGTTGATAAAATGACAGTCATGTTTTGTTCGATTGATGTCTTTTAGCATAAGTGTGGATATTGTGCCATCCTCATGCTTGGTCACTCTGAGTTGATTCTGGCCTTATAGGAAATGTTCATCTAAATGCATTTTATCTCCCGTGTTGGATTTTCTCTTAAGAGAATTTTTTGTTTTCTCCCCTTATGTCTTATAATTTTCCTTCTTCAGGAAATCCGTTGACACCAACACCTGTCACAACTAATGCCAAAAGAGAGGAGACAAGATTGGCACCTACTATCTTTTATTGCTCGTAAGATTTATAGCCCTGGCACTATATTTGTGTGACTATTTTTGGAAAACTGTTTCCATGATTTGGACTCATCTTTTTTGCTGCCAGTTTATCTTCACCTAGTTTCCATGCTCTTGGGGTGTCAAAAAGTGATACTTGTCAGTTTAGGAAGAACTGATTATTATAGTTAACTTCATTTTATTAGGAGGACTCGTACAAAAATCCCTCAAATGATCCAGGAATACAAGAAAACTTCTGACCGAGTCCCCATGGCAGTTTTGGTAGGTTTGCTCAATATTCTTAACATTGTATCTTCAATCTTCATATCATGTGCATTTGTGACTCATATTAATTTGAGTTTCCTGTGTCATGCCCCTGATTTTTCATTAGCATTGCACTCTTGATGTTCCATTCCAAATGTTACTTGTGTCCTGGTCTAATATTCTTATGTCATATATGTTATGAGACACACTCATAAGAGTAGCAACCTGATATATATTAGAATATTCTATTGTGTTCATGTTTCTCGTAAGAATTTGTTAATAAAATATGTTACATTTCAAAATATATGTGTGAAAGGTAAATCCTTTTGCTTTAGTGGTGTACTTGTAGTTGTACTTAAGTCTCAGAACTTGCATTTTGTGAAGTCAGTACCAATTTTGAAGTGTTGGAACACAAATCATGTTTTACAAGAGTGGGTGTGCTTGATAGCTGAAGTGCTCGAGTAATTAAATGAAATATTCAGTGGTTAATCTGTTTATTGCTTCGGAAATCTATATTAGTGACGTTTTAATCATCTTATATTTGATGCACAAATTACTTCATGCATCTTTGTATCCTTCAGTCACTTTTTTGTATGTTCTTTTAAATTACAAGGGAAACTGAAAAAAGGAAAACGAAAAAGAGTATAAACGAGAGGATGCTCGCTTACAAACCTAAGTTCGAGAAATTACTGTTGGATTTATGCTGGCATGAGATCCTTCTGTTTGAAGGATATGCAGTTTATGTGATGTTGGTGTCAATCCAATTAGGGTGAAAATTTGACTTTGTAAATAAGTTCTTTTATTGTTCTGTTCAGTTCAACTTTTTCTTTGTCGAATTAAATAACAGGAATAAGTGAATCCACTTACAAGAAATTATGAATATTAGCTTGCAGAGCGGCTTATGGGCCTCGTATGTAGGCTAGAGCTTAAAATTTAGTTATAGAAGTGGAAATTTCTAGTCATACGTAAAACTGGATTGAAGATTTATGTAGGGAGGCAAGACGTTTTGTGATGGTAGTTGAATCCTATCCTCTTCTGCATGGCCTGCCGTAGGAGGACAACTGTGTTTGTTATTATATGCTACCTTGTGGAAGAGTATTTTTATTCATCTATTCCTATTCTCTTCCTTCAGGGATCAAGGAAACATTACTATACAAATCCATACTTGCGTGGTGAAGATAAAGTTTATGAACAATGGTTATTTCCTTTTTCCTTGAAAATTGACAGCTTCTTGTATGTTTTCTTGTATTAAAAGATTTCAAAAAACACCTTCAGGTACACTTCACTGCTGAACCATCATCGCTCTTCCGTTTCTGCATTTGCCTTTTCAACACTAGAATCTTCCCTGAGTTCTACAAACAAGAATCACTCTAGCAATGATGAGTCCTGTATACTGAGCCAGCTTTCTGATCTTTTGCCTGTAGCAAGTGACAACTCTATAGCTTTAAACTCATCCACTAAGCAATTGGATATCAGGGCTGTGGACGATTTTTTGCCACCTGAAGATAAACTGCGCGGAGTTTTCTTGCAGAAATTCAACAGCAAAAGTGCAATTTATCACGCGTTGAGTGACGTCGACATAGAACTGAATGCCGATAGTTTTGCAAAAGTAGTGAATGGAGGGAACTTATGTGGGGAATCAATGGTTGTGTTTTTTAATTGGGCAATTGAGCAGCCGCAATTTTTGAAGGACATTGATGCTTACCATATAGTACTTAAAGCATTAGGTAGGAGGAAATTCTTTGTGCATATGATGGAAATGCTAAAAGATATGAGGGATAAAGGAATGAACCCCAATCCAGACACCCTATTTATTATTATGGATAGTTATGTTCGATCGCGCCAGGTTTCTAAGGCGACTAAAGTTTTCAGAGAACTGGAGAAGTATGGGTTACAATGCAATAAGGAATCATTGCGTGTTGCCTTAAAATGTTTGTGTCAGCGTTCACATGTGGGCACTGCGTGGTCATTGTTCAATAAGATGAGAGATAAGGTACAGCGTGATTGCGCAATGTATAATATTATCTTAGGTGGGTGGTCAAAGTTTGGTCGAGTTACTGAAGTGGAGAAATTTTTGAAGGTGATGGTGGATGATGGAATTGAACCCGACTGTGCTACTTATAGTTATCTTATTGAGAGCTTTGGGAGAGCTGGTAGAGTTGATGATGCTGTTAAGATATTTAAGTACCTGGAGGAGAAGGGGAATCTGCTGAATGCTGAGGTTTACAATGCCATGATTTTTAATTGTATTGCCAATTGCGATATTGATGGGGCCTTGAAATACTATGAAGAGATGCTGAATAATTGTTGTGAGCCAAACATGGATACTTACAATAGAATTATCTTGTATTTTCTCAAATGTAGAAGAGTTTCAGATGCTATTGAAATGTTAGATGAGATGCTAGGTCGAGGTATAATTCCTTCAGCGGGAACTGTGACTGAATTCCTCAAGCCCTTGTGTAGCTATGGTCCGCCACATGCTGCATTAGTGATTTATAAGAAGGCAAGAAAAGCAGGATGTAGAATATCGTTGGCTGCCTATAAGCTGTTGCTAATGAGGTTATCTAGGTTTGGCAAGTTTGGAATGCTGCTAAATATATGGGATGAAATGCAAGAAAGTGGTCATTCTTCTGATATGCAGGTTTATGAGTATATAATAAATGGTCTCTGCAACACAGGGAAGCTTGAAACTGCTGTCCTAGTTATGGAGGAATGTATTCATAAAGGGTTTTTTCCCGGCAAAATCATTTGCAGTAAACTGAATAACAAGTTGATGGATTCAAACAAAGTTGAGATCGCATACAAGCTCTTTCTGAAGTTAAGGAATGCCCGCATAAATGAAAATGCACAAAGATACTGGAGAGCTAAAGGATGGCATTTTTAAGCTTTGTGGTCTATTATAGTTTGATGGTGGCAGATCTCCTGTGCAATTTTTGTTTCCGGATTCATTGTTCAATGGGGAAAAAAAAACGAAAAAAGAGCATCTGTTTCTGCATCAATTCATTTCATTGGAAGATTACATGTAGCTAATAGAACAATGAACCCTTGAGTTTCAGGTGGAGAAAATGGCAAGCTCCTCTTCAAGTGCAAGATCTTGATGCAAGGATGCCACAAGGGCTGGTCCTGGGCCAACAATGGTTTTAAATTCCACTAAGTTGCTTCTGAAGAATTACCTGCCCAGAAGTCAAGTTTATTTTTTCAAGGTATGTTGCATAGGCAATTTCAATGCCCTCACTCAAACTTGTTTCCACCAGATATGTTCATAAAGTGAGAGGTCATCCCTCTCTTCAAAAAGGAGGCTGTCTCAAGGTCCATGACATTGAGGAGTAGGACCGTGTCAAAGTTGGGCTAGTAGTCAAAGGCTCCGTTGTCGTATATATCATCTTACCAAAACAGAGTATGCCGTGGATCAACCAGAAGAGGTATGCATAAAAAGTATTTGCCTCAAGGAGGAATTCTCTATAATTCCATCCGTTTTCTGGGTTTTGAAAAGCGTGAATTTCTAAGAATAAGAATCTTACGACATGTTGGGAATCTCTTATGATAATCATCCGCGTTTGAAACATATCTTAATGCCTGAAAGTTGGATAGTTTCAGCTTCTTGCTCACACACACACACCTGAGGAGCATTCTGTCCTTTCCATGCCAATACAATATTCCATCAAATAAAGCATAATTCAAAGCTTGTTGTCTTATTGAGCGGATCAGCCAAGTACCTGAGGAGAGGTGGTCTTCTTCGTCCTCAGTTTGCTAGGTATTGGTAAATTAATTAACTAAATCTCTGAAAGAGCTCTTTGAGTTTCAGGTTCTTCATATTTTGCAGCTCATTCAGTGGCCCAAGATGCAGATTACTCTTTTGCCCATATAATTACATTTTCAACCCAATCCAGGATGCAATGGAAGTTGCTATTGGTGGGAGCATTATCATTTTTTATGAAGCACGGTAAGTTACACCTACTTAACCCCCCTCCGTCCACCCAAATGATAAATTATTTTGCGCCAACATGTTTGCTAAGAAATGAAGAAAACACTAACTGTTCTTGTGCTTCTTCATGGAGTATAGGATAATAGATTTAAAGTGTTGAAAAGCCCCTAGCATTTTGATTTTGTATTCCTGCCTGGTAAATACATGAGTTATAAAGGATACACATGCAACTTTAATTTTGTAAATTTGCATGATCTCAGAATGTTATTAATTGATTCTTGTTTTCTCTATCAGAACCAAGAGGAAACAACCAAGATTCTTTTGAACGTGTTTTAACGGGTTACTACAATTCAATTCGTCAGGGCAGAAGAAGGGTGAGTGGAAGAAAGATATGGGGCAAAAAGTTAGGTCTTAAAAATGGCAGTACGGTGGAATCGCAAAAGGATTCTAAGAAGGATGGTTCTGCTTTTCTGGCAGTTTCTTGACGTGAGGTATTCTGCTATTCCTTTATTTGATCCCTCCTGATATAATTTGGAGGTTTTAAATGATTAGGAAACTATTAACCCAAATTTGTCACTCCCATTTCATCCTTGAGATATCCCGAAATAAGATCCATTTCCTAAATTGGTGACTTTTTTCCCCACTGCAAGTGAGTTTTGTGTTATTGTCAAGGCGAGTGAGTTTTCGTTTTTGTTGTTGTATTGAGTTTTGTATTAGAAATGAAAATATGTTTGGATAAGTAGGTTTTGTAATATGTTATCTTATGAAAAGTTGTGATAGAACAGAAATGTTCGAATTAGAAATGTGTTCTGTAATAGTTTTTTCTTTTTTATGTACGAGAAGACGTGATACAATGAACATGTGTTTGGACTATGATATTTTGTAGTAGTTTTTTGTGCGGAAGATGTGATATTTGTAATAATTTTTTGTATGGAAACACTTGATAAAATGAATTTTCATAAATTTATGGCCCAATCTCATAAAAAAAATGCCTAATTTAAGTTAAACTGCATTCTAAAACTAAGAGTATTTGACAGTCTAAGTGACCATTTGTACTTGGGGTACTTGAGAGTTTACCGCATGTAATTTCCTTCTGCTCATCAACTCTTACTTTTGAAAACTGGTACAGTAATATAGAAGATGACATGGTGGTGGTGGTGGTGGTGGTGGTGGTATCGATCTTGGTGAAGAAGTTTTGCTCCAGTTGAAGACATAGAAAGCTGTTGATGGTATATCTTTCATATCCCTGTTTGGTTTATGAGATTATGCATGATAGGATCCAGTATCATGCATAATTCCTTATTTGGTCAGTGTATTTTAGGCCGTTGGTAGAGTCATTGGCCGATACTTAATTGTTTATTTCATCCAAGTGGTCAACGTCGTCTTTTAACCATCAATCTGCTATTATATTTATTCTCAATTTTCACATATTTCTGTCGTTTAATCTCGCTGTGTGTGCGTGCAAGTATTGCGTACTATATTGTAAGATGCGATCCATCCCTTTGTGCATGCATGAAGCAACGTACCATCCATCTAAAGTAGGGTTAAATGCATTTTGCCCCAATGAACTAATTAATTAATAGGTAGCATTCACTCCCCTTTAACCAACAAAATGTTACATTCTTCCTCTTGGATTAATTTCTTGTTGAGAATGCAGCAACTGCATATTAATGCTGGTTGATATCAAAGTCTGGAGGCTGGTTTGTGAAGAAGAAGAAAAAATGAAGCCTTAAAACGTTTTGATATTACATTTTTTTTTTTTTAAAGTGAAAATGCAGTCTTGTATGGTTAGTGAGTTGAGTTGGTTGGCAGAAATTTTTAGAGTTTGGCGGTGGAATCCTATGTATTTAAATGGAGCTTTGCATTCTGTTCAATTCACACAGAAAATTTCTTTCCCAAAATTTTAGCTTTGCTCTTTGCTCTCTAAAATTCAATATGATATCATCTTTATCTACAACTAGTATTAAATATGATAATTTTAACTTTGCTTTTCGAACTAAAAAAGAACTTAGTAACTATGTGAAATTGAAAATTATCACTTTTTATTTGGGAAAATATAATTTAAACCAACCCCTTCCCAACGAAACGAGCAATTTACACCCTATGAAAAATAAAATACTAATTTATTCCCTATGTTTTTAGAAAGAGCAAAAAAAAAACCCTAGACCCACCAATGTATTACACTCACTCACTCCTCCTGCATCTAGGGAAAATTTTAACTGATAAAAATAATATTATATATATAATATATAATTACATATATAAATATTTATTTATAAAAATAAGATTAAATATATTAATATGTGTATACAAAAATAACATATATATATTCTCTCCTTTCATCTTCTTACCGTCGCCATCGCTACCGCCGCCGGCTCTCCCACCTCACGTCGCCGCCGCTCTACACCTTCCCCTCCCTCCCGCATCCACTTCCCCTTCTCCCCTCCCCGTCGTGCCCCCTCCTCCCCCACTAGCGTCAAAGATCTGCCGACCCCTCACCTCCAAATCTACCCCCACCTTTCCCTTCTCTCCAGGTCGCCAGTCTTTCCGCCTTTGTGCCACCCCCGGCCGAGCTCCTGCTTCCCCGCCGGCGTAGCCTCTTCTCTCTATATATACATATACATGTATATGTACATATTTATATATATACAATATATAAATATATATATACAAAATTAATTATTATATAATATAACAATTTTAATTGTATATTGATTAAATTTAAACCATTGACACTAAATTAAATAAAATCTAAACAGTTGATTTATTAGTTAAATTTGAACATTATATTGAAACCAAAATCCAACGATTTTTAAATAAAGGCATAAATATCAATTTAAATTTTAAATTAAAATAGATAAAAAAAAAACAACGCATGTATGTCACAAGATGCGTCAGGGGTTTTTTTGCTCCTTTTTTAAAAATACAGAAAAAATAAATGGATATTTTATTTTTTAAACTGTAAGAAAAAATACATTTAATCCCTTTTTCTTTTAGTATAAGGTAAGTTGCATATACAAAAAAAGAGAAACATATATATATATATATGCCCCGTTTACTTTGAAAATAGTATTAAATGAGTGATAAAATTATGTTGAACTAAATGAAAGATAAAAAAACCATGTATTAATTGTAATGTGTTTACTTACATATATTATTAAAATCAAATAAAATCTATCAAGTGTTTGTATATGTATTTCATGACAAAATTATCCATCAGCCCATTTAGTACAATTTATTGAAACCACCATTTTCTCCCAAATGTTATGTATCCACTAATTTTGCACAACAATTTTGAAGAAAATCTTGTGCGAATTTTCGTGTGGAATCGGAATTAAAGTGTCGGGTGCATTGAGTAATTAATTTGTTTAAATTCTTTGTTCTATTTATTTTTTTTTTTTTTCCTTCAAATTTCGCTTTTTTTTTTCTTTTGTTCCTTTTCGCTAATTTGTTTAGGCATTCATTAACTTTTGTATTTTTTTTTTTTTACTGAATCTTAATGGTCTCATTCAAGCAGACTTCTAGAAAATCACTATTTCTCTCGGCCAAATGTATGCTCTTCACTAATATGAATTTTAGAATAAAAAAAGAGTCCAACAAGAAGATTTAAAAAAATGACCCCAACATTACACCAAAACAAACCCACTTTCTCCACTAATATGAACTTTAGAATAGGGAATCCAACAAGATGACGAAACACTCACCTGGATTTTGGTCTTCTCGGCCTCTGTTGCAAATGACCCAAACAAAGATGAGGAAAGTGGGTTTGTTTTGGTGTAATGTTGCTAGGTGAGCTACTCCATTATTATTGAGGGTAAGATGGACTTTTGCCCGTGGAACTTATGATTGTATAAATCACATTATAACTTATACCACCACCTTTGATAGTATAAGTTATGCAAGTGTAACAATAATTAATACAAAAACTCTGTAATTGTACAGAATCCCCAAACATAAAAATAAATATATTATTCTTTACTAATTTTCTTATTCAGGCTAATACATCAAAGTAAACAAGTCATAATGTACATCAATCACAACTAACCCAACCCTATCAAGGTATTCTCCACATTCTAAATACAAAATTACCACAAACGATTTAGGATCATAATGCATAGGTAATTTCTGGTTAATTTACTCAGACAACTATAGAAGCTAATGCTAAAGATTCTCTACCAACATTCTAAAACCTTCTCCCTATAATACACAGATACTTCGAAAAATTACTTAATGCAATGTCGGACACGGACATGGCTTGGATATACCTCGGACACATGTCGGACACGCCTCGAATACGGCAAAGGCATGTCCGAAAATATAAAATAAAAAAGAAAAAAAAGGACACGGTGTTGGCGTGCCCGACACGTTTTGGATTTTTTTTATAATTTTTAAAAGTTTTGAATTGTCTTTTTTATTAAAAAAAAAAAAGAGTTTTGGCTAAATAAAAAAGACAAAAAATAATTTACTTCTCTCAAACTAAAAGTTTTGGGATAAAATTACTAAAAAATTGAGAGATGGTCATGATAATTTAAGTAATTATATATATTTTAATATAAACCAAAATTGAGATGATTAGAAATATTTTTATTGCGTACTTTTAATATAAACTAATTATATATATTTTTGAAGTCATGTATTTTAATTAAAAATTTAGATATAAGATATGCTTATTTTATGTATTATCTTGATATTTTTTATATTGCATAAATTTTATAAAAAAATTTAGAATATATATATATTATATTATATATAACCGTGTCAGTGCTGTATCGGGTTCTAATTTTTTAAAATTTTTCATATCACCGTATTCGTATCGTATCGTGTCCGTATCGCCATATCCGTGCCCATGCATCATAGCCTTCTATTCCATTCCTGCCAAATAGTGTACATAAGGGAAGCAGTCACCGCTCCAAAATGATCACTTCGACTTCTTGATTGATTTAAATTATTTTACACACATATCCTTGCACTTAATTATCACATGGTCTTCAGAATTTTAATTGCTCAAATCACTAATAATCTTTATCTACTAGATAGATAGATGCGTAAGTCCAGAGGAATGATAACATTGATTACCTTAAGAGATCGAAATTGCGAATTATTAACTAATAAGGAGGGAACAAAGTGTAATTAACACTTTTCATATGATTTCCACTGCAACTTGCAAACTTCTGAAGTCTAACAATGTAGGGTATTTCAACTTTGGGGCCCAACTGTTTAAGGTTGTTGGAGAGTTTTTCCGTCAGTTGCTTCCCAGAAGTCAATAAATGATCAACCCAATGATTAGATACTTCATTCATACATAACAAAGCCAAACTGCATGATGGGAATCGCCAGTTTAATAATAGCACATGCCAGACCGAACTGCAAAAATTATACCTGGTACGACAGACAATAATGTAGGCGCAGCTATCTCATCATTCTCCAGGAAACCACTACATAATATAAAAATATGGACCAGACAAAATTGAGACATACGATTCGGACAAACCAAATATTTCAAGATCAAGTATCAACCAACTATAAAATAACCCAATTACATGCATTATGAAATGCACACAACTTGAAGAATAAAAGTAGTCCAAGATGTCAGAATAAGGAGAAGAAAATGCTGCGAGAAACGAATAAAAAGTGTCAAAAAGGTAAGGGTAAACTGAAGTAGTTTGTTTCAAACCACCTTGTCAAGCTAGTTGGAAACACTAAAAGAAACAAGCATCTGAGAACAAAGCACCAAATAACCAATTTCATTGCTCACTCAAAACATCAACAATTGCTAATGAATTAAATAATAACCTATTTATTGAACACCGGAAAAAATTGCTCAAATAACTAAATGTTAAATGCCATGAAAAAAAAAGATACAGAGCAGAGTACAAAGCAGAAACTATACTACACTATCAAAAGTCACAGCCACCAAACAAATAGTGCAAGAAATCCATATAACACGCACAATGGTAAAGGCTACATAAGAGATAAATTTTCATTTAAAACTTTAATAGCAATGCATCAGTAGATCTAAAAAGTTAGCAAAAGCTACTACACTAAATCCCATATTACAAACTACTCCTTCATGTCACTAGAAACAATGGGAACAGTAAGTACAGCCTATCCATAACCAGAACCTTGTTGATGTAGCAAGGATGTCAAAAGAAATTAAACATATAGTCAAGCATCAAAATATCCTCCTTAGGAAAGCTCATCATCCACAAAATTACTTAATCATCATCTTCGTCTTCCTGCAATAAATTGGAAAAAGGTTTCTCAGCAACATAATTGCAAACACTAAGTAGCAATTTTAGAATCACAACTGACCTCTCCACTGCCTTCCTCATCTTCCTCATCATTAACCTCTGATTTTGACTTGTCAGACTCATCATCATCCTCTCCAGACTATTAAAAGTTGCAAGGTCACATCAGCAACTTGAAATTGACAATGGCATCTCATATATAAATCATAGTTTCATAGTAAAAGATATCGCTACAAAGATAATACAAATAGATTACCAATTTTCTGTTGTAGGCTTCCATTTTTCGCTCATATTCTTCCTTACGCTTCTCTGCCTTTGCCACAAAGGGAGCTTTTTCCTATATTAACATCATTTAATTTCACAAGAAATTTCACATCAAAACCAACTAATACAAGAAAACACAATAAGGTGGGATGTTTGTTGAAATAGAAACCTAAGATATCTGGATCTGGAGAACTATTACCTCATCGCTCAAAGACTTCCACTTATCACCACCAGCTTTACCAACCTATATATACCCATTGACTGCATCAAACACCATAAACAAAACAAAAGGCAAGAATAAGACAGCAAAAAACAAAAAGAAAGAGTCACCCACAGCAGCAACAGATTTGTTGTTGGGATGTTTTTCCTTGTACTGCTTCCTAAAGTCTTCCCTGCAATAATTATGCAGCATATTTGAAACCTCAATTATGAAAACACAGCAGTGACTAACAACTAACATATACAAGGAGACATCTGAGAGACAACAAACAAGAATGAGATTTACATACATGAAAACAAAGAAGGCACTTGAAGGCCTCTTTGGCTTGTTAGGGTCCTTTGCTGCTTGCTTCTCCTTCTTAGTCTGCTTCTTCACAGCAAGCCTAATATTCACACACAAATTTGTTTATAACAGATTAACTGAAGCAAACAAAATACGGAGAAGTATGAATTGCAGTCAAATGACATAGAAATATATAAATACACCAGACTAACAGATCTGCTTGACTTTCTCTTTCCTTCATTTTTTAAAGAGGAATCAGACATAGATAAAAACCTAAGATGATTTTTAAAAACAATACTAAAGAAGATATAAAAATAATGAGAGAATTTCATCAAAAATACTTCACTCGGCATAAACGAAAAACTAACACAGACAAAAAAACCTAGCAAATCAACTAAAACACAAATGATTTTAAGCTTGTTGGTTACGAACCACGCCTACGAAAATATTACCAGAAAAAGAACGTGAAGGAAAAAATCGCTCACCTACTGTCGCCTTTCCTCGAATCAGCCTTCGATTTTCCTCCTTTCATCTGAAAAACATAACAAACAGATCTGAGAAAGCGACCGCGATAATCAAAACTAAAAGACAAAAAATTGAAAACAAAAAAGATGCAAACATAATACGGAAATCGACGCCGAATCCGCAGAAATCACCTCAAATAAGAACGTAGGGTTAGGGTTTGAGTTTCCTTTTTCCCCGTGCTGCCTTCGCTAGAGTGAAACAGAAAAGGCGAGAGAGATATTTAGAGAGAGAGAGAGAGAGAGAGAGAGAGAGAGAGAGAGAGAGAGGGAGATATTTAGAGAGAGAGAAGCGTGAGCGATTATTATAAAGGGGGAGTTGAAATATTTGAAAAGTGAGCAGTGAAATTGGGGAATTGAATGAAATATACGCGCGAGGGTTGGGAATTGGGGATTTGGGCGGGATATCTAAAATATTTTGCCACCTCATCGATCCGTGTGCGGACTCAGGACAGTATATTCTTTTCGGGATCCATCCGATTACCCATTTCTGTTGACCCGTTTTCTCTTTTGGCCCATATTATTCTCGGGTTATACTTGTTCTTGGTCTTATTCTTTTTCTTAAGTATATTCTCCAGTTTTTTAATAAATTTTATGGATAATTGCATAATAACCCTTGTATTATATGAGAATTGCTAAAAATCTACCTGTGTTGATTAAGTAGTTAAAAAAGATTCTTTGTAATTATAAACCCTGCGAAAAAGATCATCTCCCTTAAAAAAAATGGAGAGTGTCCTACACGCGCTGAAAATGTGACTGGAGCAACTTTTTTACTCATTTTTAACCTTTACCCTCTTTGAATTGATAGAATTGCCCTATCTTTATTGTTTTTTATTAATTCTTTATATTTTTCATATTTACTGAAAAAATAAGATAAGTACTAAATAATTAATATTCTTTAATATTTATATGTAAAAAATATTATGACATCAAATCAACTGATTTTTAAAATATCAAATATTAGGATTGTTTTTAATATATTTTATATGTTTTTTTAAAAAAAATAATAATTTTTACTTCTTCCTTTTTACTTCTAAATATTATTAGTTAATTAAGAATTATAATTCTATCTTGAATATATTTTAAAATTGTATTTTTAAATAAATTATACTGAATAACTTTTAATTTAAATATTAAAAAAAATATAAGTTCATCATCTTCCTCAAACCCCCACCCTCGCAACATCACCATGGGTGGCCGTCTAACAACAGTCCATGGTACTAGAGACTAGGTGAATGTTGGCGTGAACATTTAGGCTCCCGAGTTCCATACGAGTACGGTCCTTCCATCATCCGTCTCCCGGTCTAAGTCTAGGGCATGGAATTAGGCATCAGTTTCCATCTTGGACTAGACAACTATGCTCAATAACTCGAGACACGTTTGCTCTATTGATTGACGTAGGAAATCATTCCCTACTAGACCAATCATTGTGGGCACAGACTTAAAGAGTTTCATCTGTCTTAAAGCGCATAGGAGACTCGACTGTCATATACTGACAGGTGACGGATCCTATATTGGAATCCACCGTCCTCAATACATATTTCGACTGCACTGGATAAGGTTTATAATGAACGTATCCCAGATACGGACATCTCTTGCCAAACCCTAGATACAACCATCATATGCATGTGATTGTCATGATTCCTCAAGTCCGAGGATTAATCTCGTACTATCAGAGCCGGGAATTCCAATCATACCGACCAGCCTCCAAGGCTTCCATATGACGATTCTCGCGAGTCAGTTCAGTCAGCTGACACCCTTGTCAACTAACCCACTAATATTGCATAGACGTCAAACGTCTACCACCGATGAAATACGACACTCATCCAATAAATGCAATCCTTAGTGCAAGTCTCTATAGGACCCTCGATGCCCTGTCTCGAGGTCCTCGACTTGGAACATTTTAGACCAACCCTCAGAAGTTGGTTTCATAGCTGTCATCCAACGCACAGCCCAACTACATGGGTTATCCAATTGGTCTGTGAGAATTTGTTGTGACGTTAAAACATCGTTTAACGTAATCAGTAAGCACAACAAACACATAATGCCAAGGATGAATACTCACTATATTCATCAAGTCAATATTACTTTAATAAAAATTGCTAAATAGTACCCAAAACCGCCAATCCAATTGGCTTTCTGATCACCTATTCTAACATAGGAGCCTCATTTGGTTGGGGCGAAGAGATTGAAAAGAAACTCACACTCTTATTTAAGTAATTTATTTTAATAATAAATCAAAATTAGTTATAAAATAATAAAATTTATACTATATGCAAAAGTATGAATTCTACGTGTTTGTTCCCCACGATAAAAAGGCACTCACACTCTTACTTAAGTAATCTTCTTTAGCAATAAATCAAAATTAATTATAAAAAGATAAAATTATAAAAATTATTTAATTCTAATACCTCTAAACTACTTAGACAATAATAAATATATTTAATTAAAAATAAATAGGCAAATAATATTTCAACGTGATTAATTTGTCAAAAGATATTTTAAAATACTTTAAGAAATATTTAATTTACTATGACATAATAAATTTTAAAATGAAACAACATTTGAATAATATAAAAAATTAAATATAATCTAAAGTTTAAAAAGATAAAGAAAAAGTATCATGAAATTTTAAGTAAAAGTTATCAATCTTATTAAATTAAAAGTGCTTTTGAAAAAAATTAATACGAGTAACTTTTAAATATTTCAATATTAATATTAGACAGTGAATTTTAAATTATACTTTTACGTACTTTTTTCTTTTGTCATAGTATACTGGAGGTGAATAATGCTAATAAGTGCAACTTATGATTATGATTAAGTATATAAAAGTGATAATCTTTTAAGAGTTTATTCTTATTGTGAAAATACATTTGTAATTTAACATAAGTACTCTTTACAAATAATAAATAAGAATTATTTATATAAAGAGTAAATATTATAGTTGGTCCCTTAAGTTTGTGTTTAGAATTACTTTAGTCCCTAAAGTTCATTTCTCAAAGTTAGCATCCCTAACCATGATTTTTGTCTCAAATCGGTCACTCTGACCATTTTTGGACAAAAATGTGGCCAGGAAATGGTTATGTGAATGGCACATTGCTTAGTTTGCAGGAGGTTATTTTGTCATTATGTATTTTTTTTATTAAAAAAAATATATATTAAACACGCCCTAGTCATGCTATGTGAAACGGGTGTGTTCTCCAGACGAGCATATTTTGACATCAAACAAAAGATTACACGCTAAGACCGAGTTGTGTAACACAATCATGTTCTTCAATGCATAATTTCAATGCGTGAACAAACCAGAACACGCCTAGGTTGTGTTCCACCACCAAAGCTATGTTTTGTCCTAGAGTCGTATTTTTATCAAAATTCTTCTCCAATCATGATTTTATAAACTTTTCAACTATTTACGGGACAATTCAGGAGTTTCTAAGAGAGATAAATAGTTTGTTGCAACGAGTTCATTTTATTATATCACATACATTATTTGTTTCAATGGTTGTTCACATACAATACCCACTTAGTACTCAATGTGTATTTCTAGCTCTCTTATTATATCAAGCAACAAACACAACCACATAAGTCAGCACGAAAAAGATCTTCATACATTTATGTGCTTTTTGGAGTTTTTATACATCATTCTCCAAATGCTAACATTCTTCAATAGGCCATGACATTTTCTATCCGAAAGAAGAAAAGATTAATTTGACAAATTTTACAAATTTAAGCAATGAAAGAAGGAAAACAAAATTTAACTGACCATTTTATCCTCAATTATAATATTGGTAAGACGGACCAATTTGAAACAAAAAATAAATAAAGTTTAAGGATGCTAGCATCGAGAAATTAACTTGAGGGACTAAAGTGATTTTGAACGAAAATTAAGGGATCAACTATAATTTTAACGATTATATGTGGTACACTCAAATGTGTGTGCACAATGATGTGAGAAAAAAGAGCTCAATCAAATTGATTTCTTGGACTCGAGCGGAGTAGGCTTAAGTTTCTGCAAGCTAGGGAAAGGGACCTGCAAAAAAAGCGTTAGCACTCTGACGCTCAAGTCAGTGAACAGTTGTGGAATAAATAAGCTCAAATGTAATGAGAAAGTAAAAAAGAAATTGCGTGAAGTGAGCATAAAGTGTGCTTAGTGTAAACAAAGAGAAGAGTTTGTGAGCTTAGAGAGTAGAAAAACATTGTTGAACTTGAGAAAGCAGCCAACTTATCCCCCTATACTAGCCAAGGGAGCTGGTATTCATAGAGGAGTTTCCTTGAGCGAGAAGGACTCTTCGTGACCTTGGACTCTTGGAGGTTCAGTTACCCGACCTTCCTAGAGTCCTGCGGGGCAAGGCCTCCTGACAAGTAGGATGTAGTTGACAGGAAACTTGGATGTCTTCCCAAATTTTCAGGAGGCGGTTGTGGACCTCCCCCCCCCCCCCCCAGATTTGGAGGAGGTGGCTGCAAGATCCTTGTTCAGATAAGGATAGGGCTGGATAACCTAATCCTTCATTCATAGCCGGGTCAGACCCCTTTATGTGGGCCTCCCTTCTGCGGGCCTTCATTCCCTGGGCCTTCTTTCTGGCGAGGGGTGGTTAGGCCTGGTCTTGACTTCCTTCGGGGGGGCCTCTGATCCGGTCCTTCTCTGGGCCTGCAAGTACAAATTGGGCCCCCTTGGGGGATACTTTATGTCTTGCATTCCTTTGGACTTGTGTGATCTATTTTTTTCTTTTGGACCATTTGGGCCTCTTTGGGCCAGCCATTTTTATGCACATCACACAATTAGTTTAAAATTTAAAAACTGATTATTATTTAAAAAATTATATTTATTAGATACATAAAAAATCAAATAGATATATAAATATGGAAAGAATATGGAAAAAAATTAGAGAAGAAAAAAAGATGTGGAGTTGAGAAGAGAGAGAAAATAAATCAATAAAATATTAAGAAAATTTAACAGACCATGAAATTGAAGACACCAATAGGGTACCAAAGAAGAAAAATGTTTGGTATTTATAATTCCTCTAAACTACTTAGAAGATGAATAAAATATCTAAATAAAAGATAAATAGGCAAATAATATTGTGCACTCAGTAAACAAACTGAGTAGATTTACGAGTAATCCTAGCAAAAATCATTGAAAGGGGTTAATTAGGGTCCTTCGATACCTAAAATACACTTCAAATTATGGATTACATTATACGAGATATCCAGTGACGCCAATTGGATATCCGATACTAAAGATACTATCCACAAGTGGCTATGTATTCACCATTAGAGGTGGTGCAGTATCTTGGAAGTCCTCAAAACAAACGTGCATAGCTCGTTTCGCAGTGGAATGTAAGTTTATAACTTTAGATAAAGCTGGAGAATAAGCTGAATGGCTTCGTAATTTATTGGTGGGCATTCCTTGTTGAACTAAACCAGTGACTACAATTGTGATACATTGTGATAGTCAGTCGGCTATTGGAAGGGCACAAAGCAGTTTGTATAATGGTAAGTCAAGACATATACGTCGAAGACATAATACCATAAGACAGTTGATCTCTAATAGAATCATATCTATTGACTATATAAAGTCAAAGGATAATTTAGCGGATCCATTAACGAAAGCCTTTCTAGAGATCAAGTATATTGTTTGTCGAGGGGAATGGGATTAAAACCTGCCAAGTAAATCTTTATAGCGGTAACCCAACCTTGTTTACTGGAGATCCCAAGATCTTGGTTCAATGGGGTAACTAGGTTATACAGATTGTGGAAAGCACTTTGAGTTTTACTCATTTCCATTCCTATGACAAAAAGTGTTGTCAGTAAAAGGGTAGAGGTTAAGCTATAAGCTTTTAATGATTCATATTCTAAGTTAAGAACATTATAGGAGATCACCTATATAAGTGTGAAGACGGGCCGCTTCAAATGTAAAACACTTATGAATCCAAGATGGAGTCCAAGGCCAAAACGGACTCAACCGTGAGAACCAAACATATTAGAGAAGGCATTGTGAGGGTACTATTGTCTTGGTTTACACCAACGGCTGAATAGTTCAAGACATCATGTTCACTGATTAGCCAAGTAAATCGGATGATATTCCCCTAAGGAAGGTTCAAAGCCACAAACTACCTATCCTGATGCAATGACTTCTCGGTTGAAACTAGGGGTGGCAACGAGTCGAGCTCGAGTCGAGCTCGACCATTTTTGGCGAGCTCGAGCTCGAGCTCGATTTTGAAGGGTGTGGCTCGAGCTCGAGCTGTACGAGCTTGAGCTCGTAATTATTTGTACAATGTTTTTTTTATATTTTTTAATTATTAGTATAATTTTTTAATAAAATTATAGTATTATAAATTATAATAGTATAGAGTATGTATATATATAAATTAATTATTAGGACTTGTTAATTTAAAAAATTAGAAGAGATTACAAATAAATATTAAAATATAACATAGAATTTATATGTGTCATATTAAAAAAAATTAAAACTTACTAAATTGTTGATTAAGCTTGTTGATTCATTATTATTATTATTATTATTATTATTATTATTATTATTATTATTATTATTATTATTATTATTATATTATTATTATTATTATTATTATTATCATCATCATCATCATCATCATCATCATCATCATCATCATCATCATCTTTAGATTAATTCATGGGAATCACTAAGTTTTGACATAAATTTATAAGTAAAATTTATAGATTGTATAATGTATACTATGTACTTTGATATAAATATAAGACTCACAAATAGATATAAAAATCATAAGTTAATTGTTAGGACTTGTTAATTTAAAAAAGTATAAGAGGTTATAAATAGATATTAAAATATAACATAAAATTTATATGTATCATATTAAATAATTATTTTAAAGAAAAATATAAAAATTTACTAAATATTGATTAAGTTTATTTTTATATAAATTATAAAGTTTAAATATATAAATAAAAGTACCAATACCATAGTTTATTATTATCTAAAATAAAATGTATGATATTGATTAATAATTACAATATATGATCAATTTTGAGTATAAAATTGATAAAGTATTGAATATCAAATTAACATATAAAAATTCTAAACATAAAAAAATATATAAAAAATTTAAAAAAAAAAAAAGAGAAAAGCTCGCGAGCTTAAAAAATAGAGAGAATTGAGCTCGAGCTCGAGCTCGAGTCGAGCTCAAACTCAAGCCGGCTCGCGAAGCTCGCGAGCCGGCTCGACTCGTCTGCCACCCCTAGTTGAAACTCTCTTAAGTGTCTACATGCTTATATGCATTAATTTTGATTCACGTAGGGGATTGTTGGAAAATAGTGAATGATAAAATTAAAGAATAAATCGTGACGAGTGATTGGTTACGATGTGCGATGCATAACAAGCTCGTGATAGCTCTGACAGCTCGTGACACGTAGATAATGGCTGATGGGCCCCAATCATCATCCGGTCGTGTCTGATCAACCTAATAGGTGTGCCCTTTGGTTGAAATGATGTGTCCATAGGGTGAAACCCTCTGGATGAAACGACGCGTCCATTTGAGTAAAATGGTATGTCCTTTGGGTAAAATGATGCATCCATTTGAGTGAAATGGTATGTCTTTTGGGTGAAATGATGCGTCCATTCGGCAGAAAGGTCATAACCTTTCAAAGGCATCTTTTCTGATTGGACATGTCCGTTCGAAACACCTTTCCAACTCCTATAAATAGGCCTCCTATTTCATTTCATTATTCATTTAAATCATTCATAGCATTCATAAGCATAAAAGCATTTTGCAAATAGAGTTTAGCAAAAGAAGTTTCAAAATATCGTTTGGTTCAACGTTTCTCAAAGTTTGTAGTGCTGCTACTTTGAGATAGAAAGTCGTTGTATATTGGGAGACAAATTGCCGATTCCGTGAGCACCAGAGCGGGGCAATAATTGTCTTAAAGATAAAGAGTCTAACTCTTGCCTCGACTTCTTAATGCACAATTTCTCGTACTATCCATCTCATTCATTCCCTACAGTTTGTTTCCAAAGCTAATTGGAAACATGAAGAGAAGCACCGAATAATATTATTTCATTGGATCACCCAAAAATAACAACAATTGCTAAATGACACTGGAGAAATTGCTCTAAATAACTGAATGTTAAATGCCAATGGACAGAAAACATACACAGCAGAAACTCTACTACATTATAAAACAGATAATGCAAGAAATGGTAGAGGCTACAAAAGAGATAAACTTTCATTTAAAATTGTAATAGCAATGCATCAGTGGATCTAATCAGTTAGCACAACCTATACGCAAAAGCATATATTTACGTCATTTTATTTCAAAAGAAAATTCTCATCAAACAACTTATAATATAAGAAAACACAAAATGGGGGTATTTTTGTTGAAACAGAAACCTCAGACATCTGGAATATGGAGAATTATTACCTCATCACTCAAAGACTTCCACTTACCAACACCACCTTTACCAACCTATATATAGACACATTAATTGCATCAAACACCATAAATTAAAGTTCCTCGTCTTTGAAATTTTTTTCATTAAAGTCCTTGACCGTTAGATATAATGGAATTTAAATTATAAAGGACGGAATATTCCATTGGGAAAAGGGTAAAATTGAAAAAATCCAAATTCCTATATTATTCTTCCATAAAATATTTACCTAACCTATTTAATCTTCTTTTCATGAAAAAAAAAAAATACATAAAATTCCACAAAATCACGAGATTTGTATAAAATAAATGTCATAGCAATCGAGGAAACAATTAGTATTTATATGATGAAGAGGGTGCAATCGAAGAGAGAATACATCACAAAGTATCCCGGCTCACTTTGTTCAAAAATGCAAAAAAATATTGAAAAAAATTAAAGATGAATGTAGGGCATACATTGGCGCACATACTTAGTAACTTTTAATTTACTTATGTCGGAGTTTATTTTAGATGGTTCTAAGTTTGTAGAGTACAATTGCAAAGATAGGCCCAACATAAACTACCACTAGTGTTGGTGGACTTTCAATTTGCTGACTTCATTAAGCAGTGTAAACGGTGCGTACATTAAAATTCTTGCAAAGTGTTGCGAGACAATAACTTGTGAAGAAAAAAAAAAAAACTATCAAAGTTAGGAAAAGTACATGATGTTAAACATATAAATATTTTTGTCGGCATTAGTGACAAATTGATGTTGATTTTTTTTAATGCAAAATAAGTTATAGTACGTGATGTGATATCATTATGATGGTGCAAGAATTAGACCAGGGACCAAGATGCAATTTCCTGAAGAAGTATTATGAAATTACTAAACTACCCATGGTGGTTACACCCACTATTTCCTGAAGAAGTATTATGAAATTACTAAACTACCCATGGTGGTTACACCCACTAAGTTAGTGGGATTATGAAATTTACCGAGTTGCTCCCGGCGGTTGCACGAATAGTTAGTGGTCGGTTGGGGGACTAAATCGTCTTTACGCCTCCCCACATTCTAGTATAAATAGTCCATAATTCATTGTAAAGGGGGAAATTTTTCTAGCAGAATTGTTTGTGTTATATTCTGATGGAATATTATTTTTGTACCATCAAATTGGGGCCGTCTGTGGAAAATTCGGATATTTCTTTCGAGTGTGAGAAATTCTAAAAATCCGAAACAAGAAAATCACAATCTTGAGTATGCGAAAAATTTTGATAGATGGAAATTCATTTTTTGGGTTCTTAAAAAAAGGTTGCCTTGTCCCACCACTTCTTTCGCTCTCTCTCCATGAAAGAAAAGAAAAAGTTTTGAGTGGGAGTTGTGATAGATAGAAAAGTCAGTCCTCCTAAGCATAAGGCACTCAGAGACAGAGAGAATAACAACAATAGAAGCAGAGATGGGGAAGTACACGAGGAAAGCTAAGATGACTGCAGGCGTAGCCCTCATGTACATCTCGCAGTCCTACCTCGGTGTCCGCACCCGCACCAAAACCCTAGCCCTCCAGCACCAACAATCGACCGCCGCCAACCCGGACGCCTGTTACCTTGAGCTATGCTCCCGACGACTTGAAAAAACCCATGCAGCAACAAAATTCGCGGCAAAGATGTGGTTGCAGAGGGAAGGAAGAAGACCCGGAAGTTGAAAACCGGGAAGAGTGTTTCCAGACGGGTGTGATTTTGGGCTCAATTGAGGCAGGCGTATGGCGATTGAGGCCTCCTTTGGGGAAAATGTTTTGGATATTGAAGCTGCAGAGGAAGAAAAGTTGCCGCCTCCAGTGGATGAATTACCTCCGCCCCTATGTCAAGTGCGGCCACATCTCCCCTGATGAAGAAGACCTCATTCTCCGCCTATGCCGCCTCCTCGGCAACAGCCTGCCAAAGAGGAGAGAGGCAACGGTTCAGTCTAAGTTGATGCCTCAGCCATCGCACCACCGCCGTCCGATCACCGGAAACATTTTTCGGTGCATCCTCGGCCACGCGCGTCGCCCCCTGGACCGTCGTTCGCCGCTCTAGCTCGATCTGCCGCGAGTGTCTCCGTCCGGCATCCCATGCGCCGACACTCGCCCATCACCCATCAAGAAGGAGTGAAGAACCAAACTTTTCCGGCATGGAGGTGATCTGGCGGCCGCCGGCGAGATCTTCGCTGGTGGCGCTCTCTGTCACCGACCTCGTCCTCGACGCGTTCTTTTGCACGCCCTACCTTGGCCCCATTCGTTGCCGTACCTATGAACCACGGTCTTTTCAGCAACCATGGCCTTCTTTATTTCGTGAATACAAAATCAAGTTTTTTGAAGATGGTCTCACCTGTCGTATAACCAAAATTCATAGTGAGGCTTCAGTGGATAAGAATGCCAAAGAGATAAAGGAATATATACAAGAAATGTATTGGGGTTCCAAGAAAACAAGTTTTGCTACTTGGCCATAGTAAAGGTGGAGTAGATGCCGCCGCTGCTTTATCCATGTATTGGGATGAACTGAAAGATAAGGTTGCTAGATTAGCATTAGCACATAGTCCATATGGTGGTAGTCCAATTGCTTCAGATATATAGTCCGTATATATGTACGTCGGTGGATGGTAGTATTGATTAGAAGACTCATATGATTGTATAGATGACCTCTGTTAGGATAGTAGCATCCATCTGACAAGAAAACACGTAATAAAAGAACTATTTTTTGGTTCTAGGGGGAGATGGTACGGGGATTTCTCGGCTCTCCACCCTTCTGTGTGCGGTTTTTTTGCTCTCTTTTTCTATAGTCCCCTAACTAAATTTTCAAAATGTAATATCTCCTAAATTTCAAGTATAAAGAATACATTATCCTAAAATAAATGCTTAATAACTTCATTTTAATTATATTAAATATCTTAAAAAAATTCTTTTGAGCTAAATTTGCGACGGGAGAATGGTCAAAAAGCAAAAAAGGGAAATACGCATATTGTGAAGAATAAATAAAAAAACGCCGAAGCAAAAGGCTTCCTTGAGGCAAATAAAAATCAATAAAAAAGCCCGAAGCAAAAGGCTTCCTTGAGGCAAAATAAAATCAAAGAAATGCCCCGAAACTAAAACTCCCTTGAGGCACCTAAAAAATTCCTGGAAGCTAAAGCTTCCTTGAGGCACACAAAAGCCCCGAAGCAAAAGCTTCCTTGAGGCACACCGAAGAAAAGCCCCGGAGCTAAGGTTTCTTGAGACATACAGAATAACTGGAGCTTACAACAAAAGCAAAAAGGGGACAAGAATTTCATATCATGACTAGATGCATACGACATTGAGTTGTTTGGTATTATTATTATTTTCAGCTATGCAATCAAAAACTGAACATCTCGATTCTATGTTTTTAGTTTAATAAGCTTCTTATGCTTTATCATTGACGATAATATTTTATGAGAGAATATGAAAAGTGATTCTCGCAGAATATCCAGTCAAAGAAGGCAAAGGCCTAAGCAAGGGACTAAAGGAGTCAATCCTGCAAATTGACGGAGCATATGCATCTGATTCAACTCCTAAATATTCCCCTAAAATATTTTGGAGTTGGGGGGGCTGCTGATGGTGCAAGAATTAGACAGGGACCAAGATGCAATTTTCTGAAGAAGTATTATGAAATTACCAAACTACCCATGGTGGTTACACCCACTAAGTTAGTGGGGTTATGAAATTTACCGAGTTGCCCCCGACGGTTGCACGAATAGTTAGTGGTCGGTTGGGGGACTAAATCGTCTTTACGCCTCCCCACATTTTAGTATAAATAGTCCATAATTCATTGTAAAGGGGAAAAATTTTCTAGCAAAATTGCTTGTGTTTTATTCTGATGGAATATTATTTTTGTACCATCACATTATAATAACATTTGAAACTTATTTGTTGCGAGTGATTTTATATTTAATTATGGGAGAATTGCAATAACATTTATTTTATACATAGTCTTGTAATATTTTGTATTCTTTTCATGCAAATAAAATTATAATATATTATGTAAATATTTTATGAAAGAATAACATAGGAATTTGGATTTTTCCAATGGAATATTCCATCCTTTATATATATATTATTATTTTTTTGGAAAAAACAACAACTTTATAACCCAGAAAAATATCTAGACTAATATATCCATAGCTCTGCGAAATCCTTAGGATTCATGAGGCATAGACCGTCCTTTTGCCATATTACCGATAAGAAAAGCATGCAAGTGAGATTTAACAAAATGGACAAGCTCCGCTGGTGATTGTTGAATTCCCTCAAATAGCAACCGATTGCAATGACCCCATATTCCCCAAGCCAACGTAAGGACCAGAAAAAATTGATCTGCTGAGCACTGCTTCGATATGTGACGCAACCAATTTTCCGCCGAACCATGCCAAGATGAGGAGATCGCCCAAGGAACATCAATCAGAGCCCAACATTGGCGAGCAAATGCACATCGAATAATAACATGTTCCTCATTCTCATTTAGATCGCCACAAACAGGACAAATATTTGCAACCTCAAGCCGTCGCGCTTGCAAATTAGCACACACAGGTAATACACCATGAGCAAGCCTCCAACCAAAATGCTTGATACGACCCGACAGACGAGCAACCCACAAAAACGTCCAGCCATGACCATGGCTTAAACTAGAAGATTCAGCCAAACCTCCTCTTGAATGTGCTAGCTCACGCTCCGCAAGAATGTAAGCACTCTTAACACTAAACACACCATTCTTAGAGTAGTACCACACGATTGTATCAGAAGATGGGCTGTTAGACAACGGAATCGAGGAGATACACTGAACATCCTCCTCGCAAAAAAGCTCCTGAAGTTGTACCACATCCTAAGCATGCTAATTTGGTAAAATCAGATCCTCAACTAGCAGAGAGTCAGTAGACTCATTCCTTGGAGTAATTGGTTTAAATTCCAGTGGTCGAGGCAACCAATGATCATGGCAAATTTGAATTTGAGCCCCGTCACCAACACACCACCGGCAGCCAGCGTCAGTGATAAATTTTGCCTTCATTATGGCCTGCCATGTCGTTGAAGGATTATACCCGAGGGACGCTTTACTAAACTCGGAGGTCGGGTAATAACGGGCCTTCAGAACCTTTGCAAGAAGTGAGTCCGGGTTCTTGATCAACCTCCAAGCCTGTTTAGCCAATAGAGCAGGATTGAAACGCCGCAAATCTCGAAACCCAAGACCACCATTTTCCTTGCTTTGACAAAGCCAAGACCAAAAAACCCAATGAATTCGGCGCTGTTTCTGCGAGCTCCATAAGAAGTCTGCAAATATGGATGAGAATTCCCGAAGAAGACTGTTAGGAAGGTAGAAACATTGCATCATATATGTGGGCAGTGATTGAAGGACAACTTTGATCAAAATTTCCTTTCGTGCCGAAGAAAGAAACTTTTCCTGCCAACCCAACACACGCTCAGAGATTCTATCCCGCAGACGACTGAAAACAACTCTTTTTTTTTTTTTTTTGGCCAATTACAGAAAGCATCCCCAAATATTTATCTAACTTGGCCACCACACACACATTGAGAATACTAGCAAGAGTCGTCCTTATTGGAACCTTTACGTTAGGACTAAAATCCTTCTCGGATTTGTCGAAATTAACCATTTGTCTAGAAGCCCTCTCATACAATCCAAGAATGCCTCCAATAGCCATAAGAGAATCCTCCGTAGCTTGACCAAAAAAGCAAGGAATCATCGGCAAACAGAAGATGTGAAATTCGTGGAGCACTGCGTGCCACAGCAACACCACGAAGCACACATCTCGACTCCGCTTCCTGGAGCAAAAGGCTGAAAACCTCCAAACAAACAATAAATAAATATGGAGAGAGTGGATCCCCTTGATGAATCCCCCGTTCCGGAACAACAAATCCAAATTGATCCCCATTCAGGAGAAAAGAAAAGCTGACAAAATTAAGATATGAGGAATCGTTAAAGTACATTTAAAAGATGAGGGACTAAAGTGGGACAGAAACTAGAAATGGGGGACTAACAACGAGATTTGGCCTAAAAAAATTGATGTTGCAATGTAAGTAACCACTCTTTACAAATAAAAATAGAGTTTTCTTTTTATATTAATATAGATGAGCATTGAAATTGGGGAATTAGATGAAACATACGTGCTGGGGTTGGGAATTGGGGATTTGGACGAATGGAGGGTTTGGGTTGGCCTGAATCTTAATTTTGTAATAGTAATTTGTGGTACATTTTACGTGTGTGTATAACCTTGTTAATATTATTAGCCATCCATGCACACGTGATGTGCGAATAAATAAAAAATTGTGATAAAAAATATTAATATACGTTGATCTTTTTTTAAGGGATCGATGTACATTAATATTTTTATTTTAATGTACATTAATCAAAATTACGTACTTTGATCAACTTTAATATATACTTAATTTAGATCAAAATTTAGTATGTCATCAACCATATATTTGTTAATTATGCAAACTAAAATAGAAAAGAATTAAGTAAATGCTTTATAAAATTAATTTACAAAAACACTTGATGGATGAGCATAATCTATCTATACTATTATAAATGAAAAAGGTCCCAAAGAAAAATACAACAACTTGGTCTTCTTTTTCTTTTTTTTTTTCCTTTTCATTTTTTGTGTTTTTTAAAGGTGGAAGTGATGAACTATTATTTTTTTGAATAAATTGATTACAATTATTCATGTCAAATTTTGATATCTGACAACGACAACTATAACAATCATATACTAATCAATAATATCAGATAACTATATCTAATTAACACCTACTATTGAAGTAGAACAACATCCTACGTGTTGATGAGGTCCGAACCCATTACCTTAGAGTCATGTGGCCTTAACTTCGCCAGTTGAGCTAATATTTTTCCCTTTTCATTCTTAGTTTTGTTGTTTTATTAATGTCCTACGTGCATGAACAATTTTTATTTAGTTACAAATATACACATAATTTTGTAGTATATAGTGAGGGCAAAATTCAATTAATATTATTTTGGTATGAGAACTACCTCATTTGGGTTATTTTCATTTTTATCCTTGATATTCCTAATAAATATATATTTTCAACTTAAAATTCAGTTTTGTTTTAGAGGACGAAATTTGAAAAAAGTGCTAAAAATATGAAATGACCACTTTTAGAGCAAAACAACTTTTCCTTTTATATAGTATAGATTTAAAATAAAATATATATAATATTTTATTATTTAATAAAAGTATATGCACAATAATAAATTAATATTAGATTTATTAGAAAATGGTGATAAAAAATAATAATATAATATTAGAGGAAAAAGGTACAAAATACAAAAAGAAAAAAGAAAAAAGAAAAAGAATTAACTACCAAAAGATGATGAGAGAGTGAGGAGTTAGATAATAAGTAAAAGAACAAAAAAAATTTAAAAAAAAAAAGACCAAATAAAGTGAGACACTAAAAGGGTGCTTCCACTTAGTAATAAAGTATAAACATATCCAAGGCGGGTCTCAGGTATTATGCGAACTCGACTTGAATAATATATTATAAATTTATTTATTTAAAATTTTTAACTTTTATTTAATACATACATTTCTAAAATAATTTTTATTTGTTTAATATAATAACAACTTATTTGATGCTTGTAAACAACAATCTTAAATTAGAAGGAATATATATCAATTAATTGAAGAAAAATCAAAATTTGCAGGTTAGACATGCTGGATCCAAAATCGGGACAGGATGGAAACAAAATAAATCTCAAGTCCGATATTTATCCATACCCGGCCCAACCCCATCTGGTAACCATTTCTGGTAATCCAGGGTAAGTAGTGAGATGAATCCTGGGTTACTATTTCCGTCAGGTTCGAACCCTTGCGTGAGTTGACGTTGTTTCTACTCTATAGTAAGTATGATTTGCTATTATAATACTTAGGATATTATTGATATAATTATTTGTAATTGTCTCTATTCGATACTAATAGTCAATAAAACTGAATATATGTAATTATTTTACTTTCGATTAATAAATTGATTGTCTCCCATTTAAAAAAGGTGAGATGAATTATGTCTTCAAGTAAGCTATCGAATCACACTAATTTAAATATTAATCTATTTGCAATACTGTAGGCCTGTAATTTAATCATGAAAAGTAATTTAGTCCACCTTATGTTTAGGTGAAACTACATTGTCAAACTCGGGTTTTGGACTGTAACTTTCAATAAACCTACTGTCCACCAATAACAAATTAATTAAATTAAATTCATATATCCAAAAGCTAAAATCGACATGACATCCCCTGGAATGGAAACATACACACAATCTATGAGCAAAATAGTATATGTTGACATTAAAATATAAATGACCAATTAAAACAAATAAATGGGCTAATAATTAAATTTTAAATTAAATTTATAATAAATTTGGACTTGCATATTTTCACAGCAATAAATTCGTACTAAGTCCACAATGAATTTGGACGTTATGCGTTTTCATTGATCGATCCACAATGTAGATAAATAAATTTTGCACCCAATCAAATGACGACAAGTGAAAAATATATATTATTTATTAATTACAATATTTTTTTATTTATATTTTGGAATTTACTAAATTAATTTTAAATATAAATAGTTAATTTGATTGATATTTTAATATATATTTCGTCATCAAATCAATGGCCTACAAGTGGCAAATGAGGTATTTCGGTCAATCAAATTGAGACAAATATTTTTATATTATCTCTTTGAAAAAATACAAAAAAATTAAAGAGATAATATCAAAATCGACCAATCATGTCTTCCCAAATAGTGTTCAAGTTCACCACAACTCTACCTCTTTGACAACTATGTAAAGGGGTCATTGAAACTCATTCAAGACACACACACACACACACACACAATTGAAGACAAGTGAAGACACAAGAAAGAGTCCCCAAATCCTCTTATGTGCAAATCAAGGAAGATCCACGGCATTCAAGGCAAGAATCAAGGCGTTCGCCGCAGAAGTCAAAAGACCCGCGAATTAATGTTATCAAGAAGCAAGTCCATCTTGGCGGAAGATTAAAGTCTCAAATCCACTATTCAAGTTCAAGAAGAACATCTCCAAAGTTTATAGAATTTAATCCGGGAACAAGCCAACGACCCCCAAATTAACGTTATTCAAAGTCAAGGTCAACGTCGAAGGAGATCAAAGGTCAAGTTTCACCTCCAAAATTTCTGAAGTCAAAGATCGCGTTCTCGAAGTGAAGAATAAGAGGTTTCAAGTAGATATTTCACACCCACAAATATTCAATCGAATTCAAAGAATTTATTTGTAATATTTTCTTGTTTTGATAAATTCAGAGGAACACGAAAATTTATTTACAAATTTTGGCACACCCGGTGGGACCGGTCTACGTCTCATCTCTTCCCTTCATCAAAGTCTGAAGTATTAAGATGGATACTAAAGGAAAAGCTATGAAGACGGTGAATTCCAAACCCGCCACAACAAAGTCTTCGAGTGCTAGTACGAAGAGTGTGGGTGTTACTACGAGGAGTATGTCGAAGAAACTTAAAGAATCTTCCCAAATGACTCATCCCATTGAGTTCTCAGAAGGACCTATTCATACCTAACCACGCCAGTGAAGATGACGAAGATAAATCTCCTCCATCATCTCCTCGCTCCATGTCTAGCTACTCCTTCACAACGAATGTGGCCCTAGTCATGGTGACGAATGCCACAACCTTAGAAGAGCAAATTGCAAGTCTGACAAGAGCTATCGAGGGACTCACCAAGCATGTCCAAGAGCAAGATGCCCAAATTGCTAGGTTGATCAACAAGCCAGACAATGTTGCGACAAGCCATATTCGGGAAAAACAAGTTGAGACTCATGATGAAGCAGAAGTATCCACAAAGCAACACTATATCGAGAAGGATAAACCTACAAAAAGAGCTTCAAATCTCGTCTGATGGATTGATTCCTGTAGACCAACTAAAAGAATTCATCGAAGGGACCATCAGGAGAAAGATTGAGGGAAGCTCAAGGTCATCCTTTACCTACTCCAAGCCGGACACTCCAAGAATTGACAGCGAAGTTCCAATAATTTGACGGCAAAGGCAATCCTAAGCAGCACGTCGCCCACTTCGTCAAAACATGCAACAATGCTGGAACATATGGGGATCACCTAGTCAAACAGTTTGTCCGATCACTGAAAGGCAACACATTAGATTGGTATACTGATTTGGAGGCCGGTTCAATCTTGCTAAATTCTTCGATTTTCCAGAAAGTTGTTGCTAGAGATATGGTCAGCTGGATTCCTAGCTTATTCTTCTGCCCATGACCGAGATCTTGGAGTATGATGTGTCTTGATGAGTTGGTGGGTTAAATGTGTGTGCACAGTTGGATGATGATGTATCCTGCTGAAAACGAGCTTGCTTCTTGGGCCTGCCAGCTCGGTGAAGTCAGCAGGTAAGATTGTGGGCTTTTACCTTCCTCGCTGGTGGGCTGTCCTGCTGATGATTTGGTTAGGCTGTTGCTCCTGTAGGTCTATTAGGCTTTTGTAATCCATGAAGGATCTCGTGGCATCATCACTCCCCCCCCCCCCCCCATTTCAGTAGTTCAGGTGGTAGAACTGAAGTGCTGGAGTAGGTAAGATATCATGAAAAATAACATAAAGAAAAGATCCTTCATGCTCGTGCATCAACAGGGCAAGTCCTGTTGCTCTAAACTACCCCCTCTATTGTGGAGTCCTTACCATTGAAGGAACCTGTGCGCCTTTTAAGACATTTAAAAAATTAGGCCGAAAAAAATAGCTAAGTAATTATTATGAGAGAAAGGGTTTTCAGAATAGTCCTTCCATTTTTGGAACCCATGCGTTCCTCGATTGGTAGACGGTCACCAGTTGGTCACCAGAGTCCTCAATTGGCAGGCGTGTTTATCGGACGGATATATAGGCTGTCATCCCCCTTTCCTTGGTCACGTGATCAGGTAAGGCTCACCCCACATTTTTTCTTCTTCCCTAAAAAATAGGATTTTATGACTTCGACCTCTAAAAATTCTTGCAGGACCTCCTTCAATTCAAGGTTAGATAAAAAAAACTCCCTGTTGTTTTTCAGTCCTTCTACTCTTAGGTAAGCGTCCTCCTTCTTCCATCTTTAACTTATTGTTTAGGCATGTCGGATGTGGGTGTAGATGAGAGGATGATAGATGAATTTATGATTGATCTTTCAGAGATGTCGGGTGGTGAGGATGAAGAGAGGGTTGCGTCCTCTTATTTGGCCCCCAGGAGGGCAGGGGAGAGGCAGAAATAACTAGTGCTAAGAGGAGGTCCACTAGGGCAGAGGTAGAGCGGAGGAAGACGGAGGATAGGCTAATGGCAGTGGGCACGGAGTCTTTTAGGGATTTTCATTCTTTTGTGAGGAAGAAAGACCTAGGTGATCTCCGATCTAAGTATGGGATACATGGTGACTGGGTGATTCAGACCCCTGCTTCAGCGGATCATACCCACTCCCTTCATGCGGGGTTTTATTATTTTTATGTGGCCCAACTTGAGGTGAGTCTGTGTTTTCCCATTCCTTACTTCTTTGTCGAGGTGTCTTCTTTATTCCAGGTCCTTCTGAGTCAATTGGT
The DNA here is from genome assembly GCA_034509735.1 of Sesamum alatum. Taxonomy (NCBI): domain Eukaryota; kingdom Viridiplantae; phylum Streptophyta; class Magnoliopsida; order Lamiales; family Pedaliaceae; genus Sesamum; species Sesamum alatum. Next base: position 2,921,569 of record JACGWO010000004.1, read on the forward strand.
GACCAAGTCTTTTAGCCTCCTAGCTGGGTTTTTTTATCTTGGTCAAAAATTTAGGGGAGGTTCCCTCTGTTGCACAGTTCCACTCTTTCTTCATGTTGAAAAAGGCTAGTGCGTGGCTGTTCTATTTTCGCTATTCGCCCCTGTTTTGATGTTCTGTCCCTGCGGGATTTTTTTTACACATAACCTGTTGTTTTATACCTGCGTGTAGACGACATGTTCAACTAGCTGCTACTAGACAAGGACTCGGCCGTGGCCAAGCCTCCAGGAGCAGGTTCCTTTGTTAAGCGACCTGCTGTGAAGAGTTTGCCCCCCCCCCCCCCCAATCCTGCCAGCTCAGCTTCTATACGGGACCCGAAAGGGAAACGCCGGTTGATCCTCTCGCCACACCCACCAAACCTGCTAAGGGATCGACTGCTTCTTCGGACCCTCCTGTTGCGAAGCCTATCACGCGAGCGGGTACGCCTCGACTTGCTGAGGTGAAAACAAATAAGGTAAAACTGGGGGAAAAGTAAGGTTGTTCGCTGCTGCATGAGGAAGGAGATGGCAACTGGGCGGTTAATTTCTTGAAGGGGATTCTTTGCACTCTGGACCAGCTTACGTGGACGCTCTGCCTCGTCCTCAGGCTCTAAACTTGCTGGCCTCATTCCTGAGCAAGGTAAACAACATTTTTACAACATACCACTAATATGTGAAATAAGTTGTATACCTAACTTGTTGGTGTATGCGCAAGCCACCGTGATGGCTGGTGGTCTATTCAGCTAGCTGGAGCATGAAGGGTCAATAGTTGAGGAGGCCAAAAAGTGGCTAGAAGAGCTGGAGAGTGTGAGCAAGGAAATGGACTGTAAGCAAGAGGCCAGCCTGGTCCATCTGAGGTTTGGAATTCACAGTCTCTATGCCCGTTTGGAGGAGGCCTCCCTGAAGCTGCAGGAATATCCCACCACTGAGGAGGGCAATAAAGTGCTGGAGGAGATGTGGTCCAGCAAGATGGAGGTGTTCTAGAAATCTCGAGGCTTTCAGGATCTGCTTGCTGAGAAGGCTCTGAAGTACTATTATCATGGCTTCAGGACCCGCATTTACCACTTCGTGGAGGCTGGCTATCCTACTGAGCCCTTGCCTTACACCTTCTTGGATATCAAAATGGGACTTGCTGACGCTCCTAAGCCCGATGAGAAAGTTCCTCGCGAGCTGCTAGAGATACTGGTGCGGGCTGACCAGGGGGAAGAGGCCCCGAAAGCTCCAGGTGTCCTAGTGACGGAAGCCTACCCCTCATGAGCATGCCCCCAACTGAGGGTACTCCTAATACTTTCCCTTCTGCCAATCGAGAATGCTTGTTTGAAGATAATTTCCTATTTTTCCACCTCTTGGGCAAGGTTTTGAAATGCCCGAGTGTGGGATTCTGAATGTTTTACTGATTGCACATAGTGCCTTTTGAATTCTAGTTCCTCTGCCTATTTTTTTCCTTGGATAATTTTGGATGCCTATGCAAATATGCTTGCCTTGTATTCCTTGCTTGCTTCCTCGAGGTTCCTGTAGCTTAACATGAATGCTTTGTTGGGGGACATCCGTTCCCTAAGTAAAAAAGGTCTTATTGTGCATGTTCAGAATGATGCAATGCTACAGTGGTCGCGAGAGTGTGTTAAATGTGCTTCATCAAAAATTAAGAAATTGGAAACATGTCTTGCATTTCTTCAAGTGGGGTCTTCCTAACGATGTGGTGTATAGAGAGATGAAGAGTACCCGAAGTCAGCTTGCAGCTCTACATTCTCAAGAAACCCTTAAGTGGTAGCAGCGCAGAAAGGCCCATTGGTTGGTGGAAGAATAGCTACACAAAGTTCTTTCATGCTAAGGCTACTTTCAGACAACAGAGGAATAGGATTAAGGGGTTGTGGGATACTGAGGGGGATTTCTAGGGAAGATGAGTCAGAGATTCAAAGCTGAGAAAGTCAATACTTGTAATCTATTTTGTGGTTAGTTGGATGTCGGGTGAGGCTATGGAGGAGGTGCTTCATACTATATCCCTTCGGGTAACTAATGAAATGAACCACGACTTGGACATTCCATTCGCTGAGTTGAGGCAAAACAAGCTTTGTTTTGTATGTTGCCTTACAAATATCCAGGTCCTAATGGTACGCCCCCAGTATTATTTCATCAATTTTGGCCTATTGTTGGGAGGAGGGATGTTACTAAATCAGTGCTGCATATTCTGAATGATAGGGTGTTGCTACATAAGATGATTATATGCACATCGTTTCTAATCCCTAAATGCGAGTCTCCGAAGTATGTCTCCAGTTGCGTCTAACTAGCTTATGTAATGTTATTGTTAAGATTGCTTCGAAATGTATTGCTAATCATCTGAAACTCTTGATTCTGTTATCTCACCTACTAAGTCTATTTTCATATTAGGGTGATCGTTTACTATTAATGTGTTGCTTGCTTTTGAATTGAATCACTTTCTTAATAATAGACCTCGAACTCGCGGGGGTATGTGGGGCGTAAATTGGATATGAGCATAGCTTATGATAGGGTAGAGTGGTCTTTTCTGAGATGAATCCTTCTTTGAATAGGTTTTAAGTGTGCTTTTGTTGATCTTATTATGTTAATGGTAAGTACAAAATCTTATTCTTTAACATGGAATGGACCGCAATTTGGTTATTTTAAATTGGAATGTGGGATTCGACAGCGGGGCCCATTATCTTTGTATTTGTTAATTTTCGTTGCAGAAGCTATTTTATGTTTGTTTCAGATGGCCGAGGTGAAGATTAGATGCTTGGATCTCGGTGAGTCAACATGCTCCCAAGATTTCTCATTTGTTGTTTGCAAATGATACACTACTATTTTATTCAAGAAATGAGGAGAATGTTCATGAGGTAAGGCGCTTACTTGGGGTTTATTCGAGGGCTTCGGGTCAAGAGGGGACTTAGAAAAATCTAGTATGGCACTTAGTAGCAATGTTCTATGGATGAAAGAACTCGGTTGTTTTCCATTTTGGGGGAACATGCCTTAGACCACGATTATGTTCAAAACACGGCCAGACCATATTGTCTTCCGGTGTTGAACTGAGGGACGCAATAGAGACATGATCGTGGGTATGAACACGACTTGGTCGTGTTCTTCCTATTCTGACTGGAATTCTGTATTTTCACGATGTTCGATCTATTTTGTTCAAGTCAAGCCTGCAAAAGGAGAACTATCCTAAAATAGTATCCTACAACCAAAATGAACCTAAAAATAGCAAATTATAAGTGATTCTACTCAAACAATGGAGAAATCAATGTATTGCCCTATTGCAAACACGTAAAATCGAAGCTTATCATATAAATAGTGCGATGTCATGATAATTGATCTAGGGCTGCTAACTGTTGTGGGTTGATCAAGGAAGGTGTTGTTCCAAGGCATTAGAGAAAGGGTTTAGAGTAAGATGCATTATTGGAACTTGAAGCTTTTATCTCAAGCGGGTAAGACTATCCTTATTAAGTTAGTGATTTAGTATTTACTTACATATCCTATATCTTGTTTTAAGTTGCCTGATACTTTGCTAAAACATATTCAATCAATTGCATTGAATTTTTTATGGCATAACACTGTCAGAGTAGAGTGCATTGGGTGGCCTGGAGGAAGTTGTGTAGGCCTAAGGAGGCGGGCTTTTAGGATTTTTTTTGGCTTAAAGCTTACAACCAGGCTTTGCTAGCGAAGCAGGGGTGGCACCCGTTAACTAGATCACAATCATTATTGGGTTAGATGTATTCTTCACAGAATTTCAATTTCTCAATGTTGTCAGACAATACACCTTCAGTTTTAAGAATCTCAAGACCTTTCTGACTGATATGGCCTAGTCGTTTATGCCATAAACCAGTTTTATCATTCACAACAACATTAGCAGAAAATGCATCATACTTGATAGTGCACACATAAAGATTGCATTTTCGTTCAGCTTTGAAAACAGTTAATGAACCCTTCATAATTTTCATAACCCCCTTCCCCCATCTGCCCTCAAGACCTTCTTCTTCAAGAACAACACATGAAATAAGGTTATGACTCAAGTCAGGGACAAACCTAACGTTTTTAAGAGTTAACTTAAAATCGTTTTCAAAAGACAAGTTCACGTCACCAAGACCCAAAATTTCATAACGTTTTTCATTTGCCATTGAGACAGAACCATAATTCCCAGATTCAAACTTTGTGAAAACATGTTTAAAAGGACTTGAAAAGAACAACCAGAATCAATTAGCCACTCATGCATATTCAGACTTTGAACATTGTTAACATCACAGACCATGAAAACATCACCAGAACAATCATCAGTAACAACATTTGCATTGTCATTAGAATAATTATGATCTTTGTCCTTTCTAGGTTTTCTGCAGTCCTTAATATAGTGACCTTTAATATCGCAGTTAGAACATTTCCTTTCTTTGACCTTGTCATCGCTGTCTTTATCACCCTTACCCCTTGACTTACTCCTACTCTTGTGTTTACCCTTACTGTGTTTTCTATACTTGTAATCCGAATTTCTGTTTTTAGTCCTCCCTCTATTAAAATTAACCTCACCTTGTGACTGGCTTGGTTTATTGGTTTTGAGGTCCATCTTTTTGCTTTTTAGACCACTAATAACAGTATCAAGATTTACATTGTCTCTACCATACTTAATGGTCGCTTTAACATCGTCATAGGAATCTGGTATGGCATTAAGCAATACTATAGAGGTGTAATAATCAATGTTCTTATCCCCAGTAAGTTTTATATCATGGATTAACTTAGTGAACTCATCAATATTATCATCAATATTTTTAGTCAAATCTAGTTTATATCTAAAAAAACTTTTTAAGTAAAAACAGCTTACTAGGTAATGAGGTTTCTGTGTAAAGCTCTTCTAACCTATTCCATAACTCTCTAGCTGATTCTTGTTTCCCCACCTTTCGAATCACAACATCAGATAGGTTAAGAATAATAGAAGAGTAAGCAAATTCATCATTTTCAAGTTTCTTTTCCTCATTCACAGTATCAGCATATTTTCCATCAATAGCTTTGAAAACTTTTTGCTGAATCAAAATTCCTTTCATTTTCTGTTGCCAGATAGTAAAATCAGTTTTGCCATCAAACGGAAGCAAGTTGTAACCAGCCATGATAAGAAAACAGTAATGGTAACAACAGATGCAACAAATGCGGTAAAAACAACAGATGCAGCAGAATAATGATCAAGGGTTCCTCGACCTACTCTCAACCAGATACCCGACGGTCTCAGGGACCCGGCAAAGTGAGAAGTAAGAGAAGGGTACGGTCTAGGTCTGGTAACAGAAACAGAAAATATCCAAAAGTCGGAATTTCACAGGAGTATCACACAGATAATGTTATTACAGAAATAACAGGATAATCACATAGATAATGTTATTACAGAAATAATAGGATAATCACAGAGATATCACAAAGATAATTAAAACCAATAATTTTAAACAGGTTTCCCAGAGATTAAGGCGGAAGCACTAAGTAAAGTGTATCGCACACAACAGATACTAGAATAGCACAAAGCAATAATCAGGAGTAGGGTTAGAAAATTTTACCGTGAGACGCCGAGGCCAGAACCGGATAAACCGACTATGATACCACTGTTGGGTGGAGATCCACCAGTGGATATTGAAATCCTAACTTACTATTACAACCGATTAGAACCTAAACTACAAATTACAACTTCAAATACAAATGAAACTGTAAATAAAGGTCTTAACAATATCTAAGGCTCAGGAAGCCAAGATCCGGGAACACGGCCACACACAAGGCCGGTTCCCACCACCGGTTACTCAAACCACCACAAAGGCCAATGTCCACTCAGGATCGTCACACAGACAAGATCACTGAGAGATATAGAGAGGGGGGAAGGAAGAGACCAAGACAATATACTCACGGTTTTTGCTTGTGTCGAACACAAAGGAATGGAACCCCTTTTATACGACACAGATGTGAGAGACAATAGGCGAGAGGAGCGGTGAAGCATGGTTCCAAAGCCATTGGAACCATGGAAGGTTGGATGGAAACCATGGAGACATATTAGCGAGAGAGAGAGAGAGAGAGAGAGAGAGAGAGAGAGAGAGAGAGAGAGAGAGAGAGAACAAAGGAATAACAACGACGGAAGGAACCCTAGAAGGGAAAGGGAAGACTGACCAACTACAATTAGGTCAAAGCTATTAAAAGGGTCAGGATGGGCCAAAACAGGTATGGGCTAGGGCAGCTGTTGGGCTGAAATGGACTGGACCAGTTTGTGGTGGATGTGAGTCGTCCAAGGTGGTGAGGCAAATAGGCCCGTGAGTTTGGACCTACCGAATGGGTCATGGGCCAACGCCAACAAGTATTTTCCCATTGATCCTTCATGGAAGCACGTTTGGGGTCACGACCTTTGGCTACTTTGCAAGGACTTTTGGGGGCTTGGTGTTTGGTTAAGTTGGAGGCCAGGTGGAAGGTGTGTTCGGGGGTTGATTCATGTTTAGGCTGAAAAGTGGATTTTGAGTCGCGGGAAGATAGTGCAACTTGTTCATTCATTGTGAAGCAGGGAAGATAGTGCAACTTGTTCATTCATTGTGAATGGATTAGAATTTATGGGTTGCAAATGAGGGGAGGATGAAGTGAGGAAGTGGTTTGCAGTGGAAGATGCATTTCTTGTTCTGTCAATTTTTTCAATCGTGTTCATGCACATGACCAGGTTCCATGGTAGGGAAGTAATAGTAAATAAATCCTTCTGATTTCAGAGTGCTTATGAGCTTGGTATGCAATGGCAAAGATCAACAACAAACGTCTTCATCGAGTGTTACAGGTTGAAAGTGGTTGGTTGTGGAGATAGGTTTGGCGAAGTAAGATCCCTCAGAGAGTGAAGATGTTTATGTGGAAGTTGTGTCATGAAGCTGTACCAGTTCTTCACAATTGGGCAAAGTGGAGCCAGGAATTGAGACTGCATGTGGTCTAGTATCATGTGATTTTTTCTTGTGTTTTTTATGTTTTTCTTTGTGTGGCTTGGTTTTTTCTTTAGAGGTAGTAGGTGTTGGCATTGTGTGACTACTTTTTATGTTTTTCGTGTGTTTTGCATCTCTTTTATTTATGTTGTAAACTGTTGTGAATATTTTGGTTTTGATTAATATCATCATTCTTTTATAAATTAAAAAAAAATCAATCTAGGATTTATTCGATTAACATAATTGACCTATTGACCTCTATGGCAATAATTGCCCTTGCAGGTTTGCAACAATTATTAGATAGGGAATGGTTGATCCATACTACCATGATTTCTTGTGATTAGGGGTGGGCGTGGGTCATTTTGGGTTGGGTACTCAATTGTTTCGGGCAGTATATTTTGCTGTCCGATACAAACCTAATAAAGTCGGATACCCAACTAATTAGGTACCCGAAATCAACACCAATTTTTTTCTTCTTTATTTTTTATAATTTAAATGTGGAGAAAAGTAGGGGCAATAAAAAGATTATATAAGAGCATATTTTCTTTTGATAACTTTATATACATATATTAATTGTAATTTATATGATAGTGTGACTTTATTTTGTTAAGATATTGTACAAAAATTTAATATCAACTTATTAATATTAAAAAAATAGTATAACACCACAATTAATTCAAATTGATAGATAGAATAATCAATTCATAATAACAATAATTTTATAAGTAGATCAACTAACTCATATATATCATTCTCTTTACTGTTTTTACTAATAACAACAAATCGTTCTATTTTCTTTCTTTATTTTTAATTTTAAAATTTTATATATATTTTCAAATAAATATTGGGTACCAAATTAACCTGATTAGGTATCTTTATCTACCCGATAACTGATCGGATTTATTTACTATCAAGTTCGGGCAACCCAAACCCCAAAAATTACATAAACTATCATACTCGTTAGAACCCATTCGGATCAAGTCGAGACCCGAACAACCCGCTCCCTACTTGTGATGGAGACAAGGTCGAAATATGGCTATTAGCTTGTTGTATGTTTAAATATCTATCGTTGCTAATAACAATGATTTTGCACAACCATGAGTTTTGTACCCAACAATTGGCATAGAGGTAATGTCATAAATTTGATTCTCTTCAGGAGTACTAAATAATTTTTTTTTGAATTATGATAATTGATAGATAGGGATGACAACTGAGGAAAATAGAGTGAGGCCCAACCCTGACTCGTTAATTCAAATGATCAAAGAAAAACAATAATAACTTTGAAGTAAGGAGGACCACCTTTCAGATTTTGTTAAGAAAAAATCGAGACACATCTCATATTCGACAAAACTCGTTTCAAACCCACTGTAAGATCAAACATTTAAATCCAGTACAACCTCAAAGATAATTTCCCCAGTCCACCAATTTTTAAAGCATAGTACTCACACTATCCCCACTATATTATAAACCATCATATATAAACTTAAATATTTAAGTTATTGAATTAAACTTTTTAATATATCCATCCTAATACTATAAGGTAACATATGAGTGGATGGAACATAAAGCCAAGGGAGTGATTTTAAAATGAATTACAAATGCACATGCTAGAAACTCACTCTCATTAGTCAACTTAATTTTATTGAATTTTGTGCACATCTATTAATAGTCTAACACCAATCAAGTGCAATTATCTTATAAATACTAAATTAAGAGCAAATCAACACTATCAAGTCTTTGTCCCAAATATTACTAAATTATTTTCAATGAGTTTTTTCAAATAAATACTAATTACCCCAAATTTGATCACACTTCAAAGAGTAAAAATTAACTAGTAATCATAAAGACTCTACAAAGATTATTAAAAATAGTGTAAGATATATGTACATGTATATATGAAGGGAGGTAATATAAGTTGATATAGAGAGAAACACACGGTGAACATGGCGAAGTACAATGTGTTTAAATATAAAATTTGGGTTAAATGCAATTTATCCCTCTGTGTTATGGGAAATGAGCAATTTACCCCATTGTGAAAGATAAAATAGTAATTTACCCCCCTGTGTTAATAGAAATAGAGCAAAATACCCTCCTGGCGCGTTTCGTGAAGAACACACGCTATTTTTTTTTATTTTAAATTTAAAATTTAAAATAATATTTATGTCTTTATTTAATAGCCATTGGATCTTGATCAATCTAAGTTTCAAATTTAACTAATGAATCAATGGTGTAGATTTCATCTAATTTAAATCAACGGTTCAAATTAAAATAAAATAATAATTAAAATTATATATTATATATAATTAAATTTAAATATAAATATTTATACTTATATAATAAGATATGTTTATATATATGTATTTATATATATATATATATATAGAGAGAGAGAGAGAGAGAGAGGTGGGGGTATGGCGGCGGAGAGAGGGGCGGATCTGGCGGAGGAGGAGGCAGCGGCGAAAGTGGAGGGGAGGGAGGAAGCGGATCTGGGTGGAGGAGGAAGCGGCGGCGGAAGGGGGGGGGGGAGACGGGTCTGGTGGAGATGGAGGTGGACGCGACGGAGGTGGAGGAAGACGCGGACACGAAGGGAGGTTCTCGGCGGGAGAGGGGGAAGAAGACGCTGTTAGAATAGGTGACCAGAAAGCCAATAGGTTTGGCGATTTGTAACCTATCTTACAACTTGATGTAAATGTAATATTATTATGTGATGAATAAGATGAGTATTCGTCACCAATGATACCTTCTTTGTTGCGCTCATCTTACATTTGTTAAAACGGTGTTTAACTTATATCGCAACAAAGCCCACAGACCATGGATAACAACTCGTGCAGTTGGGCCACGCATTGGATGGTGGTCATGAAACCAACTGATTAAGAGTTGGGTCTGAAACGTTCCAAGTCGAGGACCTCGAGACAGGGCATCGAGAGTCCTATTGAGACTTGCGTCAAGAGTCGTGTTCATTGGATGAGTGCCGTGTTTCATCGGCGACGGGCGTGGGATGCCTACATGATCTTGATGAGTTGGTCGACTGGGGTCGAGCCGACTGGACTGACTCGTGGGGATCATCATATGGAAGCCTTGGAGGCTTGGTCGGTATGATTGGTTTTTCCCGGTTCCGATAGTACGGGAGTAATCCTCAGACTTGAGGAATCATGGCAGTCGCGTGCACATGACGGTTGTATCTTGGATCTGGCGAGAGGTAATCATTCTGTAAGATGATTATCATAAGCCTTGTCCAGTGCAGTCGGAATGTGTAGCGAGGACGGTGGATTCCAAGAAGAGGATCCGTCCCCTGTCAGTATGTGACAGAGGTATCTCCTATGCACTCGGAGACACGTTCATGCTGTTTGAAGCTGTAGCCACAGTGGTTGGTCGAACAGGGAATGGTTTCCTGTGTCGACGCAATGACGCATATGTGGTCTCGAGTATTAAGCATAGATGCCTAGTCAAGGATGGGAACCGACGCCCAATTCCATACCCTAGACTAAAGCCGGGAGACGGTAGATGGAAGGATCGTACCCGTACGGAATCGGCGCCTAAATGTTCACGCCAATTCACCTAGTCTCTAGTGCCATGGACCGTTGCTAGACGGCCACCCATGGTAACGGGCCCTTGTGGGACACGGGCCCAAGTCTAGCTGAGGGTGAACCTAAAGGGTCACACACAAATCACCGAGGAGGTTGAGAGATCGACTTGGAGTCAATCTCGAAGGATAAAATAAGTAATTAGATTACTTAAGGGAAAGTTCATTGGATGGACCGGCCGATATTGCATCGGGCTTCTGTTTAATCGGTAAATTAGATTTTCGATTAAATATGGAAAGTTGAGACGTTGAGACGTTGGATCTTTTAATTGGATTAAAAGATCAACGGGAATAATTTAAATGGACATTAAATTGGATTTAATGTTGGGTTCATCGTAATTGGATCACGATAAAATCCGGTCCGTTAAATTATACCCGAGAGGAGAAATAATTCCTATTTTGGAATAGGAAGAAGTTGGACTTCTTCCCTTAATTAAACATGGCCGACATGCTCCCTTGGAGGAAGCAAAATCAGCCATGTTTCATGCTAGGTGGTATGTTGACTTATCTCTTTTGGAAAGAGACAAATCAACTCCAATCAAGCTCTTCCCTTTTGGTATGATTTGATCATACCATAAATTTTGGTAGGCTTGATTGAAGAATTGATGGTGATTGATTGGAATGAATCTAGACATCCTTGGATGAACCTAGACACATTCCAATAATCACATTAATTATGTATATATATTAGAATATACAACACCAAGCATAAGTGATTCATTATTCGTCTTTTTCTAGGAAAAAGAGAAGACAAAAATCCCTCTCCTCTCTCTCAAATTTCGTGCTCTCTCCCTCTCCCACACTTGTGTTCTTCACTTGATTTTGAATCAAGAAGAAGAACAAAGTAAGTTTAAGAGAACACTAATTCATAGTGTTCTTCTCTTTAGTGTTCTCCTCTTAAACCGATTCCTTCTAAACCCGTTCTTTTCTAGCAAGAAGAACGTGTGTTTCTTCCGGTGTGGTGTGGATCACCTTTGGAGAATCCATACGTTTGAATTTCGTGAGCATTCCGGAGAAGGAACAACGCAAGTAGCCGGGAGCATACGCTAAACAATCAAAGGTAACGGTTTATTACGCTTTGATTGATTTCATTTATATATCTATGCGCTATGTGCTTAAATATATGTTTTAATATTTACACATCCTACATCGAACGCCCGGTTGAGCACCCAAGGGTACACCCCTTGGGATTCGCGTATTTTGAATTTGATTTAAAATTACGCACAATTTCTCGCTTTCTCGCTTCCGCTCGCGCTCCCGGGCGGATCCGCTTGTCCTTCAAGTGGTATCAGAGTCTGGTTCGATGTAAGGGGCATAGATCTATGTGTTTGGCATGATCTACTTGCTTTTAATGGCTTTATTGGCATGTTAGATTATATAAATATATGAATAATATGATGATTCAATTGTTTGGATTTAATGGACTTTTGGCATGCTTAATTTTGTTAGATTGGATCTAAAATTGCATGCTTATTTTCAGAATAATATTACTGTTATTGTGCTGAAACAGTTTTAAAAAATAAAAAAATAAAACAAAATAAAATCTGGGCTCGGTCGGCAGCGGCCGCGCAGGCGGGCGCCTGCGCGCGCTGGGCGCAGCCGGCCGTTGCCAGCGCGCGGCACAAAGCGCGCGCGCGCGCTGCCCTGTGCGCTCGGGCGGCCGGCCAGCACAACGGCTGGGCCGTTTTGTGCCGTTTTTCGATTTTTTCCGGAAAATTTGATTTTCTGTATTTTCTGCACAATATTCTGAAAATATATTAATTTTGCATTTTTGATTTTGGAATAATTGGATTATTTCTTGGATTAAATTTGCTTAATTAATTTGGGATTAATACATGCATTGGATGCATTGTGTAAAATGTCCATTAAATTTGAAATTTGAATTTTGCATATTATTTATATGTTTTATGCTTTTATGATGTTGGACATCACTTGGGTATTTGGAATATCCATTGGTTATTTATGCATGATTATTTGGAATAATTATGTTATGTGTGTTGATGGAATCAACATGGGATGATCACAAGAGCCCTAGACCTTATGTATGGATGAATGTATGATCATTTATTTTCTGTTGGGTGGGGCCTGCGTGCCTCTTGTTTTTGGGACTATCATCTCCTGTATTTTCAGCCTCATGATGTTAAGGCTTGTTTTCTTTATTACCAATGTATTACTTTCAGTTGTAATGAGAGTAGATAGGATTGGTGAGGTTTTAATTTTAACAAGCAATTAGAGTCGGAGACCCCAAAGAGAAGCATCAAGGCGTGAAACAAGAAGCATTTCAAGGCCCATTGGAATGACAATGGGTTTATTATTATTGTAATAATTTAGGACCACCCTAGATAGACCATAGACTCACTGCGGGCTCAGTGGGTCGCATAGGTTGGGCTTGTGATCATCCTAACAGGGGTATGCTATGTTTTATGCATGCGGCGTATTTATTTATCGCTTTAAATATTGGATATTTATGCATGCTAAAACACAATAATGTGATGAGGTCTCGGTCATACACAAACTCTTATTTGGTTGGACCAAATTAAATATTAGGCCCAGAATGGACTTGGATCAAAATGGTATTTTGGTCTGTCCGAGCCTTCCATCCACAACAATGTGGTGAAGAAGCTACCACTGCCCAAGTGTGGTCTCACGAGTCGTGGCACACTTGGACTAGGGGAAAGCTGCACTATTGTTGTGAACAAAAAGACTGCGCTCGCTGTTTTCCTGTCTCACGAGTCGTGGGGGGCGACAGTTTGAGGCATGATTTGGTTGATGGGTCGGGCCCAACACTGAGTAACATGGTTCGCTTGGAGTCCTTGGGATCATGTGAATAGGTGAGGCAAAATATCTTGGGAATCTCATTGGATGAGAATGATATTGGATATCTCCCACAAGGTCTTCTTCATGTGAATCGTAAAAGCGGGGCATGGAGATTACGCTTGTGGATCCCAAGCCCACTAGGAAATGATTTTCCGAAACTCCGTTTGAGAGTGGCGGACTTTCGTATAAATAGTGGGAGGGTTAAAGACTAAAAGACCAAGTCTTCAACTTGAACAATAATATTACCATCATCTGCTAATTTCTGCTTTACATTTTCATTAATGTAGATATGTCTAAGAACCCGTTAACCATAATTCTTGAGACTAACAAATTCAATGGAACGAACTACTCGGACTGGCTGAGAAACCTGAGGATTGTCCTCGGTTTCGAGAACCAAGGTTACGTCTTGGACGAGCCGCCACCGAGCGACTTACCGGAGGGGTCCACGCCTAAAAAACGTTTGACGTTCGAGAAATGGCATGAGGACAACCGGAAAGTATGCAGTATCATACTGGCTTCGATGTCTAACGACATCCAGAAGCAGTATGAGAGGCTGGACAACGTCTCCGCCATAATGCTCCGCATGAACGAGGTTTATGCGGTTCCGGATAGGCATATTAGATATGCCGCCACAAAAGCATTCTTTGGCACCAAGCTCGCTGAAAGAGCGTCTGTACAGAGTCATGGGGTCAAGATGCTCTCCCTAGTGGAGAAACTCGAGGACCTTAAAGCTGGGCCTAACAATGACACGTACATTGACGTGATCCTCCAGTCGCTTCCTCCATCCTATGACCCGTTTGTTGTAAACTACAACATGAACGGACTTGAGAAGTCTATTCATGAGTTGATCAACATGCTGGTCCAATACGAGGCAACGACCCACAAGTCGGCGCCTGCGGTATCGATAGGAGAGGCTTCGACCTCCAAGGCGAATGGCAACAGGGCCGGACGCTGGAAGAGGAAGAAGGGCAAAGGGAAGACGGTTGCGGCCCCTGCTCGCGCTCCGGGTGTCCCTATTGCTCCGGTTGGATCGAGCAAAGGGAAAGGGAAAGCCCGTTGTTCTCAGCGGTCCAAGACAAATGATGTCTGCATGCATTGCCAAGGGAAAGGGCATTGGAAGAGGGAGTGCCCACAACTCCTCTCCAATGCAGGTATGTTTTTTGTTGAAGTAAATATGATTACTAATTCTGCTTCATGGGTATTGGATACCGGGTGTGGTGCTCACATCTGCAATGATTTGCACGCACTGCAAAGAAGCAGAAGGCTAACCAAGGATGAGATGATCCTGAGGCTAGGCGATGGCAAGGCCGTTGCTGCGGAAGCCCTAGGATCACTAGAGTTAGCCATTAGTAGTCATGTTAGGGTTGTATTGAACGACTGTTTCTATGTACCTAGCATGATTAAAAACATTGTTTCCATCCCGGTCCTTGATAAGGGGGGATATGAATTTACCATCAATAAAAACGGTTTTTTCATTATCAAAGATGGTATTTCTCATCTGCTTGGTACATTGGTCAAACGGTCTGTACATACTTCAACAGTCTAATTAGATTATGACTGCAGAACACAAACGAAAACGTGATGATCATAATAACGCACAGATATGGCATGCGAGGTTAGGTCATATCTCTAAAGATAGGGTAACAAGGTTGGTGGACTCAAAGAATCTAGAAATAGACGATTTGGACAACCTACCGACCTGCGAATCCTGTCTAAAGGGAAAGATGACCAAGAAACCCTTTGTTGGACAAAGTACGCTAGCCAGTGGTTTGTTGGATTTGATCCATACAGATGTCTGTGGTCCACTAAATACTCAGGCTAGAGGTGGGTACTCGTACTTCATAACCTTTACCGATGATCACTCACGGTATGGTTATGTTTACCTGATGAGGTACAAGTCTGAAGCCTTTGGAAGGTTTAAGGAATACAGACTTGAAGTAGAGAACCAAACCGGTCGAAAGATCAAAGCCCTTCGGTCGGACCGAGGTGGAGAGTATTTGAGTGGTGAGTTTACTGATTATCTAAAAGAGAATGGGATTCTCTCTCAGTGGACCCCTCCTGGAACACCGCAGCTTAATGGTGTGTCTGAAAGGAGTAATCGGACCTTGTTGGACATGGTCCGATCCATGATGAGTTTTACCGAACTCCCCCTTTCCTTCTGGGGATACGCTCTTGAGACGGCGGCCAAAGTTTTGAACTTGGCGCCATCTAAAAAGGTATCCCAGACGCCATATGAGATATGGCATGGCAAGCCTACCTCCTACAAATACTTGAAAGTGTGGGGTTGCCCCGCATATGTCAAGAGATTAGTGGGAGATAAACTGGACTCGAGGTCTAGTTTATACAGGTTCATCGGCTATCCAAAAGAAACTGCGGGGTATTATTTCTATGATCCCTCCGAGCAAAAGATTTTTGTCTCGCGAAACGCAGTGTTCTTGGAAAAAGGTTTTTCATCGGATAGTCGACGCGATGAGGTGCTCCTTGAGGAATCAAATGAGGCACCCCAAGAGGCGGCAGTGACATCTGAGCCAGAAGTTCCCACTGATATTGTTCCAGTCCTCCGTAGGTCGGCCAGAGTATCCCATGCACCTGATAGGTATGGATTTCTGGGCTTGACCGGTCAGTTGGATAATGATCCAAAGACATACGGAGAAGCGATGACAAACATCGATTCGGACAAGTGGCTTGAGGCCATGAAATCCGAGATAGACTCGATGGATACAAACAAGGTTTGGACCCTAGTAGATCCACCCAAAGGGGTTAAACCCGTAGGGTGTAAATGGGTCTACAAACGTAAGCTTGGAGCTGACCGGGAGGTTACAACCTTCAAAGCCAGGCTTGTGGCGAAAGGTTACACTTAACGACCCGGGGTCGATTTTGAGGAAACCTAATCGCCCATAGCAATGGCCAAGTCCATTCGGATACTGCTTGCCATAGCAGCATGGTATGACTATGAAATATGGCAGATGGACGTGAAAACGGCCTTCCTTAACGGTTTCGTAGAGGAAGAGATCTATATGGATCAGCCGGAAGGTTTCACAACTGTTGGAGAAGAGCAGAAGGTCTGCCGTCTCCAAAGGTCCATCTATGGCCTCAAACAAGCTTCCCGAAGCTGGAACATACGTTTTGATGAAGTCATACGGGGATATGATTTCATCAAGAATGAGTCCGATCCTTGTGTATACAAGAAGATCAGTGGGAGCTCAGTTGCGTTTTTTGTGCTTTACGTGGATGACATCTTGCTCATTGGGAATGATGCTAAGATGTTGGGTACCACTAAAGCTTGGTTGTCAACGCAATTCTCCATGAAAGATATGAGCGAGGCATCCTACATCCTTGGCATCAAGATCTACAGGAATAGATCTAAAAGGATGTTAGGAATGGCCCAGTCCTCGTACATTGAGAAAGTCTTGAAGAGATTCAAGATGGAGAACTCAAAACGAGGATTCCTTCCTAGGAGGCATGGAATTAAGTTATCCAAGAAGCAGTCTCCTAAGACTGATGAGGAGCTTAAGCAGATGTTGGACATCCCCTATGCTTCAGCCGTAGGCAGCATACAGTATGTTGTTCAGTGCACTAGACCTGATGTGGCTTTCGCTTTGAGCGTAACTAGCCGATATCAGTCGTGTGCCGGGGAGGCACACTGGAGTGCAGTCAAGACTATCCTAAAGTACTTGAAAAGGACTAAGGACATGTTCTTGATCTATGGCGGTGGAGAGTTGATACTGGAAGGCTATAGCGACGCTAGCTTCCAGTCGGATGACGATGATGCCAAGTCTCAATATGGTTTTGTATTTAGACTAAATGGTGGCGTGGTTACTTGGAAGAGTTCCAAGTAGGCTACCACGGCGGACTCCACCATAGAGTTTTGAATACATAGCGTCTTTGGAAGCTGCTGAGGAGTGGTTTGGTTGATGAGCTACATCCAAGGGTTGGATGTAGTACCTAGCATTGCTAAACCTGTAATTATCTTTTATGATAACAACGGGGCGATAGCGCTAGCAAAGGAACCGAGATCTCATCACGATCCAAGCATATTCTTAGACGCTACCATCTACTTAGAGAGATGGATAGCAGGAGTGACGTTCGGTTAGACCGAGTCAGCTCCGCAGAAAACACAGCAGATCCACTTGCTAAGCCCATGTCGCAAGTTGCCCACACTCACCATCTGAATAAGAGGTTCGAGGTCAATGGGTGATTGGCTTTAGGTCAAGTGGGAGATTGTTAGAATAGGTGACCAGAAAGCCAATAGGTTTGGCGATTTGTAACCTATCTTACAACTTGATGTAAATGTAATATTATTATGTGATGAATAAGATGAGTATTCGTCACCAATGATACCTTCTTTGTTGCGCTCATCTTACATTTGTTAAAACGGTGTTTAACTTATATCGCAACAAAGCCCACAGACCATGGATAACAACTCGTGCAGTTGGGCCACGCATTGGATGGTGGTCATGAAACCAACTGATTAAGAGTTGGGTCTGAAACGTTCCAAGTCGAGGACCTCGAGACAGGGCATCGAGAGTCCTATTGAGACTTGCGTCAAGAGTCGTGTTCATTGGATGAGTGCCGTGTTTCATCGGCGACAGGCGTGGGATGCCTACATGATCTTGATGAGTTGGTCGACTGGGGTCGAGCCGACTGGACTGACTCGTGGGGATCATCATATGGAAGCCTTGGAGGCTTGGTCGGTATGATTGGTTTTTTCCGGTTCTGATAGTACGGGAGTAATCCTCAGACTTGAGGAATCATGGCAGTCGCGTGCACATGACGGCTGTATCTTGGATCTGGCGAGAGGTAATCATTCTGTAAGATGATTATCATAAGCCTTGTCCAGTGCATTCGGAATGTGTAGCGAGGATGGTGGATTCCAAGAAGAGGATCCGTCCCCTGTCAGTATGTGACAGAGGTATCTCCTATGCACTCGGAGACACGTTCATGCTGTTTGAAGCTGTGGCTACAGTGGTTGGTCGAACAGAGAATGGTTTCCTGTGTCGACGCAATGAAGCATACGTGGTCTCGAGTATTAAGCATAGATGCCTAGTCAAGGATGGGAACCGACGCCCAATTCCATACCCTAGACTAAGCCGGGAGACGGTAGACGGAAGGATCGTACCCGTACGGAATCGGCGCCTAAATGTTCACGCCAATTCACCTAGTCTCTAGTGCCATGGACCGTTGCTAGACGGCCACCCATGGTAACGGGCCCTTGTGGGACACGGGCCCAAGTCTAGCTGAGGGTGAACCTAAAGGGTCACACACAAATCACCGAGGAGGTTGAGAGATCGACTTGGAGTCAATCTCGAAGGATAAAATAAGTAATTAGATTACTTAAGGGAAAGTCCATTGGATGGACCGACCGATATTGTATCGGGCTTCCGTTTAATCGATAAATTGGATTTTCGATTAAATATGGAAAGTTGAGACGTTGAGACGTTGGATCTTTTAATTGGATTAAAAGATCAACGAAAATAATTTAAATAGACATTAAATTGGATTTAATGTTGGGTTCGTCATAATTGGATCACGATAAAACCCGGTCCGTTAAAATTATACCCGAGAGGAGAAATAATTCCTTGGAGGAAGCAAAATCAGCCATGTTTCATGCTAGGTGGTATGTTGACTTATCTCTTTTGGAAAGAGACAAATCAACTCCAATCAAGCTCTTCCCTTTTGGTATGATTTGATCATACCATAAATTTTGGTAGGCTTGATTGAAGAATTGATGGTGATTGATTGGAATGAATCTAGACATCCTTGGATGAACCTAGACACATTCCAATAATCACATTAATTATGTATATATATTAGAATATACAACACCAAGCATAAGTGATTCATTATTCATCTTTTTCTAGGAAAAAGAGAAGACAAAAATCCCTCTCCTCTCTCTCAAATTCGTGCTCTCTCCCTCTCCCACACTTGTGTTCTTCACTTGATTTTGAATCAAGAAGAAGAACAAAGTAAGTTTAAGAGAACACTAATTCATAGTGTTCTTCTCTTAAACCGATTCCTTCTAAACCCGTTCTTTTCTAGCAAGAAGAACGTGTGTTTCTTCCGGTGTGGTGTGGATCACCTTTGGAGAATCCATACGTTTGGATTTCGTGAGCATTCCGGAGAAGGAACAACGCAAGTAGCCGGGAGCATACGCTAAACAATCAAAGGTAACGGTTTATTACGCTTTGATTGATTTCATTTATATATCTATGCCCTATGTGCTTAAATATATGTTTTAATATTTACACATCCTACATCGAATGCCCGGTTGAGCATCCAAGGGTACACCCCTTGGGATTCGCGTATTTTGAATTTGATTTAAATTTACGCACAATTTCTTGCTTTCTCGCTTCCGCTCGCGCTCCCGGGCGGATCCGCTTGTCCTTCAAACGCGGCCAGAGGAGGGCGGAGGAGGAGGAGGCGGCGGAGGCGAGGGCACTGAAGTGGGTGGCGATGGGGAAGACGAGGGAAGCGGGAGGAGGCGGCAGCAACGCGAGGGGAGGGGGTTGGGGTCATCGTCGGCGCGAGGGGAAGGAGATGGCGGCGACAGCTACGGTCCGGCGGTGAGAATGGAGAAGAAATGGAGAAATATATATATGTATATGTATATATATATTATTTTTTTAATAACATATAATATTTAATATATTAAATATTATTTTTCTAAATATATTTATTAATATAGTAAATTAAATATATATATATATATATAATAATATTTTTATTGGATAAAAATTTGTCCAAACGCAGAGGGAGCGCGTGTAATGCACCGTTGAGCCGAGGGGGGTATTTTGCTCTATTTCTGATAACACAAGGGGGGTAAATTGCACATTTTCAATAATACAGGGGGATAAATTACATTTTTCCCTATAAAATTTTGTTCTGAAAAATAGAGTACACGTATAAATCTATATCTATATCTATATGTATATATTATATATAAAAGTGTGAATCTCTCATGTGTTTGTTCTCTATTGTGAAAAGACATTCATAACCCTTACTTAAGTTATCGTTTTAAAAATAATTAAAAATTAGTTATAAAAGGATAAAATTCTATCAAAAGAAAATAATTTAATTAGAGACCTAAGATCTCTAAATTTCTTGGGCAATAATAATATATCCTACTAAGAATAGCCTAATAATATATCTAAGTGATTAATTTATTAGAAGAAATTTTTAAATGCTTTAAAAATATTATTTATTAGCGCAAAATATAATTTAAAATAAATAGCATCTGAGTAATACATAAAAGGGTAAATATCAATTTTGGTCCCTCAAGTATGCCACTTATCCACTTTTGGTCCCTCATGTTTCCTCCTTATCATATTTGGTCCCTCAAGTTTAGAAATTTCATCAATTTCGGTCCTCCCGTTAAAACTAATGTATTTAGGAGGAAAAAAAACATAAATGGGTTGAATTGGAGTAGAACCCGCATTTTCATGGTAGCAAAACTACATCTTTACCATTCAACCAAACAAATTTCTTATACAATTTATTAACTGAAATAGTACTTAACCAAACAGTGAAATAAAAAATAATAAGAACAAGTTGAAAAATCTCAAAATCAAATATACGAAACTCCTATATATCTGATAACAAAAATTAAAATTTGATCAATCAAAATAATATAAACACCAAATAATGTCATAAACACAATGTTGAAAATATTCTAAATATTCATAAAAATACAGTTTTGAAAATATCTATGGCTCCTCATTTCTGCACCAGATGCACATATGTTTAGAATATTTTCAAAATTATTTTTATGTATTTAATGACGTGACATATGCATTTCTTTATGAATTTTATGTCTTTCTTTATGTATTTTTATGGCTTTTAGGACATTGTTTGGCATTTGTGTTATTTTGATTGGTTATATTTTAATGTTTGTTATCAAATATATAGGAGTGTGGTGTATTTGATTTTCAGATTTTTCAACATGATTTTGAGATGTGTTTTAACAATTTTTATTTCACAGTTAGCGGTTGAGTACTGTTTCATTTACTATAATATCAAAGATAGAAGTTTGGTTGAGTGGTAAACATGCTATTTTGCTATAGTAAAGATGTGGGTTCAATTTCAATTCAGTTCAATTGCAGGTTCTTTTTTTTTTTTTTTTCATTAGTTTTAACGGAATTTTTAACAGGAGGACCAAAACTTATGAGATTTCTAAACTTGCGGGACCAAATCTGATGAGGAGGAAACACGAGGGACCAAAAGTGGATAAGTGGCATACTTGAGGGACCAAAAGTGATGTTTACCCTACATAAAACACTAAACTTCAAAAACTATATATATATATATATACAAGAATAAATATCATGAAATTTTGAATAACAATAATTATAATTCTTATTAAATTAGAAATGCTTTCGAAAAAATTTAGCAATGGTGACTTCTTACTAATTCATTTTATTTTAATATTATTAGTAGAAAATTATTTTTAAATTATACTTTCATGTATTTTTTATTTTTACCATAATATACTAGAGTCTAAAATAATACTACTATGTGCAACTTATGATTAAAATTAAATATATAATAATGGGAATCTCTTGAGTGTTTATTCCTATTGTGAGAAGATATTCGTATCCTTATTATGATGCTCTATTCAATAATAAATTAGTCGATAATTATATTTAGACCCCCTAATTTATGGTTTGTTTATATAAATCATCCCTAATAGACAAAGAATAGGAGTAGTTGTATAATAATATTGGTATTTTTGGGGGGTGTATGTGTAGTTATTCAAAAAACTGTGGTGATCTATGTAAACAACAGGTTAGGGAGTATAAATATAATTATCCCTAAATAAGAAGTAGTTACAAGAACAAAATTAATCTATCCAAGCATAAAAGTATTTGGTATTCCTAATTTGTTCGAATTACTTAGAGAATAAATAATATATTCTAAAATATAAATAGGCAAATAAATTTTACGTTAATTTGCTAGGAACGATTTTAAATATTTTTTTTATGAATATTGATTTACCTGGCAACTGTAAAATTTAAAATGAATAGCATAAGAGTAAGATGTAGATATATACTAATCTAAACTTCAGAACATAAAAAAAATGATAATAAATATTAGAAAATTTCAAATAAAAATTCTCAATTTTATTATAGGAGTATGTTGAAACTTTTAAAATGAGTGACTTCACACTGATATTAATCCTAGATAATTGTTCTTAGATTGATTTTTACTCGCTTTTTCCCCATAATATAATGGAGATAAAATTATACTGATAAGTGCAATTTAGATTTAAATTACAAAGACAATATATGCTATCTAAAAGAAAAAATATGAACAATTTGATCAAAATAAATAAAGTACTATGAGAACATACTAAAGAATATGAAATAGAAAATATATAATTTGTAATTAAACACATCATGTAAACACCCGCTCGAAACAAATAATATTGTATATAAGATTATTGCGCTAAAAACTAATAAGGTTGAAAAGGAGAGTGTACACACTTTAGAATTTGTAAAAAAATAGTAAATACAATTAACATAATTATAGGCTCTCATGATTAATAAAATTAAATTAAGTATTAAAAATAAAACATATCGGTAAATAAAAGTACTATTTGTATAAAAAATAATTGACCAGTGAATCTCTTATTATCTAATTAATTAATATTAAATAATCTTGTATGCGTGTAAAAGATTAAGCTTTTAAAAATATAAAATATTATTTAATAAGAAAGAGATAACACCAATTAAATCTATATCAATTAATAGATGAAGAAATCTCACTAAAAATATGAAGTTGAGAATGTAAATAATAACATATTGTGCAATAATATTTCAAATTTAGAAGTTAATAAAGAATGTAAATAATATTTTGACAAATTTTAAAAATGATAGTAAAATATAATTAGAATAATTATGGGACACTGAAATACAAATTAATAATGATACTATGGATATATGTTATTAGATTAAATTTTTACAAAAAATAGTTAATAAATGATTAGTTAAAATCACTATACATCAATAAATGTAAGAAAAAGAATTAAGGATATAGTAGTAAAATAAAAAATACAATATTTCACAAAAATAATATAACAAATACAAAATAAAATTAAAAAATAGCAAATAGATATTAAAAAAATGCTACTAATAAAACATGATCAATTTAAAAAAATGGAATTTCTTATAAAAAAATCCAAAAATAAGGGACTTCATTAATTTTATTTTAATATTTAGTTTTTATATATTATTTTACCTTTGCATTAATTTGTTTTTTACAAAAAAAAAATCATTAAATATAATAATTATTAAACACAAAATGCAAATTTTTTATTTTAACGAATAAATATTTTATTTAATATTATCAATTAAATTTAGAAGTGAGTTACAAATAACAAATTAAATAGTTTTCTCATCAATTAAAATAATTATTATCAATATCGTTGAAAATATAATTATACACTAATGATTCAACGATACAAAAATAAATAAAAATATGAGTTTTAATTTATTTTATAACTAATAAATTATATATTCACATCTAAAAATGTTTCTGCACGTGCATCGCACGTGATACTTCCTAGTATGTAATAAATACACAATGATAATTTATCTTTATTCATTGATTAACATATGTATACGATATAAATTAACCCTTATCGTTGCTGCATTATAGATAGATTTTCAATTATTGAGCCCATCGTTTCCTTTATTATCCTTGAGTCGGCGGATGTGAGTCGACTGTCGAAACCCTAAAAGTAATATATTATGGGCTAAAATGCATAAAACCCCCTTGTGTTTTGAAAAATCGGCTAAAAACCCCCTTCTATTTTAAAAATAGGTGAAAAACCCCCTTGTGTTTTTGTAAAAGTCAGCTCAATCGCCCATCTCCGTTAAAAACCATTAACAACATTAACTTTTTTAACAAATTGACCGTTATGCCCTTCCTTATTATATATTATTCTTTATTTTAATGAACGTTGGATCTTGATTGTTATATTTGAGCCGTTAGATCTAATCTATTAATCTTGACCGTTGAATCTCAAATTTATAAGAAAATCAATGGTTAATTTAAATTAATTAAAATAATATATTATAAAAATAAATATTATTATTTAATAAATAAATTCAAAATTAATCCCCCAAAAACCCGCCAACCCCCCACCCCCGCCGCCCCCACCCCCACCATAGACGGGGACGACGGCGGCGACCGTCGCCCATTTTTTTTTATTATTTTTTATTTATTTATTTTATAGTTTTTCTAATTTTTTAAATTTCAAAATAATTATAAAATTAGATTAATTCAGTTTTTTATAATAATAATAATTTTAAATTTTAATAATATTTATAGTAAATAAATATAATTATTTAAATTTTGTAATTAAATAATAATTTAAATTAATTAATAATATATAAATAATTATTAACATTTATGTTTGTATTTTGAAGTAAATATATTTATAAAAAGTTGTTTAATTATTAACATTTATATTAGATTTAGATATTTATTAACACTTTAAGATATTTAAATTTAAAAAATGAATTTATTATATTAATTTTTGTATTAATTTTAAATTAAATTATAAAACTTAAAAATATTTATATACTTTTTTTTGTATTTTTAAGTAAATATATTTAAAAACAATATTTAATTTTTTACATGCATTCAATATAAAGGAAACACACTCCAAACAAGTCAAAGATGCACTTAGTCAAATATATAGGCCACATAAGGGTATTTTTATCAAAAATTGCACAAAAAAAGCATAAAAAAAAGGTTAGAAAACAGCCCCACACGCACAACACGTGCGTGCAATACACCCTCCGTTAGTTCATAACGGAAGGGGTGTTTTTTGCTGACTTTTATAAAACACAGGGGATGTTTTTGCCAATTTCAAAAACACATGGGAGTTTTTAAAAGTGAGTTACAAATAACAAATTAAATGGTTTTTTCTCATCAATTGAAATAATTATTATCAATATCGTTTAAAATATAATTATATACTAATGATTCAACGATACAAAAATAAACAAAAATATGAGTTTTAATTTATTTTATAACTAATAAATGATATATTCACCTCTAAAAGTATGTGTTCTGCATGTGCATCGCACGTGATACTTCTTAATATATAATAAATACACGATGATTTGAATTTATCTTTATTCATTGATTAACAGATGTATACGATATAAATTAACCCTTATCGTTGCTGCATTATAGATAGATTTTCAATTATTGAGCCCATCGTTTCCTTTATTATCCTTGAGTCGGCGGATGTGAGTCGATTGTCGAAACTCTAAAAGTAATATATTATGGGCTAAAATGCATAAACCCCCCATGTGTTTTGAAAAGTCGACTAAAAACCCCCCTTCTGTTTTAAAAATAGGTGAAAAACCCCCATGTGTTTTTGTAAAAGTCAGCTCAATCGCCCATCTCCGTTAAAAACCACTAACCACATTAACTTTTTAACAAATTGACCGTTATGCCTTTCCTTATTATATATTATTCTTTATTTTAATGACCGTTGGATCTTAATTGTTATATTTGAGCCGTTAGATCTAATCTATTAATCTTGATTGTTGGATCTCAAATTTATAAGAAAATCAATGATTAGATTTAATTAATTAAAATAATATATTATAAAAATAAATATTATTATTTAATAAATAAATTCAAAATTAATCCCCCCAAAAATCCACCACCCCCACCCCCACCCCCACCCCCACCCCCACCGCCTGCCGCCGCCCCCTACCCCCACCACAAAAGGGGACGACGGCGACGGCGACGGCGTCTACATTTGGGCGACGGCGAGTTGCCTAGATTAGGGGCGACAGCGGGTGATCGCGACGTCGCCCGGGGTTTTTCTGGGGGTAGAAAGAAGGGGGCGACGACGGCCGCCTACAATTTGGGCGACAGCCGCTTTTTTTTTTTTTTTTTTTTTAAATTTATTTATTTATTTTATAGTTTTCTAACTTTTTTAAATTTCAAAATAATTATAAAATTAGATTAATTCAGTTTTTTTATAATAATAATTTATATTTTAATAATATTTATAGTAAATAAAGATAATTATTTAAATTTTGTAAGTAAATAATAATTTAAATTAATTAATAATATATAAATAATTATTAACATTTATGTTTGTATTTTGAAGTAAATATATTTATAAAAAGTTGTTTAATTATTAACATTTATATTAGATTTAGATATTTATTGACACTTATATTCATTTAAGATATTTAAATTTAAAAAATGAATTTATTATATTAATTTTTGTATTAATTTTAATTTAAATTATAAAACTTCAAAATATTTATATACTTTTTTTGTATTTTTAAGTAAATATATTTAAAAACAGTATTTAATTTTTTACATGCATTCAATGTAAAGGAAACACAGTCAAAACAAGTCAAAGATGCACTTCTTAGTCAAATATATAGGCCCATAAGGGTATTTTTGTCAAAATTGCACAAAAAGGCATAAGAAAGGGCTAGAAAACAGCCCCACACGCACAACATGCGCGTGCAGTACACCCTCCGTTAATTCACAACGAAAGGGGTATTTTTTGCTGACTTTTATAAAACACAAGGGATGTTTTTGCCTATTTCAAAAACACAGGAGGGTTTTTAGAAGTGAGTTACAAATAACAAATTAAATGGTTTTCTCATCAGTTAAAATAATTATTATCAATATCATTGACAATATAATTATATACTAATGATTCAACGATACAAAAATAAATAAAAATATGAGTTTTAATTTATTTTATGACTAATAAATGATATATTCACCTCTAAAAATATGTTTCAGCACGTGCATCGCACGTGATACTTCCTAATATATAATAAATACACGATGATTTGAATTTATCTTTATTCATTGATTAACAGATGTATACGATATAAATTAACCCTTATCATTGCTTCATTATAGATAGATTTTCAATTATTGAGCACATCATTTCCTTTATTATCCTTGAGTCGGCGGATGTGAGTCGATTGTCGAAACCCTAAAAGTAATATATTATGACGTCATGTCAGACGCTTGAAGTTTGAAATAATTATAGATAAAAACACGCAGAGAGAGGTTTCTTACGTTCTTTTATATGGAGGAGCAATGATGTAACTTGCTTGACCGATTTTTCTACAATCTTTTTAAAAAAAATCAAGGATAAAAGGACCATTTCAGACCCTATTAAAAATTACAAATCTCAAGGAATATTTGTAAATTTTGAAAAATTACAACAAAAGGTATCCATAATTATATCAAATCTACCGTAAAACGACATCGTAAAACGAATCATCGGTGTTATCTCACACGTGTGAAACATTCCACACGTGAGATACATCCAACTCCACTTTCTTTATTCCCCAAAAATTCAAAACAAAAATATATTTGTAAGGAAAAAAAAAAAGAAAAAAAGAAAAAGAAAAAAAAAAGGGTCCCCTCCAAAGCCCAAAGCAATGGGTAAGGTAGCAACTGCAGCAGCAACAGCGGAGATGAGGAGAAAGAAGAAGAAAGGCCGCCCCTCCAAAACCCCAATTCCCCTTTCTGCCCCACCTAAACCCATTAATTACGATTCCACCCCAGCCACCAACCGCCGATCCACCCGCCGGAACCCTAGTAATTTTAATTCACCACCGCAGCCGGAATTCGAGGAGGAGGACGACGACGACGAGAGGAAGGAGAAGAAGGTCAAGCTTGTTGTTCGTTTGCCGCAAGACGATGAGAATAGCAAGATTAGTCAGAAGCAGCAGCAGCAGCAGAGACGGCGGCATTCTCGAGATTACGGTAAGGGGTCGGGGTCGGGTTCTGGCTCGGATTCCGGCCCGGAGTCTGAGGATCGCGAGGCGTGTGCCAAGAAACGCAAGATCAATGCCGGTGATCGCGGATCTGAGGATGCTGTTCCGGTCCAGGTTTGCTATGTTAGAAGAAAGGTTGTGCGCTTCCCGAACTCTGAAAATTGAGGGGGGGGGGGGGGGGGGAATTCGGTGTGGGTTTCTTGGAGAATGTTGGTGGAAAATTTGAGTTTTCATCGTCGGTTACACAAATTTTTGGTAACTTTTTGAAAGTGAATTTTCTATTTTGGGAATATTGGAACCCGGCTTCGGAAAATTCTTTTCGGGGGTTTTACTTTGTGGAAGTGATTTGAAGGGGCTTTTGGGATTTCGCGCGAAGAAAAAAAAATTATTACTTTTTTTTTTCTTTGGGTGATGGCTCTGACATCTGAAGATCTGAAGTGTGGGTGCTGTATGTTTTGACTTAGTCAAAATCTGTATCCATGTGTTTTCTTGAAAAAATTAAAATAGATTTTAAATCTATTTTTCCATTTAATAAAAATTTCTGATTTTGCATGAATTTATCTTCCGTGTTTCTTGTTTCCATGTATTGCATACACATATGTACGTCCATGCATTTCTTTCTTTCTATGTGTTAGTGTTTGCTAATTTATTTGTATTTAATTTACTCCTTTCTTCATTCAAGTATGTGGTGTATTTATTATATTATTTATAAAGCATCTTGCCTTGAAAAAGGTTCAGATTTGTCTTTACTGAGTTGGATATGATTGTTTGGGTTACAAGTATAAATTTCTCACTTGTACTTGCTGGTGCTGTTGTTCATTAACTGCCTGTTTGCACTGTGACCCATTCTTGATGATCTTTATGGAATTTTTTCAATAATTATTGTGTTGATAATGATAATGGTTCTATTGATATTTGCAGGATAAAAAGGTTGTGAAAGCGACAGACCCTCCTGTTCATGGTTCTCATCACAACCCTTTTCTTGATTTTTTTGGAATAAAAGAAAACAATTGAGAACTTTCTTTTTAGTTGGAATGTTTTTTGCAACTTGGGTTTGTGGTTTGATCTGATCTTAGTCATTTCATTTGATTTTTGTGGACAGGGTCGCCATTGGAGTCTGGTCCCACAACGCTGTTGCCAGACAAAAAGTTGTTGCTCTTCATTCTTGACAGGCTTCAAAAGTATGTGTTTTCTTGTGTACCTTTTTAGCTTTCTTAGAATTTATTCCTTTTCATCCCGTACTGTTTCTTTTTATGGGGGTTCCATGTTCAGTTCGTCAGTGTTGTTTTCTTGGACGTATGTTGATGCAGGAAGGACACTTATGGGGTATTTTCTGAGCCTGTGGATATCGATGAGGTGATCACATGTTCACAGATTGGTGATGATAATATTTATGTTATTAGCAGCTAATATGGAGTTAATTTCCTTGCAGCTGCCTGATTATTTTGAGATAATAGAGCAACCTATGGATTTTGGGACTGTGAGGAAGAAACTTGACGACGGAGCTTATAGAACCTTGGACGAATTGGAGGTTGGTCGGGTTTTTGTGAACCGAATGTGGAACTAACAGCAGTCTCATTTTGCTTAACTTCTCTGTGGTGGTTATGATTTACTGTAGCTTGGCAATGCATGATGACATTTGCAATCATGTCTGCTCCGAGAATTTACTAATCTTTTGGTCCATGATAGTATTTTTGTAGTTTACCAAGACACTGAACTCCATTTTCTGGGAAATTAACCTCTGGCTTTTTCTTGACAGTGGGATGAAGAGATAGCCTCATGCCCTGTTGTGGCTAACCCTTGGACTTAGGCTTGCATTAAATCTTATCTGGTTATAGATCAAATTGTATTTCGTGATTTCATGGTTCTGCTTCATTATATGCAATCTCGGGCATTCTTTGAATGGTGGGAGTCTCACTAATCTGTAAGGCTGAATGAAAAAAGTATCATCATAAGTATCTTTTAGAGTTGTGGATAATACTTATTTGTTTGCACTCATGAAGCCTTCCTGGTTGATTATCATAATCTTGTGTTAATTATTCATCTCAAAAGCTACACAAGGGTAAGGATAAAAGGCGAGAATATTTGTATGGGGGATGGATCATTACTTGGAACTTGCCTACAGATTAATAAAGGTGTCTGTCATATATTCTGGAACTTCCTCACCTATTAATCTGGCATGGCACCTTAATAGTTAATACAGCATGTATCAACCAATGAAATTGAGTTAAGGGATGATAGCCTCGATAGTCACTGGATGTGCAGGTGGTACTGCATGGTAAAGTGGACCTACTGTTAGTGAACATCATATTTACCTGCTTGTTTGCTGTTAAATCTGAAGATTATTCTTTCTGATGTATTACGTAGAGGTTAAAAAGATCTACGCTCCCGCTTTTGGTCTATTGTGCTTAAGATTTTTCTTGTATGTATTAATATGCTTGAAAATTTTATATTTCCAGTAGATTTTTGTTGTATTTTTGGAGCTTGGTTTCAAGAATGCCATTGTGTGCTTGTTTTGGTGTAGTTAGTTAATCTTGATTTCATTAGATTATGACATAGTTGTGGAGGCAAACCATGGAAATAAACGCTGATGTTTCCCTCCATTGTCATTCCAGGCTGATGTGTTTTTGATATGTTCGAATGCCATGCAGTACAATGCTCCGGATACGGTCTACTATCGTCAGGTTCGCGTGGTCCTTTATGCTTTATTTCATTGTACTTATCATCCTACTTGCTATCTGAATAATGGGCTACTTTAGGCACGCTCTATACAAGAACTTGCGAAGAGAGACTTTGAAAATCTGAAGCATGAAGGCGATGATGGTGAACCACAGCCTAAGGTTGTTCGAAGAGGAAGGCCCCCAAGCAGCAAGAACCAAAAGAAACCTCTTGAAACATCCCCAGTAGATCGTGTTGCTCCTGAGCTTTCATCGGGTGCAACTCTCACTAGCGTAGAGGACAAGGGAACTGGATCTAACTCTTACAATCTAAGAAAGGGTCCTGCATTATATAGGTTTCGTCCGAATGACCCATACGTGTCATCTTACCGGTCAAGAAATGGTGAAAACTACTCTGAATGGTTGGCTGACTGGAATGATGAATTTCCAGGTTTGTATTTGTGCATCTGGTGCTACTCATAAGAATCTATATTTATTCAATTACCTTGCAACTTGGTTAACCCCATCTTTTCTAACTTGCAGCATCCATTTTAAGGGCCGACATGAAATATGGCAAGAAACAGTTTACGGTAGATGAGAATAGGCGTGATACCTATAGGCAATTTCATCCCCTGTCTTCTGCCAACAATTCATCCCTATCATCTAATTCTATCGGAGATATGAAACTGTTGGTGCCGGTATGTACCTTGAGAAACTTCCAAGTTTAGTTTGTTCTCATGGAGGGTTTAATTGGAGATGTTAGTTGCTTTCTTACCCTTGTTTTTGTTTGTGCTCATGCTTTCCCCCAAGTAGGTTTGCCGTTGGAAACTAAAACGAGCCTATTTGGATTTAGGCTTCTTTTAAGTGGCACAGAGATAATCCTTAGTTTGTGTGGATTTCAGGTGGGTCTTCATGAGCCCCTTGCTTATGCAAGAAGCCTGGCTAGATATGCTGCACATCTCGGGCCTGTAGCTTGGAAAGTGGCATCGAAGAGAATAGAGTATGTCTTGCCCCCCGGGGTACAATATGGTCCTGGGTGGGTGGGAGAAAACGGTGCACCTTCGCAGCCATTGTCTTTTTCAATCGAGAAACAGAAATCATCAAATAGCTCTGCTGGTGATTGCAATTCAAACAAACTTGTCACACCTTCGACTTCTGATCTAAGTTCTGCTGTGGCTTATGCACCTTCTGAAGCAATGGTTGAAGCCGTTAGGAAACTCAACAGCCAGAATGAGCTAGGTTTACAGGGCGATGCTTCTTCCTGGAAAACACAATTCCCAGTTCAGCAACAACAACCTTCATACCCCTCTCAAAGAAACGGTCTTGTTGGAATTTTTGGGTATGATACATCTGCAATGGGGACTGCAATGACAGAAGCAAACCCACTTGCTTCCCACATCCAGGAACCTGTACCCAGATACAATCTTCCATCGAGCCATTCATCATATATGAACCATATCATTCACGAAGAAGCTAAATTGCGCGAAAGATGGGGTACTTCACCACCTGGATATCAAATTGCACAAGTTAGTAATGTCTCTGGTTCTCATGGAGAAGCTGAAATGTGGAATTTTGGGAAATCGTCCTGGCCAGCTATGCCACCGCAGCAAAGACACAATCTCTCCTTCCCACCCGACCTGAATGTGAGAATCCCAGCCGGTTCGCCTAGTTCTAGCTTACAGATTGGTTCCCCCCAGCAGCCAGATTTGGCATTACAACTCTGAAACATTGATTTTTCCATTCTTGGAGGTTGCAGCTACAGTTGCGTTGTCGGTAGGTAAATTCTTGACATTTGGAGCCCAGTGTAGGCTTGTGATCTGGAGGGCTGCTGGTTTATAGAAAGTTTAGGAGACAGGTTGTACAAATCATGTATCTAATTTTTTTAGCTGAGACTACAGAATTATTACTGTAACATTTAAAAACTGTGATGAATGAGGAGGATAGGACAGGGAAAATAGAATGTCTATCTGCTTATGATTATCAAAGTGTTGTTGCTGCCTCTTGAAGTTGAACTCCATATTGCTTGAATAGGTGATGCATGCATATTTGTATTGTTAGACATTGTTTTCTCTACTACACTCTTTCTCTTGTTTGAGTTTGTTTCTTTTGTCATAAACAATAATTGTTACACATACACATATCTAATTGGAAAACTTTTATGTATATTTGTTTGATTTAGTAGATATAAATGTAAGAGAAATATATATCTATATATATTCCTATATAGAGAAGAGAAGTGCGCTTTCCTCCCCTTCCTTGCACTGAGGCGTTATGAATGATGATTTTTTTAAGGTGCTTGGCAGTCTGAATTCCAATATATAATATTCAGTATAATGTATTAATATTAAAAAAATATTTAATTCTGTATGTGTAGAAGCGTATTATAAATCCTTTATCAAAATCAAGTCATTGCAATAAAATATAGGAGGTTGTAAGATTTGAACAATATCACGTTGGCATTTTACCTTTTTTAATAAATTAAGATTTACATCATAGTTTTGCTTGGACCAAAAAGAATAAGCACGAATTCGGTTTTTTGTGGTTATGATCCACATTAGTGCAATTTTTTTTTTAAATGTATATCGACTTACAAGCCTCACATATTAGTTCTATATGTAAATACATCTTCTGGAGTTTTTGTACTGGATTAAGGTTTTCTGGAATAAGTTTAATGCCTAATATATGTGATTCAATGACATAGGAAATAAATCCAAACGATTGCTTCTTTGTGATAATTGTTGATCTGAACCATGGTTTAAAATTTTCATACGTTGTCATCGAAACTATGAAAATGTTTTCATTTTCAATGTTGTGGAAACAAAAATAAATAGTAGTTTCAAAATTATCTAGTTTCCTTTGAAATACTTCATTTATCTTAATTTTCCTTCGAAATTTTTGAGTTTCCTAAGAAACTTTTTATTTTTTCTATGTTTTAAGCAAAACATTTATTTCGTACTTTTAACTGCAAAAATATAAATTGTTGTGTTATGCATAAGTATTTCATTTAATGATAACAGATTTAATATTACGCTAAATTAGTAATGTTATATGTATAAACATCAATGTATTATATATATATTTTATAACACATAGTTAAAAATAAATATTATATTATGATTTAGTTTCAATAGCAACAAAAGTAATTTTAATGGGCTAAATGATACAAAATTAAATTAGATATGTTTGAATTAAAAAGGTAATATTTTTAATTTTTCCTATGACTATTATGTATGTTTTTCTAATTTTACGGTTTTTCTGTAGCGTTTTCGATCGATCAATTAGAAAGTCAACACATCAATTAATAATCATAAAAAAGCTGAGAGGTCTCTACTGAAGAAAGTTAGAAGAAAAAATAAAAAGGATGGCCAAGAAGAAACGACAAGAACATATTGAGATTCAAAATTTGAGAGATGACAA
The DNA here is from genome assembly GCA_034509735.1 of Sesamum alatum. Lineage (NCBI taxonomy): Eukaryota > Viridiplantae > Streptophyta > Magnoliopsida > Lamiales > Pedaliaceae > Sesamum > Sesamum alatum. Next base: position 2,955,764 of record JACGWO010000004.1, read on the forward strand.
AGAAACTCCTAACAATTTGGGGGAAAAAAAAGTACAAGAGAAAATCTAGAAATGTAAGTAAAAATAAGATATTACCAGTGATCAAGATCAAAAAATTGAAAGACTAATGAAACCGTTAGATTACAGAACATTTAAGTTAGTGTTATTTAAATTTAATATTTTTAATTTGTTTTCGTTTTTCTATATTGGTATGCCCAGATTCGCCCGGCCCAGTGCAGACAAAGCAAGCTTGGCCCAATGAGGAGGTCAATAGCCCAAAGATCTAGGCCCATGTCTTCTCCAGTCCAAACAAGGAGTAGGCCTCGAGAGATTACAAGCCTTATCCAGGCCAGCGCAACCTGAGAGGGAATTTACGGAAGCCCAAGGGCCACGAGGGCAACCAACGAGGCCGTGGGCGTCCAGTCATCGCCTGACGTGGACCAATACGCGGATTCTGAGAAAGACGTGAGTCTAAACCATGCACCCTTATCTGCAAATGCAACTGCAACCTACATTTGAGGAGAATTATCCACCTGGTTCCCCGAGGACTAAGGAGTCCTCATCCATCTACCTTCTCAGAGTCCTCATTAGATCAAACTCCTCATGCTAGAAGGACTCTTCTACCTACAAATATATTTAGCCCTAGATGGGTAACGTATTCTTGCCTTACATACTGCACACTTATTTTATACTACAACCCCCACAGATCCTCTTCATTATTTCTTACGCACTCATTGCACATTTTCTCAAAATTGTTTGCTGACTCGAGCGTTAGAGTGCTAACGTATTTTCTAGGTCCCCTTTCCCGAACTATTCAACTTACTGATTAGGATCTCCAAACCCAAAGTTGCATCCAAGATCGAGCATTTTTTGCTCACATCAAGTGGCATGATATGTGGGAACAAGGAACTAAGACGTGAAAACCATAGAAGCCCCTAACAGCGGGCTCGACAAGCAAAAGCCAATTGATGCTGCTGTTGACCCTCAAATGTTACAGGAACTGGCCAGGACCCCTTGGCTCCTACTAGGTGCAATGAGGCCGGACCCTCTGCTCCCGCTGATCCCTCGTTGGATCCCCCTCGTGACAACACCTCTTTGGATGCCTCTTCGGATGGGTTGTCGTCGGGGTTGTTGGCGATAATTCAGCAGATGATTACGTCCGCCGTTCGGACATAGTTGGATGTAGTGACTGCCGCACCCATAGCGGCCATGGCTCCCCTGCCTCAGGGGTACCCCTAGTTGCAGAAGGCCCAGTAGAAGGTGAGGAGATTCCCCCTGCGCGGAGGCCTCCCGTATTACCTGAAGGAGGACTAGTTCTCCTTCCCTCAGCTCGGAATGAAGCCCCCCCCCCCCCATGGGAGGCTCAATTGGAGTGTCTGCAGAAGAGTTTGCAGGATGTCCAACACTGAATGATGGGAGTTCCACTCAAGGGGCCTGGGGGTATCCCCTTCAGCGAGGAGGTTACGGCGCATGATCTCCCTCCCTATTGCCGAACACCGACCATTGCGGAATATGATGGTACCACAGATCTGCAGGAACATCTGTCCGATTCGAGAATGCGGCTCTCCTTCACAAGTACACGGACAAAATTAGATGTTGGGTGTTCGTTACCATATTTGCCCGGGCGGCCCAGCAGTGGTTCAATCAACTGCTAGTGGGTTCAATAAGGAGCTTTCAAGAGTTCCACTCGTAGTTCTTACATCAATTCGCTAGCAGTCGGAAGCACTGTAAGACAAACCCCCCCCCCCCTGTCTTTTTGCTGTCAGGTAGAAAGATTCTGAGTCCTTGAGGGACTACCTACACCGATTCAACACCACAACCCTGGAGGTCCCAACAGCCACGCAGGAAGTTAAGGCTAGCGCCTTTTCTCAAGGGCTTTTGGAGAGGTACTTCTTTAAGCCCATAGCCAAGAAACCCGCTCCAAATTTAGATACCCTTCTGGCTAAAGCGGAAAAATACATCAATATGGAGGAGGCGCGGCCTCCAAGAGGGAAAGCGAGGAGAGAAGAGAAAAGAGAAAAGAGACAAAGGATGAAGGATCTATCCAGAAGTTAAAGGGCGATCCTTGGGATAAGAAACTTCCCTTCATAGGGGAACTCCCGTGTATACACCGTTGAATGCACCCACCTCCCAGGCCCTCATGGCTGTGGAGGGCAGGGGGTTGCTAAATCAGCCTCGAGGCACGAGAGGGTCCCACGCGGCCCAAGTCAGACAAGTTTTGCCGGTTTCACAATGACTATGGGCATACTACGGATGAATGTCGGCATTTAAAAAGTGAGATAGAGCAACTATTGCAAAATGGGTATCTCCAGGAGCTCGTATGCCGAGAGAAAGCCCAAGGCACGGGCCCCTATCATAAGAAAGAACCACCCAAAGGAAAGGACCCCCAAGAGGTAGGTTCTGAATTCCCCAGCCTGAGGCCCGTAAGTGGGGCTCCTCAGGGGTCCAGAGGAAGACAACCCCACCCCCCACCCCCCGTGCGCGCGCGTGTAAGGGGGCCATCCGCATGATATATGGAGGTCCCATGGGAAGGTCACTCGCATAACGCCCGGAAAGCCCATGTGCGGGAGATGGCGGGGTGCCCCGTAGAGGAGGTATTAGAAGTACATGCTTTGGCCAGAGCCTCGATCATTCAATTCTCACCAAGGAAGGAGCCTGCCATAAATCTCCCCCATAATTACACATTAGTAATCACCGCTACGATAGCGAATTATGAAGTTAGTCAAGTCTTTATAGACTCGGGAAATTGGACAGACATCTTGTTTAGGGAAGCGTATGACCGAATGCAGTTGGGGAAGTCCTCCTGGGGATTCGATCTTGTCTAACTGAATTATGGTTGCCTATAAATTATGAGCTCCCCCAGCGAGAGAAGACAATTGGAGCCTACATACTACAACTTTCACCTTTATGTTACCATTTTAGTTGAAAGGAATATTGTAATTTCGTACTTAGAGCTTTACTTCAATATCAATATCTCTTTTGTACACAAAAAATGAGAAATAACACTCACTATTCACTCATTTATACTTTTTTATTTCCTAACATTTTACTCATTATTTTGGACCCTAACTAGACCGAGCACTACATTATTGGCTCGCATCAAACACTATGAGACTTTTAGGCTATTTTCATATCAAATGAAATTTTAGCATTTTCGCTAAAACACGAAAGTTTTTAGCATTTATGTCATAGTGGAAATTGTGATTTAATCTTTAAATGGGATATGGTTATTTTGACATCATTTACCAAAATAATAAATGGGGCAATCAATGTTCTTTTTTATATTTCTTGTTTTTGAAAGAATATATAGTATCAACCTTCTCTTTGCAGACAAATTTCTTAAATAAGGAGTTGCTGAGTTGGTGTCCCATAATTCATTACCAAACAAAAGTTGGTGTTGCTGATTCATGTTTTGCCTTCTTATTCTTTTATTACATAATTCTAATGTCTTCCCCCCCCCCCCCCCCCTTTTTTGGGTTTTGGGGAGCAAAATTTAGAGGGATGTATTTTAAGAATAATAGAATTTACGATAAGTAACATGCAAATAATGAAAATTGCTAGACGAAAAAAAAATAGAAAAAGACTGAAAACTAAATTTAAATAATTTACTATAGTAGCTTATTTGAGAGTTCATCAATTACTAATAGACCTGTTGAAGTAGTAGAGTTGAAACATTACAATAAAAAAATTATGTACTTAAACCAAGTGAATATAAAATGATGTTACGAATTGTATGATATCCCAAATTTGCACTCAACCCAAGAGGAAGTCCATCCTATATAAGGCCCATTAACGATGTGCATATTGCAGCAACCAACTATCGGATTTCTACTCCAAAGCCTCCTATAAATAGAGGACATAGTGTAATTAATTTGGTAACATAAGCTATCTATACTCTATACTTTTTTTCTCTCAATAAACAACACGAAAATTCATTTTCTACTCATTTTTTGCACTCCGCAGACTCATTTAAGCTCATATTTCAATATTTTATCACTTTACTTTGAATATTGGAGCATTTTCTTATATTATTTCAAGTTTTCTGAATTCCTTTTTCATTAAATCAGTTACTGTCTTAAACACAGGAGTGCTAACCCCTATTTTGCAGGTTAATCCTTATTTAATTTTAGAATTTTCTTGAAGGTCTTTCGACTATTATGGCATTACTGAACCGCGATACACATTAATACCATTTTATAAAATTTTAGAAAACACATAAGTACACACTTCATTTGAAATAATTTTAAATGAAATTTAAAAATGAACTGGTTAATTAGAAGGACAGTTATGATTTTTTAGTTTCGTCAAATACTTATGTAATCATATATCTTTTTTTTTTTTGGGCAAATTACAATTTTAGTTCCGTAAATATAAGATGTGATAATTTTAGTTCTATATAAATTCATTTTTTTGTAATTTTAAAAAAAAAATCACGTGTTGAGTATAAAAATGACCGGAAAGTGCATTTTAATTAAGTTGGTTAAGTGCATTTTTTCAACCGTTTTAACAAATTCTAGTAATTTTTGTCCTCAATATGTAAGTTTTTTAAAATTATAAAATAAAATTATCAAATTAAATCTATATAGGACTAAAATTGCCACCCATCATACGTAGTTACGTGAACCAAATTGCAATTTTTCCTATATTTTTCTTTCTTATTTGCCTAAGAATATGATTTCGCAATGGAAAAAATAAAACATGAGCCAAAGAGGCTTAAATCAATTGGCGAAATTAAGGTTCAATGACTATAAGGTCATGGTTCGGGCCCACTAACGAGTGAGATGTTATTATACTTGAATAGTAGGTGTAGTTCTACTTTAATAATAGTTGGTAACAAATCTGATTATTCGGTATTGATGATTAGTATATGATTGTTATAGTTGTTCGATATAGATATATGATATTAACGATTATAATCGATTTACTTAAAGTTGAGGATTAAATGTATTTTTATTCCCGTAACTTAGGTCATTTGGTATTTTTGTCCTTTAACTTTCTAAGGTATCATTTTGATCCTGCATCTTTTTAGTTTTTGCGATTTGAGTCCTTTTGTTCGTTGGAGTTCACCTTCATAGGCTAATTGCCATGGACTAAAATTGCCACCACTACAAAAAATATGACATTTAACCATGGCTAATTGCCATGGATAACACTAAATAACCGTAGCGAATAATCATTGACCACGGTCACACAAAGGTTGTCGGCCGTAGTTTTTGCGAGGGTGGCTAAAACATTTGCTATGGCTAAAAGCCATGACGAATGTTTTTATCATGGCTAAAAACCGTGGCAAATAAATTTTTAATAGTGGAAAAGCTAGTTTTTGCATCGATTTTTATTTAACCGTAATTAATAATAATTATTTACTACAATTTTTAGTCATGGTCATTAAAAATATAGCTAATATTAATTTTTTTTTTCTAGTGCACCCATCATACCTACGTGAATCAAATTGCAATTTTCCCTATATTTTTCTTTCTTATTTGCGTAAGAATATGATTTCGCAATGGAAAAAATAAAACAAGAGCCAATGAAGCTTAAATCAATTGGCAAAATTAAGGCCCGATAACTATAAAATCATAGTTCATGCCTACTAACATGTAAGATGTTATTATACTTTAATAGTAGGTATAGTTCTACTTTAATAATAATTGCTAATTAGATCTAATTATTCGGTATTGATGATTAGTATATGATTGTTATAGTTGTTAGATATATGATATTAATGATTATAATTGATTTACTTAAATTTGAGGATTAAATGCATTTTTAGTCCCGTAACTTAGGACAGCTGGTATTTTTGTCCTTTAACTTTTCAGGATATCATTTTGATCCTGCATCTTTTTAGTTTTTTGCAATTTTAGTTCTTTTGTTTGTTGGAGTTCACCTCCACCGGCGAGAAGAATGAAGTCCGGCGAAAAATAAGGACCAAAATCACAAAAATTAAAAAGATGTAGGATCAAAATGCTACATTAGAAAGTTAAAGGACAAAAGTGCTGTCAAAAATGAGTTAATAGGAACAAAAATCCCAAATTTAAAATGTCAAGTGAGAGGCATGCATATGCATTTTTCCGACGAGAAGGGTAAACTCCAACGAAAAAACTAACATTATAAAATTAAAAAAATATTGGACCAAATTGCTATCCCGAAAACTTAAAGAACCAAAACGTTAAATAATTTAAGTTATGGGATAAAAATGCATTTAAATCGAAATTTGAACTAGAATTCCCTGAATGACCCTAATTCTACTATAAGTCTACATTAAGCACTAATCACGATCATAATAGGACCTTGATTATTCTTTCTTGAACAATTCAACATTCATTCCATAATTAATTAATTTTAATTATGATTTAAATAATTAAAATAAAATAATAATAATAATAATATATATACATATGTAAAGATATATGTATGTATTGTGATCGCTCATATAAAAAAGAGTCCAACTCTTCACTCTGACTCCTAATCCCCTCTGTCTCTTACTCATGGCCCGAAAAGTCCGAACATCTTTCCCATACGTCGTCGCTTCTCTCTTCATCTGCGCCGCCCTCTACCACCACTTCCTCCGCAACGCCATCTCCGCCTTCTCCTCCGGCCAGTTCTGGCCCTCTCCCCCCATTTCCTCTACCGCCACCCTCAACTCCGCCGCCAACTATGCCATTCGTGAAAACCTCACGGGAACAGCAGCTTATTCCCCTCATGGCAGTGCACTTCTCCCCGCTCCCTCCCCATCGCCGCCTCCGCCAATATCGACCACTGCGATTCTTCTCCCTGACTGGGAGGTGCTTGTGATTGTCTCGCCAGAAACCACTCCGTCGAATCTCGATGGTTACTTCTGTTGGTTTGACACCAATGAGAGTTCCCCGGCGAGATTCTCCGGAGTGTTGCCGTTTCCTGATCGCGCAACGTTTAGTTGCCTTCTGCCAATGAGAGCTCGGCGCCGGAGGCCTCCCTACAGGCAACCGGTGCTGTTGAAGTCTCCTGACAATCCTCCGGAGCGACAATCAACGGCGCCGCCGCTCCTCCGGTGGTCTTATCTGGTGTATGACTCTCTCACGACGGATGACGACGTCGTTCTGTTCGTGAAAGGCGTGAACGTTCGGCAGGGAACTAACCGTGAGCCGAGCGAATTCCGGTGCGTGTTTGGAGATGACGTAGCTAACGGCGTTAAGACCACCGTCACGACCTCCATGCAAGAGGTGTTCCGCTGCAAACGCCCTGAGCTAACGGCGGTTTCTTCAGTTGGCGGGGAAACCAACCCAAACCCCATGAAAATCTCCTTGGAGATCGTTGCCGAAAACCGAGTGGTCCCATCCGTGGCGTACTACACATCCCCGCGCAAGTTAGTATCAAGCAACAGGAAATCTCTACTGTGCGCCAGCACCATGGTGTATGATGTGAGCAAGTTTTTGAAGGAATGGGTTTTGTACCATTCCAGAATTGGGGTTGAAAAATTCCTACTGTATGATAATGGGAGTGATGATGATCTTGGCAAAGTTGTGAAGGAGCTCGTAGAAGGGGGTTTTGATGTCAACACGTACTCTTGGAGATGGCCTAAAACTCAAGAAGGTGGTTTTTCACACAGTGCACTCTACGCTAAAGACGTTTGTACATGGATGATGTACTTAGACGTCGATGAATTTGTGTACTCCCCTTCTTGGCAAAATCTCTCTGAACCCTCAAATTTATTGTTACACCCTCTAATTTCGCCAAATTCATCGGGATTAGGTCAAATTAGCATCAATTGTTACGAGTTTGGCCCATCCGATCAAAGGGTTCATCCAGTAACAGGAGTGACACAAGGGTACAATTGTCGTCGGAGGATTGAGAACCGGCACAAGTCCATAGTACTATTAGACGGTATTGATGATTCTTTGCTTAATGTGATACACCATTTTAAGTTGAGGCAGGGGTACAAGACTATGAAGTTGAGTACCAAGGTTATGGTGGTGAATCACTACAAGTATCAAGCGTGGCCCGAATTCAAGGCCAAGTTTAGGAGGCGCGTGTCGGCCTACGTCTTGGATTGGACCAAGAAATTGAACCCTAATTCAAATGATCGGACGCCCGGATTAGGGTTTGAGCCCGTGGAGCCTCAAGAGTGGCCTCAGATGTTCTGCGAGGTACGTGATAACAAGTTGAGAGATTTAGTGTTGAGATGGTTTGGGATTCATAAGTCGGATCATGGGTTCCGAATGGCTTGGCAAAGATGATGATCTGATTATTAGGGCTTCAAGAAATTGATTAATTTTGGGTTGGCGTGGATACCATAATTGAGAATTGGGGTTGCTTATGGGGGGAGGAAAGGGAATGGTTGATGTAAATTAGGGATAGAGGAAAAGAATATGCACATGCATATCTCAAGATCATGGGTTGATTGCAAAGAGGGTATTTTTTAGACATTCTTTTCACATTCTGCTTTTTGTTCATTAATTATTTTAGTTGTTTACCTTAATTTTGGTAGGATTTTGACTTTGTTCATAGTCCTAGTCACATATCAGAAAATGAAATAATATACATATAAAGAGAGCGTTGGATTTATTGCATACATCTGCAGTATATAGTTCATTCTACTTATCTGTTTATGTGCACATGTAGAGGTTGTTGTGGATCATATTAATTGATACAATTATTGCTTATTGGTGAATTTTATGACTAAGTACTCTTGAATCATACACTATTAATCTATTTACAAGGTGGATACATAGTAGTTCCCTCTATACATGTTATATATACTCGCTCTTTTATAATTGAAAAGCACTCTTTCGATATTTTTGAACTATTTCATCATTTTTTGTTTTTGTTTTTCTATCTCTTCTAGCTCACTTCTCTTTTTAACCTCATTTAGCAGGTTCTTTCTCTTCTCTGAGTTTTTTTTTTTTCTATGTTTTAAAATTATTGTATTTTCTCTCTTCCAACTCCTAAGTCCATTTCTTTTCCTATATTTTTCATAATGTTTTTAATATTCTCTACTAATCCAATTAATATATATATATATATAAAATAATTATATTTATTTATTTTTCATTAATTGTGTACCCATATTTTGTGTGTGGCACATGCGTGAGTATAGAGGAGAAGCATGTTGAATATTGAAATTGGTGAGTGTTGTGTAGGACTATGCAATGTGTAAATCCCAATGAAAAAATGTGGATGGGGGTGCTGTGCACAAGTGGTCAAGATTTAAATTTCACTGAATTGAGTGGTTATTAATTAGTAATCGATCTCACCATATGTATATTGATATTGTTGTATATATGTATTATTAGGATTAATTTCATTATTTGATTCAATTACTGAAATTAATAAATTTCATATTCTTTAGAAGAGATAAAAAAGAAAAGGCAGGTTAAGAAAAAATAGAGATGGCAATTGGATTCGAACTCGGGAAAATCCATTCTGGACCCGTACATAATGGGGCGAGTTTGGATCCAAAAAATTGAGATGAGAGCGGGTAGTGGGTCCTAATTTTTGAGGACTCATTCGGGTTCAGGGCAGGTCTCAGGTCCATGAGGACCTGCTACAGAAGATTTAATTAATATATATATATATTATTTTGTATGTAATTTAACTAATTTCTCTACCCTTTCCAAAGACCGCAACCCTAAATTTGCTAATTTAACCATGTTTGACGGGGAGGAAGATGAAAAAGTTTTTACTAATGTGTAACTTATATAAATTATTTGGGTTTGACAATTTTTATGGATTATGATTTGTTTGGGTTACTATAAACAATCTTAATGTACTTTAAAATTTTCTTTTGAACTTGAATATTTAAATTACGCAATGAAATAATTTTATTTATAATTGATATGTTGAATTTTTATTTTTATATATTTGTGAAAAGTAATTATTTTTTTTTTTCTGTTCTTGTTTACGACTCTACTGCTATTGATTAATCCGCTGGGATTGGAATGCTTGACTTGCTTTCAAAGCCTTTCTAGGCTAACTCTTCACTAGGCTAGCGAAGGTTCGAAGACGGAAAGACTCAGTCGACCTGTAACTGTAAGGAGAAGAAGGATACGTTGAAATGATGTCCCTTCCAGTCCGATCAAAAAGACGAATAAAAAAAAGAGTCGGGTCAGACCCGCCCTAACAAGTATCATAGTGGCGAGGCATAAAAATTATCAAGGTGGGATGGATTACAGGTCCATCCTAATCCGTCCCATACCCGTACCATTAACACCCTTAAGAAAGAAGGGATAAAGTGGAGTGTAAGTATGTGGAATATGGGAGAGTGAGAATAGAGGGAAAGAAGAGCAACAGCGTGGGGCATGGCTTTACACTTTAGACCTAAAGCCTAAAGCCCCGCCACACTTTACTTCACCTCAACATCACCACTTTAATTGCACATAAAGTTAGAAACTATATATACTTCATTCCCCATCACTTTCAACACAATTTTATCCTTTAATTGCTTCCAAAGTCTACACATCCAATTTTTGGATTTTCTCACTTTCGACTTCACTACTCAACTCTTTTATACATTCCTTTTATCATGAGTTATTTAAATTATATATTAAACATAATATATTCATCAACAATTTCAATCATGCATTTTCATTGTCATTACTTATTGATATACTTTTTTAAGATTAATCACCGATAATCGATATTTATCATAATTTTAGTTATAATTAATCAATGTATTTGCTAGGGGTCTTAAATATGAAGAAAGTATTTGTCATGATTTTTATAAGTGACGGTTGATCTCTCGACCTCGTCTGCTAAATCATATGTATGTAGTTGTCATCGCATATCTATGCTTAATTACTATTCATTATGAATTTTCACTTTTTAGTCTATTGATGTTTAATGAAGTTGGCCAGTAGTACTATAATAATTTGAAAAGTTTTTTCTGTATCCTAAGTACTTTGATGTTGAAATTAATAAACTATTAAGGAGAAAATAAAATATGAACCCTAAGTAAGCTCGTAAGTCGCAAGAACAAATAAAGTTAGTGATAAAGTATGTGAAATTTGTGTGGAATAAGAGAATTATGTGTGTGAATTGAAACAAAGTCAGAAGTAAGTGGAAAAAGAGTTGAAGACTCATTACTTGTCTTGACATATCTACACCTCTATGTATAGGAGTTGGATGAGAGAAATAGGAGGGTGGTTTATCTAGCAAGCTATATTTGACATGTTTATTTGCTACGAAAAAAAAAGAATTATTCTCTATATTGTAAATAACTGACTTAAAAATCATCGCAATTCAATATTATTCATCACAGGCAAATAAATCGATACAGACAATTAAATTGACCATGATATATTAATATTTATCATGATTTTAACTATAGCCAAAGCATTTGCTATTATTTTTAGCTGGGCTAAATTACCTTTTTAGTCCCATAAAGAAGGGACTTTTCCTTTTTCGTCCCACGCTTTACGTGATTTCTAAATTGGTCCCAGTTTTAATTAGAAAGTGGCCACGTTAGTCCCGAGTCCTAATTTTCCATCTATACTTAACGGCTGACCAGTCAACCGTTAAGTTGTTATTGTTGGCACAATAACATCAGTTTTGGAGGCAAATTTTGGCGCTAAAATATTTCTCCTCCTATAATTAGCAGCTATTGTAGGTTAAAAAACACAATTTTCACTCTTTTCATATTGATAATATCCGGTACAAAATCGGCATTTGCTTACCAACAATGCCATATTAAAACAACTAAAGTTTGTTGTTTGATATACATACAGAAACCATAGAAATAGGATAATAACTTATTTTCCCAAATTCCATAACATGATAACCAAACAGAAAAATAAAAGAGAGTACAAAATTTTAATTTTTCAACGAAGCTTCGCATTTTCTTCCTCCATCTTGTTTAGGCGACGCAGCAATCCGGGAATAATAATGCGTACCCTTGTGCACAAAGGATTGTCTTCCCAAGCAAAAAAGCCACAACCACCATTTCTCTTTGCACACGAGTGGAAACGTCTTTCAGGATTTGCATTTGTCCTTGACGTACGTAGCTTAGTAACCTCTCCACAAAAGCAATTTATGGTGCTCCTTTCAGACATTATTTCTTTGTGAAAAAGAAGAAGAATTTTTCAGCAAGAGAATTAAAATTTTAAGGAAGAGAGTGAAAATTGTGTTTTTTAACCTGCAACAACTAGTAATTGTAGGAGGAGAAATATTTTGGCGCCAAAATTTGCCTCCAAAACTGATGTTACTGTGCCAACACGAACAACTTAACGGTTGACTGGTCAGCCGTTAAGTATTGATGAAAAATTAGGCTCGGAACTAACGTGGCCATTTTTTTATTAAAATTGGGACTAATTTGGAAATCACGTAAAGCGTAGGCTGAAAAAGGAAAAGTCCCTTCTTTATGGGACTTAAAAGGTAATTTAGCCTTTTTAGCTGTGACTATGGGTGGCAAATGGGTGGTTTGGGTTGGGTTTGGGTTGGGCCCATGTGGGTCGGGTCTAATATGGGTTCAAGTGAACGGGTCCAAAACGGGTTGGGTTGCAAATGGGTCGGATCGGATTAGTATAAACCATTTTATTAATTTAAATTCTAGGGGTTGTTTGGATTAATTATAATTTTTTTAAACATCTTATGATTTTAAAATTTTAATATCCATTTAGAAGATTATTTGATATTAGAATTAGAAAAATTAATTGTAGTTAATTTTCTTTTAGATTTTACAAAAGTGACATCACGTCATTTCAATACCACTACACTAATTATTTTGTTGTGTAAATAATATTTTAATTTTTTTTCTTTCTGAAATGTGATTGTTAATTTATATATTTTATTTTTATTTATAATATATTTTAAAATATAAAAAATTATTTATTATATGTACACAGAAACGACGTGGCACAACAACTAGTTTAAAAAAAGGAGGGGGGGGGGGTTGAATGCTAGAAGTGAAATGAATATGGGGGTTGTGACGGCGGAGGTCGGCGACTAGTGGCGTTATCTAATATGTGTGCAAGAGAGAGAAATGCGATAGTGTATGTGTGTTTGTGTGTGTGTGTGTGTGTCTGTGTTTGGTGAAGGAAAAAATGAGTGAGTTTTGAGGTGTGTGTGTGTGTGTCTGGTGAAGCCAAGTGTAGTTGACTGAGTTTTTCTGTCTTTTTTTTTTTTTTTAATTTATGGGTTGAACCCATTAAAACCCATATTGGGCCCATATTCAGCCCATATCCAACTCATATAATATTTAATTTTATTTAACTCTAACCCATATCAACCCATTTTAAAATATAACCAACCCAACCTAACCCAAAACTAGTTGGGTTGGATTGAACCCATGAGTGTTAACCCATCTTGTCACCCTTAGCTGTGACTAATGTTTTAGCCACGCTTGTAGAAACAACCGCTAATAAGCCTTTGCATAATCATAGTTAATTGTATTTCTCATACTTTTTCACTTATAACCATAGTTATTAATCATTATCAAAATAATATTTTTTCTAGTGATCCCTGCTGACATATTTTTATAGCGTCATGTTATCTGAGGTGTTGAATGGGGTTGACGTGTCCATTGAGCTGGATGGACCACAAATGAGCTGTATTTAGGCATGTACTGATTGCACACGATTTCTTATGTTGATTTGGCCTTAAATTTACCCCAGATACCATCAACCATGATAACCATTCTGTTCCAAAAACTAAAAAATAAAATAAAAAAATCATATTTTTCTTAATTGCATTATGGTTTATCTACATGGTATGGACTGTTAGTGTTACCTATACTATCTATAAATGGTGATGGGGTTAGAAAATTATTATGGTGTATTTTTAATACATTTACAAAATTAACCCTGTCAAAAAATACTACCAAATTAGTATTATTTTTTCTTTTCCCTTCTCTTTCTGTTAATAGTTTATTTATTTATTAAATCTTGTCCTTCCTTCTCTCTCATTTATCTTTTTTATTTTTTTAGTTTTTGCTCATTATTTTATCGTAGTTTAACAAGTTCTTTCTTACACTTCTCATAAATACATTAGGTAGTTCAAAAAATAATAATTTCATAAGAAAATTTTTATAAATTTTTATAATTTTATATTTTAAAAAATTAAGCACTTACATCGAGTGTGCATGCAGACGTTGTCGGTGTAAATAGTTCAAACTGGCTTACCAACTATTACTATTCTATGGGAAAAAAAAAATATGAGTTTTGTTCTTAAAATGTAACTTAATTACAATTATATGGTAAAGGCAATTTGGGTAATTCCCAAAACTTTTGGGCTTCAATCCATCTCTGGGCCTAAAGAAAGAAATCCTTTAGAGCCCTGTGGGCCGGCTTGTGGGCTACTACCAATGCGCTGGACCGGAAAAATGGGCCCAAAGAATAAAGAAGAGTACCATATTTGTAATATGGCAATTGCATTGGATCAAATTGCAAGTTTTAATGAAAAAGAAACAATTTCAAGTTTTTGTTAAAATTTAGAACTCTTTTTTTTTTTTTTAATTATTGTCCTTTTCTTGAGGGAGATCATTAAATAAAATTTAATTTGTCGAAAAAATCAAACAATATTAATAATTAAACAAAATTTAATTTATTGAAAAAATATCGAACAACATTAAAAATTATTATAAACTAATATTTTTACTACTAAAAACTTTCCTACTTAAGTTCAATAAAAGCAAAGGTCCGTACGAGTGGAACTTCATCTTTTCTTGCATATGTTCCTCGAATACCCTCCCTTTCAGAAAAAGAAAATTCTCACCAATTGCATCTTAGACTAAAATCATCGTTTATAGTTGTCTGTCTCTTTTCCTCATCTTGAAATAGTAAATATACAGAACATTTCAATTCTATTGAAATAGGTACAACCTAATGCACCAATCAGATCAGGGACAGATCATTCGCATTCGAATCACGAAAGTCACTACTTATGTAATTACCAAGTTGTTACAATGCAAATAAAATTACTTGTTTGTATGCCCTAAACTTGGATATCAAACAACAATAATTGCCCCCCCAAAAACCCTAATTAGGGTATTTATGATAGAGCCATGTTTGTGCCCCTTTGTGAATAAGGCAAAAGACATCCATATTTGTTCACATGCAATTGCAAATGGGGTGTTGGATATATAAACCAAACATGGCATTCAATGATTGGATGGTAGCTCAAATATTTTTGGTCATGATAGTGACCTTTCCTATGTTTTTATCATCAAATCATGCCAAAAAATCCCATCATAATCAACCATTCATCATGATATAGACTCATTTTCAAAAGATTAAATAAAAATCTTTAAATAGATTAATTTTGTAATTTACTTGTATTTGTTCAAATGCTAAGAGGTGTTTGGCTAAATTTATTTTAAAAAAAATTATAAACTCACAATATATATATATATATAGTTCTCACAATATTTTATAAGATGTGTATAAGTTTATGAAGTATTTAAATAAAAGAAAATTACGGAGCTTATAAGATGTTAGTAATATCGATTTTATGATTAACATGATCAAAATTAAAGGAGCTTGTCCTTATTTTTTTTAAAGGAACTTATAATAAGCTCTTGATATTTTGTGTTGAATTTTATAAATTCTTCTACTATAACGTTATTTATTTATTTATTTTTTTTACCAAAACTTTCATCAGTCCAAATATAACATTAAATAACTTATAAACTCATCGAAACACCATCAGAGTACTTTACATGTAATAAAAGGAGTAGTTATATATTTAAAGGGTTAATTAAAAAGTTACTATAAATAGAGTGGAAATCATGTTATAATTAACTATGTATATATATGGTGTATGATCATAATCTTGTAAAGTCTTACAGCCAAACAAGACCTGTAATTGGACCCCATACAACAATAAATCATCTTGGAAATTTGTGAACTCTATCCATCTATTTTTGTCCACTATTTATTTATTTTTTTATCATTTTTTAAAAAAAATTATAATAATAATAAAGGGGTTGACCCAATAAAGATGAAATCTATTCTTTCAGAAAAAAAAAAAAAAAAACTATTTTCTTTTTTTTAAAAAAAAAAAAAATCCAAGAAAATTCAAAGCAATGGGAAGAAATATTAAGTGCCTGCCATTTTCACATCAACCCTAATTGTCAAAACCAATAATTGGGGTCTGTCACTATCTTTGAAAATTACTTGTCAATTTTAGGGTTTTACAAAATTCTTTGATTATTTATTTATTTATATTTTTGTTAGGAAGAAATGTGAAGGCTCTGGTCATCCGCAATTTTAGCTTCCATGTGCGCATTTCACCAAATACGGTGGGTTAGGACTTGAAAATAATTGAAATTATTCGATGCTCGATTGATAAAATTTTATTTGAATTCGATTGTTTAATTTAACAAATTAAATTTGAATAAAAAAAATTTGTTCGATAAGTTCTTTAATTCGGTTTGAACTTGATTCGATTCGTGAAAAATTAATAAAATATAATTAAAAATATCAAATTACTCGAGTTCGATTAATGTTTGATTTAATGAGCTCGATTAAATTGATAATAAAACCAAACTCATACGCAATTTTTCAAGTCCAATAATAATTCAAACAAGTTTGAACAAATGATATATTTGGCTCGATTCGAGTCATTTACGGCCCTATAAACACTACTTTCGAAGCACATTCAATGCGTTTGTCTAATATGATTTCTATTGTATTTTTTATTTAATCAAATAATACATAATGATAAAATAAATAATGAGTTAAATTAACAAAATAAATTGATACCAAATATGCAGGAATATAAAATTATTAAGAAATTGATTAAAGAAACCAATATTTTGTGAATAAATAAAGATGTTTAAGGGTATTTTTGTCAATTAAGGTTTAAGGATTCTCACCGATAATAAATAGTATAAACTTGAAATGCAAAAATATGTCTGTTTTTATGTGTTTATTGTCGATTTTTTTTATTATTTTCTTCAATATTTCATATATATATATATAATAAAGTATATTAGAGCCGTGTTCTCATAATAAATTAATACACAAAAGGTATCTTTTAATTACTGTATAATAAAATAACATATCAAATAGTTTATACACAAAAGGTATCTTTTAATTACTGTATAATAAAATAACATATCAAATAGTTTACAATTACCGAATTGTTGAAGTCCCCAATAAGCAAAATAATTAAAGTTACATTCTTTTTAAAGCATTAGAGATCACCAAAGTATATAATTCTATATAAATATAATAATTCAAATTCTTTTAATTTCCCCATTTTTGGTGACAAAATGGCCCCACCCCAAAGAAATAAAAAATTAAAAAAATGACCCCCCAAATCTAATCTAATGATAGATTGACCCCAAAAAAGAAATTCCCTCCCATGTGAATGCCCTTTTCCAACCAATCCAAATCTACACCCCCTTTTTTTGTCTCACTCACTGTCAAAAAGTCCCCCAAAAAAATTAATTAAAAAAGAAAAGAAAACTTTTTGATCAAGATTAAGGCATTGTTTGGATGTATTTTTATTTTGTTTTTTCTTTGTTTTCGGTAGATGGATAGAGAGATATACGTATTTTTTAGCATTTCTGATATGCTTGATTTTGTTTTTTATATTAGCATAAGATGAATAAAAATATGTTAAAATACATCAAACTATATATTTTATAAAGTCGTAGGCAAATATTTAAGAGGGCAAATTACAAAGAATTTTCCTGAGGTTTGACATAACTACGAATACCAGCTTATTATATGAAAAATTACCATTCCCCCCTGATTTAACGGACATTCAGTAAATAGTCCAATCCATTAGTCTATATTATGTTTATTTCTATATTTATGTTGAATTGGTCAAAATGCAATTGTGGATTATTAATTATAATTTTATTTATTTTTTAAAACTTTTGAATTTTATAAAATAAGTGGACAACTCTTTTACGTTTTTCAAAAAATTTCATCCACCTCGTCCGACATTCTTACAATTTTTTTTAAGAAAAGAAAAAAAAATATAAAACAAAGGCAAAGTTGAGAATTCCAACCTCCATCCATGAATTACATAATTTCATCAAATATCAGGAATCCTGTTAAATTCTCAAATAATAACGCGGTGATCGTAATTATGTCAAATATCAGGAGAGCATGATGTAATTCTCCCTATTTAAAATGAAAACAAACAAAGCCTTTAAAGGACAGCGGCATGTGATTAGTAAATAGCAGTATAAAGGCGAGGGCATTTGAGTACTTTTGGGTCCCTCCTTACCCAAACGTTTAAATGCTAGCTGTGAATGAGAGCGACCTTCAACAATCATCTGAGTGCTTTTATTGCTCTGCTTTCCCCAAAAGGCCCACACACTACACACACTAACAGCTCATTGGTAAGAAAAAGATTTCATTTCTACTCCGGGTGGGAGGAATTCAAGAAGAAAAGGGGAAGGAATTACCGTTAATGGTGGCGCTAAAGGAGGGTTCTGGAGGAGAATGCTGAGCTCAATATAGCAAGAGCAAAGGAGAAAAGAACAACAACTTTAGTTGTTTGATTCTGGGCTTGCTTTGTTTTTTTTATCAATTGATGATTTCAATGTGCTTTGTTTAGAGTTGTTTTCTTGTTTTTTTCTCCATAGATAGCCGTTTTACGTTTTGTTTTCGACAACTTTTTCCATTCTTTTTTGGGTGTGTGTCTGCGTGTGTTCGGGGAATATAAATTCTTGGTTGTTTTTTGCTTTTGGGTTTTGTGGTAATTCTTGGTTTTTGCTTAGATCTGTGTGAAAGTGTGGTTTGGAGGTTCGAGTGCATTATGTTTTGTTTTCTGGGATTTGGGTTTTCTTGCATCTTGGAAAGAGAGGGAGTATGTAATTGTACTCTTTCCTAGTATTTTCTTGATATTGTAGAATGATAAATGAGGTTGGATTTGGGATATCTGTGGGAAATTTGATTTGGGTTTTTGAGTCTGTAAATTTCTGCTTTTGTTTGAAGGATCATACTTGTGAGGGGAACAGAATTTGAAAGAAAAGGGAGGGGGTGGGGGTGGGGGTGGGGAAAGGGGAGGTTTGTGGGAAAGAGATGGGTTGCTTTTCTTGCATGAATCCTCGGAGAAAGGATGTGAGGGATTATGATGAGGATATGGCCCCAAGATCCATTAATTCTTCAGGTTCCTTTTTCTTCTCTCACTGTTGTTCATGCTTACTTCCATTTGAATCTGTGGATTTTTGTATAAATGTGTTTGATTTTAACTTGTGATTCTTTGTGTTTGGTTTTGGTTTTCGATCACTGCTCTGGTATGCAGTTGGCGGCAAGCGAAAGGCGAATGCCAATGCTAGTGGTAAGTTTACAGATGTCAAAGTTTGAACTTTTGAAGTGTTTGGACTTAGTTGTTATGCGAGATTCGAATCCATTTTGTCCTTTTTGGTTGTGTTTTTTAGCCAGTGGGAAGAATGTGAGAGCAAAAGGCAAGGAAAGCAATTCCCAGAAGGGTAATGTGGCTCGCAGCTTCACGTTCAAAGAACTCGCAATGGCAACACAGAATTTTAGGGATGCTAATTTGATTGGTGAAGGTGGGTTCGGAAGTGTTTTCAAAGGCCGCCTAGAATCTGGTGTGGTAAGCCCTCTGTTTTCCTCTCCTTTAAAATGTAGATGTCTCTAAGTATGTGCTTTTGGAATGTAGATTACTATAGATCAGTTCTTCCGTGGATTTATTGGAAGGAAATTTGTTGTTTACCTTAAATTCGATGCAATTTATGCTTCATTTGGCACTCACCAGTTTTCTTTCATGATCAGGTTGTTGCTGTGAAGCAACTTAACCTTGAAGGGCTTCAAGGGAATCAAGAATTCATCGTGGAGGTTCTTATGCTAAGTCTGCTGCATCATCCAAACCTTGTGAACTTGATCGGTTATTGTACTGATGGAGACCAGAGGCTCTTGGTTTATGAGTTTATGCCGATGGGCAGCCTGGAGAACCATCTATTTGGTAGTCTACAGTTAGATTCTTTTGCTTGAAATTTGAACTCTTAATTGATTTATGTAATAGTTCTCCACATTTTTCCTTTATTTCAATCACTTTCTTGATTTCACCATCAATTGTTGAAGATGATAGTGAGACATAAAAGAAGGAAAATATCAGTTAACTCATTACCTGAAGCTCTTCATTTTCTGCTTCTTTTCATTCTTGTTTTTGTTTGTGAAGTGGTGAAGCATTCTTGATCTATGTGAACAGGCAGGCAAATTTCCAAACCCTCTTAGTATATAATGACAATCTTGAAGTCTTAGCTAGGATGTTCATGTGCTTTTTCCTATATTGAACATCAAATCAGTTTGAAGGATTAACCACCATGAAATCCCAAGTCTGCCACTGATTTGATTGCTATATTTTCATCAATATAGCAAATGTTCGTAAACTATCTTTATAATGTTAGTGAAAAGAATTGGGATACCCAGAATAAAGGGGAGAAAGGACTGGAGGCGTAAGACAAAAACTTTTGAGCTAAGAACAATACCTCGCATATTGTTATCTAGTTAGTCCTTAATCTTCTCTTCCATAAACATGCATATCCCTAGTCACACATACGTGAACGGTGAATGATATGAAAATTTATCTCTATTGTCAGACGTAGAGCCTGGTCAGAAGCCCCTGAGCTGGAGCACAAGACTGAAGATTGCAGTTGGTGCTGCTCGTGGCCTTGAATATCTTCACTGCAAAGCAAATCCTCCCGTCATTTATCGTGATCTGAAATCTTCAAACATATTGTTGGACAATGACTTCAACGTGAAGCTGTCTGATTTCGGACTTGCAAAACTGGGACCCGTTGGCGACAACACTCATGTTTCAACTCGAGTGATGGGAACATATGGTTATTGTGCCCCAGAATATGCCATGAGCGGAAAACTGACTCTAAAGTCTGACATCTATAGCTTTGGTGTGGTTATGTTGGAGCTGATTACTGGACGTAAGGCCATTGACTGCAGTAGGATGCCAGGAGAGCAGAACCTTGTTGCATGGGTGAGTCTATGTCCGCTTAACTTCTGGTTTCCGATTAACACATGACATATCTGTTTGAGGACTAATAAGATCTTCAGGTTTATTTCATCTCTAGTGGAAGCTACCCTTATCTTTATTTAAAGGTTTTGGTGCAATAATAATGGATATCTGACTGCAATTGGATGCATATCTCTTACCCGAAAATTGATTTTGACAGGAAGTGCGAGGAATTAAGTTTCAGAGAAACCAGAAATGATTTAATCTAAGTTTTTGAATGAAGTGTTTTACAGGATTAGAAAACATTATTATGGCTATCAACGTAACATGTCTTTTTAAGGTTTAAGTAGGGTGGCTTTTCACATTTTGGGAAATTCTAGGTTTTAGGTAAGAATTTATAGAATATAAATTCTGGGAGAATTTGCTAAAGAAACATGAGCTTTGAAGAAAATTTCTCTGGGACATATTTCTGAGATGAGGTAGCCATCTAATGCCGCCGCCTTAGATATTGCACCTTGCTTCAAGAACTGTTACATTCCAATGAACCCTAGGTAGCTTTTACCATATCTTTGGAAAAGCGGACAAATCAATTTTTTTCCACTCAAGAGATGTGTTCAGAATAATTCTCATATTGTTCCAGCATAGTTCTTCTCCATATAATATAACGTTTCTTTTTAACACTGAGAATTATATTTTCCTTGCAGTCTCGTCCTTTTCTAAAGGACCGGAGGAAATTTGTCCAGATGGTGGACCCTCTACTTGAAGGGCGCTTCTCAGTCCGGAGTCTGCACCATGCAATCGCAATTACTGCCATGTGTCTTCAAGAACAAGCAAGTTTCCGCCCCCTTATCAGTGATATCGTTATGGCTCTTGAATACTTAGCTTCTCAAGCAGAGGAAAAGGGCAGATCTCACAGTCGCACATCATCATCACCATCTCAGCTGGATGTTAAAGTTGATTCTAAAAGACAAGATCTTGAAAACGCATCAAGTTGAAGCTTTTACCTAAGCGGCTAAACATCATTACAACTGTTTGGTGTGGTTGCTTTTGTTAGTGGTAGCAAATGGAACTTTGGATGCTTACTTTTGTAAGGTTGGCATTAATGAAAAAGTTGACTTTGCACCATCCATGAATGAGGTAAGCAGCCGTATGTGTCGGTCAATGATTTCCCCTATTTATTCAGCATCCAAAAGATCGGAAGGTGTTTTTGATGTTATGTTTGTTGCTAGCCAATATATATCCAGAAATCTTGTCGTCTTTTTGTAGCTACATACTGTAAATAATTGTTGAAATTGTTGCTAACACATTTTTTTTTGGTTTCTTTGTTCTTCTCTTGGCACGACAGTGTGGTTTTGATGAGTACATATAGCCAGACATTTTTTTTATTGTCTTCTATGATTGTTGTGCTTATTGATATAACTTACGTATGCATAGCAAATTGGAGGGTGTACTGTGTTAGTGACCACTGTTTCTTTCTCTCTGACGTTGGCATCACTTTGTAAAAGTTGGCAGCCCTCTCTTGAGGAATGGTGTGATTAGTTTATCGTGCTTTTACTAATCTCATTTTAGATATTACGGTGCCCGACTGGACCAGAATTTGGATGTAGATTTCCCCAGTGATTAACTTATTCTGACTTTGAACCAGGCCTGGTCATTTTACAATGATATAGGAGTTTGGGTGGCTTTGCAGAGAAGATCTCCTCATACTTTCCACAGAAAAACAATGCTGATAGCCTGATAGAAAGCATGATTATTTTATTCGATTACTAATATAAATTTATTTATGCAACTGATGTTTATATTCTTGAATTTACGCTATATTTTCATGTTGCTTTTCTGTGTATCTGGATAAAGAGCTCGTAACTTGCATCGATTTTTCAGAACGTTGTCGACAATGATGTTTTTCTGAAAGGAATCCCTGCTTAGTCAGATACTTCTCTCATGAACTCGTCCCATTGAAGCAACGAATAGCTAAGCTTTGGTAACTTTTGTGCTTCAACTTGTTGACATGTTTGAAATTACTCCCAAGTGCAGGTATTGAAGTTTCTTTGAAGTCGGGACTCCACATAAACGGAGTACCTCTAATTTTACTTCTATTCTCGTTACTTTTCTCACGTTTCTGTTAATTCTTTGTTGTTATTGTCTCGACTTTTTCTCATAATCTAGATTTATAGTTTGTGCCCAGATGCAGAAAAATATCTCTTGAGCCATAAATAAATAGTTGTCGTTCTGATATAGAGTGAGTATTTCACTTTGTTTTTACAGACAGATTTACAGGAAACGATGATGTCTTAATAGTCTTATAGGAGACTGTTGATGCTTTATATTCTTGTTGAAAGAGCTGTGAGTTACAGATACCAAGTTTCTAGATTGTCTTGAATTAAGTTACTGATGTCTGGAATGAGTACAGGTCAAGAATTGATATTGCATTATTTCAAGAATAAGATGTGCATTACATTTCTTATTCTGGGAGATCGCTTTCTGTTGGGATTTTTACATGCATCGGAGTCTGAAAATAATTAAAATTATAATTCATAGTCCACGGGAGCATTTTGGTCGAGTGGTCATTCCCCCCTCACGGCGATCCCCGTGCCTAGTTTTGTTGTAATCTTTATTTGCATTCTGTTGTTAATACAAAATCGCATTTATTGCAAAATGTGTGCTCAATTTACTACCTTTATTGCACTCTGCTTTCGTTTGTTGGAAAAATTATTGTTATTCTTGTTGGCGGCATGTGCGAGGCGGAGTCAGTGGGAATTCAGTTGGTGTTGTTGACGGTTGGCGAAAGTAGTCGTATGTTGTGGACTACTAGCCACACGGTGCCCTTTTTCTGCATTGCGGAAGACATCCTCATAACAAAAAAAAATGGATGGAAACTTAAAGGGTTTGACTAATTGTTAGATGACTGTTAAAATTAGAGCGGGTATTTTTGCAAACGAGGGGGTATTTATTGTTATGGCAAACTTCGTTGTAATTTATTTACGTAACTATTTATTAACGGCGGAACCCTGATAATAAGTAACTTGGTTTGCATAACATGTAAGGATCAAAATGCCCAAAGATATTTTTATTTCTTACATAAAATACAATCAATTGGGTATATCAATAATTTTTCATTTATACGTATTTAAAGTTCATCAATTTTGGTCAATTATTCATTATATCTTTCTCTCTTTTTATTTAATTATATAAATATATAATAAAAATTTAGAGTATGCAGGTGCATGCTGCAACCGTCAATAGTTTGTGAGCTTGTTTACTACCTATGATTGGGCTTGATTGATAGCCCAATCACTCCTAAATCCATGTTAACTTGCAAAAAAATGGGTCCTTGATTTGATTAGGAGGTCCGTTATAGTGTAGGATATTACCCCTTGTGTCGGGTATAATATTTACCTTAATACCCTCGATTGTAGAAAAAATTGCAAATCCGTCATTATGTTTTTTGTTTTTTTTTTTTTCAATATTATCTCACCAAATCTTTTATTCCACTAACTTTGAATTTTCACTTTGAACTTCCACAAATCTTTATCTTTTGATAACTTGTTATTTTTTTTAATATTTTTAATTATTCAATTAAAATATATTTCAAAAATAAAAATTAAATTTTTAATTAATTGTGTGCACATTCATTTGAATGTATGAGAAACAAGCACTTCTCAGCAAAAGACCATTAGGTAAAAATATATGTTTCGACCCAAATATATGTTTTTCTTCTATGGGCATTTTGATCATATAATTCATATCCTTCTAAGATCACAAATTAATACAATTGCTAGTAAACAAGAAATTAAATAATCATACAATATACCATAGCAAGTAAACAAAATATTATATTATCCTACAACCATTTATCCCAAATAATATCATTCATTAATCTATCACATTATAATCACATCCAAAAAAGTAAATATGCCCTATATGTATCATGTCAAAATTGGATTATAAGAATATTTGGTTTCATAGAGAAGACTATGGCCATGTTTACTTAGTTGGATTGGGCTGGATATCCAGTCCAATCCAATTTAACAATTTGTTTACATGCTAAAAGGTCGGCCCGGGACAATGAGGCCAAGTTGGATTTTAATAAGGATAAATGATTTATAGTAATACTATCAAATGAGATGGGATTATTTATCCTACAAAGTCCACCAACCCAAAATAATTTTTTGAAGGCCTATTTTTTCCTCATTTTATTTTTATTTTTTGGATGTTTTGAAATCTTAGTAAAATGAAGATAATAATTTAAATCTAAAATTATTAATTGAAAAGAAAAATATACAAGCAATTTTTTACAATGACAATTATTATGTATTATTAAGGGGTAATTTTGATATTTAATATTTTTCCAAATTAATGGCATACTAGTAAGTTTAAGATAAAAATTATCTCACATTCATTCAATACTTCATCCAATCAAATAAACAAAATATTACATAATTCCATCACTACATATCCCAAATTTTATCATTCATTAATCTATACCACTATAATCCCGTCACACAAAGTAAACGAGGCCTATATGAGTGACTCAATCTCAACTGACCCAATGGGCTTGAAGGCCTGTTAGGCCCACTTTGGATTTTACCGATTCGTAGCTCAGACATACTACTGGGCTCGGCCTGATTTAGATTGTCAACTTCTAACTACAATGTGTGTCTAATTTGGGCCCTAATTATTTTCATTAAGAACAACTACGAAGCCCGTTAAATTCGGCCCAAATCATACTGGGCCCTTCATTATTTATAATTAGGCCCAATTTTGTGGCCCATAACCTCCAAATAGTTGGAAATGTACAAGGTATATATATATATACTAGTGTGTATGGCACACCCAAATGTGTGTGCAATTAATTTAAAATATAAATAATATAATTGTTAATTTTTTACAATATCTATGTTAGTTAAATAAATAAAAAATAGTAAAAAGATAAAAGTTATGGGAAATTATTAAGAGAAGAGTGGGAGAGAGAGAGATTTGGAGGTTGAGAAAAGGAAAAAAAACTATAAATAATTTAAAAAATAAAAATATGGCAGACCAAAAATTTGAGACATCAAAGAGGTGCTCTTCAATAATAATAAAGTATAGATATATTTATTTGTACATCACAAATATCTATAAACATGTGGTTTATCTATAAATTTACTAGACATGCAAGTATTTATCTTGTCCATACTAATATAAAAAGAGAAGATCATTCATATTCACAAATGACGGTTAATAACACCGTTACATCAATTTGTTGTGAAGCTAAAAATACCCTTAAATTGATAAGATAACTAATTTTTTCAATTTCCAAATTATATACTCACTGATAAGTTAGTTTATCTTTTCTATTTTTTTAATGTTATATATTGATTTCACTAGAAAAAAAATATGATTTTTTGCTATGGTTAATTATTATGGTTAAAAGAAGAAAATTGTGTCAAATACAAATTAACCACGACTTTGCAATGGCCATTAACCGTTGTTTTTGCAAGTGTAGCCAAAACATTAGTTATGGCCAAAATCATGGCAAATATTTTGGCTATGCCTAAAAACCATGGGGAATATTGATTAACCATGGCACAAATTAAATTTTTTGCATTGGTTTTGTTTAGCTATGGTTAATACTGTTGGTTTACCACGATTTTTTATCCGTGGTCATTTATAATGTAGTGAAAAATCAATTTTTTTGTAGTGTTTATACATTTTACTCTTATTTGTAATAATACACTTTAAAGCGCGAAAGAATATTTATTATATGCACGCAGGAATGGTATGCCACAACAGCTAGTAAAAAAAAAAGAAGATCTTTTTCACTCACAAACGGTAGTTTGTGGTATCATGACACCAATTTTTTTGTTGTGACGATAATACCCCAAGTAATTTCCTTTTTTTTTTGTGAAATGTTATGTGTTTGTTTATAAATTTTATTTTTATTCATAATATATTTTAAAGTGTGAAAAATTAAGTATTATATGCACACAGAAACGACGTATCACGACGAAAAATTTTATATAAAAAACAGATTGAAAATTATTCGCACCCTTGGCTTTTTAAAAAAATAAAATAGAGATAATTTTCCAAAGTTTATAATTTCGAGAGACTGATTTTTTATATTTGATAGTGCTAGGAAATTAGACTAGGCAAATTACCAAAATGCCCTCAAATGTAAACGAATTTACGAAAATGCCATTGGAGAAAGTTACCAAGGTGCCCCCGCAGATTAAATTATAGCCGTTAGATTAGAAACGGTTGGAGGGTAAAATAGTCCTTTTTTCCTCCCTCATTTACTATAAATAGAGCCTTAAATTCATTGTAATAGACACTTCACTACTTTTTGGAATAAAACTCTTGGGAAGAACTCTCAAATTCTTGAGTTCCTGGCTCGTGACGGGCGAGTGTGCTTTGATCAAACGCTTCCCGATTTTTATCCCATCAATATTTGTTTTATATTCCATACGACGAACCATATTCTAAACGAAAAAAACCCCACGAGAATATTTTACTTTTTTCTTTTTTACTTTTCGGGGGTAAAATTCTTGATAATTATGAGATTGGGGATTTTTTTATTTACATATTGTTTCCAAAAAGGAAGCAATAATTTCAAGAAAAAATAAATAAATAAATGATGTGAAATTGTGAGTAACATTTTTGAAATTTGCTTTGTAGTTACGCTTTGTAGTAATAATGAATAATGGATAGAGTGATGAGTGATGAACAACAGAGCTATTATTATGAATTTCATGCTCATTTTCTATCTCTACTTTGCAAACCCCATTTATTTATTTATTTTTGGAGAATGTTAAGAGAAAAATTATTTGGAAATTAAGCTTATTTTGTTGTATTGTGGGTTATATTTAAAATGAAATTATTATTATTATTATTATTATTTATTGTTGTTTGGTTTTCCCGTCTTTGTGACTTATTAAGTACACTATGAATAAAAAGGATAAAATTAATAATAAACATTTTAGTGAAAATACGAAAATTGTCACTAATTATATGTGTCAAGTCAGAATATTTTTTGTTAGCCATGTCAGTAATTCTCACAAATTTACTAGTAATATAACCTACGAGGAATTTATTTATTTATTTTTTTGAAAGGAGGAATTTATCATTATTGATAGTTAGTAATTATGTTACTACAAAAAATTGACTTTTCGATACACTACAAATGACCACATGCTAAAAATTGTGATAAATCAACACTATTAATTATGCTTAAATAAAATTAATGTGAAAACTTATTTTTTTGCCACGCTTAATTAATATTTGCCATGGTTTTTTAGCCATAAACATTACATTTGCCATGATTTTGACCATGGCTAATGTATTGACTACACTTGCAGAAACAGCGGTTGATGACCGTTGCAAAATCATGATTAATTTGTATTCTTCATGGTTTTTTTTCTTTTAACCATGATAATTAATCGTAGTGAAAAATTATATTTTTTTCTAGTGTGTGTAAAATTTCATTATTGACGGTCAATAATGCATGCTTATTCAAATTTTAATAAAAATAAATATAATTGTTATATGTTTGCGCTATTACGTGCATGATTATTGCAGATATAAATTATTATCACTTAATAAATATTACTAGTGATGTTTTCAATATTGTCACTTAATATTTTACCACTAACATTGTTTTCTCTCTTGCAGTGACATGAAACAATCATCCATTTATGTTAACAATAATAAGAACATCATTATTTCCATCAAATTCTTAAAATGTTTCACTTCATTTTAGAGGCTAATTCTTATTAATAGATCATTAAATCAAAACTATGGTATATAAGAATTTAATCATTACATAGTTAATGGTTAGAGCTATGAATATGTAATGTCACTATTCCAATTCATATTACATTTTAGAAGTTGCATCATGACAAGGAATTATTTCAATCAATAATTCTTGATTTAGGTTTATGTGTATAGATATCATGACATTTCATATTTATTTTTCCCATTTATTTTTAGGTAGAATTTTAATTCGATCGGATAGACTAAAGTAAGCAGAACAATTCAATCAAGGGTAATATTTAAAACCCGTCAAAGTCTTCTTGATATTCTCCATCTTAAAGATCGAGTTAGGGATTGTTTGAATATTTTTTAAAAGACTCTCTGATACTTAAGTTATAAAATCAGCTTTTATCCTTATTTAGTTTATTTAAAAATGTAATTTTGTTGATTATTTTGGTTGATATAGATAACCTCCGTTCAAATGAAGTTGCTGTTTTAGATTTTTAAATTGTTAATATCTCCTTCACCATTTGAAGTAATTCTACGATAGAAAAAATTACGATGAGCTCCATGGAGATTTATCATAATTATAAAATACATATTTATTAAAATTAACGATCGTCTAATAAATACTTTCTCGTGACAATCCATTATAAGAAATATTTATTTAAATGATATTTAATTTTAAAAGACTATTTATAATTTTTCAAACTATAAAAAATAATCGTAATTATGAAAATTTTTGAGTATTTTGATTGCAATTTATTCAATAAAATATCTTGAATGTTTTTTTGGCATTTAAAAATGAAATATTTGGTGGCCTGCAACATGGTGAGTTTAGAGAGCAATGATTGGGACTCAAATCCCTAAGCATGTTCAATTTAATCATTACCCCCCACACATTGATTACTCATCTGCATGTGTCTTCAATTCACCCAACATTAATTACTACTATCATCTCAAAAGATTAATTAATTAATTAATTAATAATAAACTTTGTACAACATCTAATTATATTTATCATCATCCCTTTATTAGATATTGAGGTTTATTGAAAATAATGTTTCTTTATATATAAACTCAATTATCTTCAAAGGATTATGGGTATCATGAAAATTGTAATTATTTATTCTTAGGTATTATATGATTTTCCTATATAAAATTTTCAAACCACAATGCATACTCATTAAAAAAAAAAAAATTCACTTAAATGATTTTTCAGTACTCTATAAAAACGCAATGTTGTTTTCGTATAAAATCATCATTTTTTCAAATTTGAAAGTTTTAATGATTTTTTTGAAATTTATAATATTTGATTGATAGATATTCACAAAAAGCTCATATATGAATCCCTTCAAATCCATTTTTAATCCCCTAGGATTTAAAAAAAAATAAAAATATTAAATAAATTATATGGGCCGACGAAGAAAAGAGAAAAAAAAATCACAGTAGATGTATCTATGTACACACTTTCTAAATTCTTGATAAGAAAAAAAAAATATGTATAATATTAAACAATCTGATCTAAAAGTTTAAGTTGTTAGAGAGGAAAATCATATAATATTTAATATCTTAACACGTCTCATTTCACGTGAAACATTTCTTCTATAAATGGATGATAATTATGAGTTTTGAACAAAAATTCTCTTGTTTAGCCCGACACCACGTTCAATAACTATCCCATTTAAAGATTTAAACTATTAAAGAGAAAAAAATATAAAGTATTTAATATTTTAATAAGTAAATTACTATAAAGCCAATGTTTATGAGGTGACATAACCCAAACTTTTATGGGTTTTATGGTACACTAAGATCACGTTAAAATTGGAATTAATGATCATGATTAAGCATGGTGCATGCGCTGCGCCGCTCCCCATTATTCCCTTTACCTAAGCTTCTTTATCTAATTAATTAATTAATTCTGTGATTCTGGCTTTGAACAGATAAAAAAAGAGAGAACAAAAGCAAATAAAAAAAAATAAAAAAAAAATAAAAATAATTAAATTAAATTAAAAAAATGAAATTTATTTTCGTACTAAGTTTGGTTTAAATTTAGTGGCCCCCACTCTTCATTAATGATTATGGGATTATTAAACCTATGCAAGCCTACCATCACAAATTATCATATTTTACTTCAAATTTCTCCTTATTTTTCATATTATTATTATTATTATTATTCGGATAATTTTTCAATCATACCTTTTTTTAATTAATTTTATATCCTTCAATATTCTCGGACAACTATTTGATCAAAATTGCATTTTAATTATTATTTGATTTTACGATGTATTTACTAGCATGGCTGCGATTCTCGAATTCACATATAATAATTATCTTATTATTAATTGTGACATAATTGAAGAAATTCGTTAAGATATTACAGATAAATTAGCACTCGTTGATCACTACTTTTTAGCGAAGTTGATAATTAACCTCCTAATAATATTATATACTTTTTATCTTATAAAATATTTTTCTACAAATAATTACCAAACACTCTATAATATTGTATAAGGTTTCAAATATTTCACAAAAATATATTTTTTTAAAAAAAATAAACACATCCAAACACATATAATATCGCAGCATTTAATTTTTGTACAAAATAAAATTCACTGTGTGTATCGATCATACTAAATATTCGCATGGGAAAAATGTAAAATTATGAAACTTACTAAGACAAACATATATGTTCGATCAAAATTTGTCATAAAAATCAAGAATATAATCGTCGTATAATTTAAAGCTAACAAATGATGTCCTAGTATGATGGTTAAGACGACGATCCCATAAATAAATTAAAGTCATTGATTTGAGTATCATTAGATTGATGTATCGTTTGATTTATTGAGATAATAATGTAATATTGATCCTTCAAGAATACTAGGAATGACGATATATCTATTTATTCTCTCAAGAAATTTAGTAAAATAAAAATAATACAGAGAGTATTGTGCTTTTTTTTTTTTGTTTTGAAAATATACTGATAGTTCTAAATCAATCAATATACTATAATTACAACATTCAGTACGTAATACATCAATATTTCTAAATCTACAAACAAATTCAAAGAATGCGCATGTCTGTTAGCTTGGTTCCTCACACAACTGATGAACACGCGCATGTTCAATTTAAAGTTTAACGAAAACTTTGATAATGGATTAAATGCGTCGAGTGTTTTCAATTCTAGAACTATTTTAAAAATTCATAAAAACATATGACTAAAAGAGTTTCAACCTCATATCCGATTGGACTAAAAGCATAAGTTTGCCTAGTAGGCAAAATTAATCAAATTACACGATATTGGACTAATAGTATTAAGGGTGAAAAACTAATCAAATTGATCGACATTCAACTTGAGATTGACTGATAAAAAAGCTCGTTTGAGCTCAATCCGTTTGACAAACCAAAGTTTAGCCCAATTGAATTATCAAAAACATGACATAATATATTTAAAAAGAGTTTAATGTAATTTATCTTCATATAATATGCAAATAAATAAATTATTCCCTATAAAAAATAATAATTTATCTATTTGTATTATTTAAAATGAATCAATTTACCTCCCACATTTTTTAATGTCAGGCGAAATTCGGAAAGCACGAGATCGATGATCCGACAGTTCGGGGAAAAGGACAAGTGAGTGAGTCCAACGTCACTCTTTTAATGAAACAAACAAAGAAAACAGAATGTGTGAAGTGTTAGGAGCACAAAACTAGGAATTTAAGCGGCTTGGGAGAATGCGTTTTACTCGGAGTGTGTGATCATTTAGTCAAAATTACAAAATTAATCCCATAATTTAATATTATTTGCCTTTTTACTTACAAAATTTTAAATTTAATCTCGTATTCCATTAAAAAATTCAAAAAATGTCAAAAAGTTGTCCAAAAAAAAAAAAAAACCATTGCCACTAGCCGATATTAAAACTAATGATTGACAATTTCTTTGATCCATATGCACGTGGATTTTGTGTTGTTAGTTTTAACGTTTGTTAGTATTGGATTTTTTCTACAATATTTTGATATATATATATATATTTTTTTTGCAATTTTTAACAAAATATGTGTGTTAGGTGGACACACCACCAAGTGGATCACACAAATCACAACAAGGAATAACAAATTACAGAGGGGGATGAGTTTTGAAATAATCCTTAAAGACAAAACAGTTGAGGGAATCATAGTAATATATACAAAATTTAAACAAAACTAATCTTAACACAATGTGAGGAGAATAGATCTAGAATGAAATAGGCTCAGGGAGCCAAAACCAGTGTGAGACGGCAACGACCACAGAAAGCCGGCACCCAACCCTGATTGCACCAACATATTTAGAGAGACAACACGACCTACACAAGGTCAAGATCCGAACCAGAAACCCAAGTTCTCATGTACTCACTCACCCAACGGATGGGATAAATATATCAGGAAGTTTAAGACAACTTTGATTCACAGAGAGTAGTAATTGAAGGTATCGGATAATCCTGAGATAGGGGAGAGGGGCCATTATATAGTGATTGGAGACGGGATGGTAAAAGGTAAGACGGTGGCATTTATGGAAGTCGGCCAGAGAGAGGAAGGTAGATCTATAACCGGGAATAGATACCAGAGAGAGAAGAGAGAGGGAGATGAAGCTGACGGCGGAAGACTCACAAGTGGTCTAGGGTTAGGTTTAGAACAGATATAAGTACACGGACTAATGGGTCGGATCGGGTAGGGTACTGGGCTTCCGATTCAGATATGTCTGTTGGGCCTTTCAAGGAGCTGGGCCAGCCATTTGGGTCATGGACCAATAAATCTCAACAATGGGTTAAATTTAAAATCCCGTAAAATATGGAATCAAGTTTGAAATAATCGTAAATCATGGTATTAGTCTTGCAACTTTGCTAAATCATATACATACATACATACTACAAGTATACATATGTGTGTCTGAATTATTACCACTAGGAGTGTTTGTAATAGCTATTAATTTTATGGCGGGAATAAATTGTGAAAAGGGTAACAAGCTAAACAATAGTGAAAATTGGGAGTATGATTGAAAAATAAATTATACTATTTGATACTTAATTGAAATTGTTCGATTGAAATCAAACTTGAAAAAAATAAATTTGTTCATAAACTTGCGAGTTCGATTCGATTTAGTGAAAAAGAATAATAAAATATGCTTAAAAATGTCAAATTACTTGACTCGACTCATGTCTGATCCAATTAAAGATCGTTTGAGCTTGACTAGAGCAATTATCAAACTAAATTTAAACGCAATTTTTGAAATTCGATAACAATTTAAACAAACTTAAACAATGATGTGTTAGACTCAATTCGAATAATTTACAATCCTAGTTTGGAGTACTTAATTGAAAACAAAGTGAAAAGTGAGAAAAGGCTAATTAATATTGCAGTATTTGATAAAATAAATTAATATTTATAATTTTACCACTAGATTACAGAAATTAGTAGAGAGTTGTTTATAATATTTGAATTAATTCAACTTAATTTAAATTGTTTAAAACCAAATAATGTAAATAAACAAACTATTTTTAACTTAATTTTAATAATAAATTGATAAGTGTTATTTTATGTACAATAAAGCCCCTTTTATAGTACTATAATCATCATTCCCTTGCTTGCTCTTGCTTTTTCCTATAAGGAAAAAAAGAAAAAAAAAAATGCTGCTGCTCTTGGCCTTGTGGACCCTCCAATCATGTTGGTGGCAAGAATCTTGATCGGTTGATGAGTTCTTGTCCGAAACATCAAAATTTAAAATTTTCAAATTATTTTATTCTGAAATTAAATTTCATCAAATTCACTTTTTTTTTTATTTCTTATTTTATTAATGTTCGTATCATTCCTTAACATGATGTACTTTGTTCTATTACATACTTACCATCCTTTTATATTTTAGAATAAAAACAATACTAAGAGTAAATTACAACTATCTTTACTGAGATTCAACATAATAATAAATACTTTATTATTATTTAAAAATATAAATTGGCAGTCAAATAGAAAATAATTATATAGCTCCTAGACGTTGAGGTGGAAATTATTACTTTACCCTTGTTATTTTTTCCCCCAGAAATGTAAAAAGAAAAATTGAGGGTGGGTAAAGTAAAATCATCC
Source organism: Sesamum alatum (assembly GCA_034509735.1). Taxonomy (NCBI): domain Eukaryota; kingdom Viridiplantae; phylum Streptophyta; class Magnoliopsida; order Lamiales; family Pedaliaceae; genus Sesamum; species Sesamum alatum. The sequence continues at coordinate 2,990,452 of JACGWO010000004.1, forward strand.
ATAGATCATATTAGTTCTAAATATATAAAATTATAATCCATAATTCAAAAGGGCATTTTGGCTAGTTCACCACAAAATTGGATGAAAATCTTACAAAACTGACTCGTTAAACGGATATTTAAATCACGGAGTACTTATAATTTCTCAAACAATGAGAAAGTATTTGTAATTGCGTCAAACCTCAAAGGATGTGATTGTAATTTATCATAATATTAATTAGATAAATATTATAACTAATTATATATTAAGTAAAAATATTTTTTAATTTTGTCATAATAATAATCTTAAAAATTTTTAATGTCAATCATTTTACCGAAATTAGCAATGATAATAATTAGTGACGTAAATATTACGCCTAAACTTGTCATGAACAATTTAGTGACGTATTCATGTATAATGACAATTCAATTAAAATAAATATAGTTGCTAACGTATGTGTAACTAATCATAAATAGTTTCACAGAGGATTTTCCCATTTATGAATTTTCACCCACTGTTTGGCTTGATTCCGCCCCAAGAACCAATCAGCCTTCCCTCAAGCTCACAATCACTCATATTTAAATATAATTTGAATCAGATTCAAGCAAGCCACAAGTATAAGCAGCACAAGATAGCCACACAATACAAATGAGGCAACACAATTTACAGGAATGATTCCCAACATTGCATTAATCAACCATTCAACAATATAAAGAATGCCGTTGGCTTGGACACTCTACTCACTGTGCATCTCAATAGGCCTATAAATACAAGATTGTGCAGTGAATATCCCTCAACTACTGGGCCAATCAAAATGTGCCAAGCCAACTAAGCCATCGTAAATGTAGTAGACAACGCCAACTGCCTCCCACGAATTCGCGCATGTCCCAGCAACCATCTGGAACTGCTCTTCATAACCGTCGAGCACAACCGTTAGCATCGGTCAGTCCACGCACATCTTACATGCCTCCGCGCGCACCAGCTGCCAGTCGTCTCCCAAGCAGCCGCACACAAGGACTTATCAGCACACGCAACATCTTGCCATTCGCACGCTGCATGCTACCTGCGCGAGCGACATCCAGCCAAGTCTGCATATCTTCGGCCAATGCCCGCAATTGTCCGAACGAAGCCCACACGACGTGCGCGGCAAGCCTATCCCCACACGCCACAACCATGCACCACACTGATAGGCCAAGGCATTGACCCAACACTACCGACACTCCACTCAACCAATCCGACCAACATACCTACCAGCCTGCCGAGGCTGTTTGCCCGATTGCTTCACTTTATGCCGCACCATGCTGACACCCTTGAGCATGTTGTGTGCAGCCTGTTGTGCCAACATCGGACCTTGCCCAAAATATGGGGGGTTAGAACCACCCCCACCAAAAGAACTCGATGTCCCCATCGGTAGTAAAGTCCCTTCGCTCCCTGCCCAATACTCCACCAACCCTTTTTTGAACTGCCACAAGTTAACACCTTTTTTTCAAGTAGGATCTGCCTCCGATTCATTCGACCAATGAACTAAATATTTGGTCCGACGATTTTTCTTCTTATTGTAGCCTATGGTCTTATGATCAAGGATTTTCACAACTTTCTTCTGAAACTCAATTCTGATCATCGGTAGAGCACGTCGAATCTACAGTCTCATCATATCCAACAAGTCTTCATGAAATTTCTTCAAAAAGCTCACATGAAATGTTGGATGAAGTTTCAATCTGTTAGGCAACTTTAAACGATAAGATAATGAACCCACTTTGCTCAATACCTTAAAGGGGCCATCATATTTTTGAATCAGCCCTCGATGCACTATTTTGGAGCTAATTCTCTTCCAAATCTACAGGGTCAGCTTTAGCAATACCTGATCCCCGATGTTGAATTCCACCTGCCATCTTCCCATTCGTCATCCTTTTTCATCCTGCGTTGAGCCTTGGTCAAGTTGTATTTCCCTTAATCTAACAGTTCCTGTTTAGACCTTGTAAACCGATAAGCCGTAAGGCATTTGCCACTAGTCTTTTAAATTGTCACCTCATGAGGAGCTAAAGGTTGCTGCTAGAGATGGCAATTTGACCCGTACCGAGAAAACACCGCCTCGAACCCCACCCCTAATGAGGCGGGTTTGGGTCCAAAATATATAAACTAGGGCGGGTAGCGGGTCTTAAAAAATAGGACCCGCCCGGTCCAAGCCGAGTCTCAGGTCTATGATAACCCGCCCAGATTATATAATATATATTTATGGTTGTATTTATTAAAATCACTTATCTTTTTCCCTAACCCACCTACTCTCTCTCTCTCTCTCTCTCTCTCTCTCTCTCTCTCTCCCTCTCTCTCTCCTCTCCCAGCAGGCCCTACTCTCTCTTCCTCTCTCTATTCTCTCACTTAGTTCTCTCTCTATGTTGCTTACGCCACTTGCCATCGCCCTTGCTTACTAATCTCTCGCTACCATCGTTGACTACTTTCTCATCACCGCTTGCCGCTCTAGTCTCTCTGTATTCTCTCATTTGGTTACTAGCCACTTGTCGTCGCCGCCATAAACCAGAGGTAGGTTGTTCGTCGTTGTTGTCTAGTCATTGCTGCCATTTGCTGCCACCATCGTATGTTTTACTATGTAATTATATGAATAAAGGTCATGTATAAATTGTAATCTATGGGGTTAGATTGAGAGAACCTTAATTCATTTTTCATTGTTTAGATTCTTCTTTCCAAAAAATTGAGATGTTGGTTATTGATTTGTTATGCATTTTCTTTTTTTATTAAAAGGAAAATCGGGTTAGACCCTCTCCGGCGGGTTTCGTAGCGAGGGCGGACGGGGCAAGTCTTGGGTCTTTCCCAGAGTTCATGGGGCGGGTCTCGAGTCTACCCCAACCCGTCCTATACCTGTCCCGTTGCCACCCATAGTTGCTTCCCATAGGCTAGTTCAAAGGGACTCATACCCATTGCAGACGGCTTATGCAAGTTATAACAAAACTAAGTCATGTCAAGTAACTCCACCCAATTATGTTGGCTTGCTGACACGTAATGCCTCAAGTAATCTTCCAGTAGCCCATTCACCATGTCTGTCTGACCATCAGTCTGGGGATGGTTAGCAATGGAAAACTTCAACTCTGTACCCATCATGTTAAACAACATTGTCCAAAACTTACCGATAAATCTAGTGTCCCTGTCACTCACAATATCTTGAGGTACAACAAAATACTTATTCACATGTTAAAAATAATTCAGTCATCGTCTCAGCGAGGCAAGCATCTGGTGCAGTAATGAAAATGTCATACTTTGGAAAACGATCAACAACAATAACAGAAGCCATATCATTTACCTTTGGGAAACCCTTTATGAAATCCATGGATACTAACTGTCATGGTCCGTCCGAGATAGGCAATAGCTGCAACAATCCGACTTCTTTTTTCCTTTTCACCTTGTCCAGTTGGCAAACCAAATAAGCCCGCACATAAGCTTCAACATCTTCCTCCATCCTTGGCCAATAATATCGTCGGGACAACAAAGCAAGCATCCTCTCAATGCTTGGATGACCAGCCCACTGTAGGTCATGGGTCTCGTGCAATAACTGTCTGCGCAACTCTCCATTCGACACCAATAATCGCAGACCTTTGGCATACAACAGCCCGTTGTCTAGCCAATATTTTCAAACCAGGCTCTCATTCACTTGTTCAACCAATTTTTGATAACCAACGTCATTCTGGGAACTTTCACAAATCTGATCAAGGAAATCTAATTTTACCATCGTCAAAGCAGCAACAAATTCCTCAACCATCTTCCGACTCAGAGCATCAACCATATCATTGTGTTTGGTCGGTCGGTGCACCCACTCAAAGTCGAACTCCCCAAGAACTCCTGCCAACCTTCTTGGGGGATAGCTTCCTCTGCATTTTGAAGTAAGTGTTAGCAATATTATTAGTTACGACAGTGAATTTCGTACCTAATACGTAATGCCTCCACAACTCCAAATAATGCATAATAGCTTTCATCTCCTTTTCATGCGTGTTGTACCGTAGCTCAACACCTTTCAACTTATGACTTTCAAATGCAATAGGGTGTTTGTGTTGCACCAACACACCACCAAGTGCCCGATCAGAAGTATCAACTTGTGTCAAACGGTTTATTAAAGTCAGGAAGTTTAACACTGGTTTAGAAGAGATAACCTGCTTCAGTGTTCAGAATGTATTTTTGCAGGCAATGGTCCATTCCTAGTTTAGATCCTTCTTCAGTAAAGCAGTCAAGGGATTAGCAATATTTGAGTACCCTTTGATGAATCGCCTGTAGTAATTCGCCAAACCTATTAATGATCTCAACTCAATTATCTTGGACGCAATCGACCCATCCAACACTAATTGCACCTTCTTTTTATCCATTCGAATTTTGCGGTCTATAATGTGCCTAAGGAATATGATTTGTTCCCAACAGAACCCACACTTCTCTTTTAATTGCATATAGCTCATATTCCCTCAGCTTTTGGAACACAACTCCCAAATGCCTCATATGGTCGTCTAACGACTTAGAGTATACCACAATGTTATCGAGATATACAACAACAAAGTGATCTAGATATTCATATAAAACGTCATTCATCATGTTACAAAATGTGGTTGGCATGTTTGTCAAATCAAACGGCATAACTAAAAACTCAAATGAACCATATCTAGTTAGACAAGTAGTCTTGGGCTCATCTCCGACAGCTACAAGGACTTGTCAATATCCCGACCTCAAGTCGATCTTCATATAGTAGTTTGCCTTCGTAAGTTTGTCAAACAGATCCAGGGCATTTGGAATAAGATACTTGCTTTTTATAGTAATCTTATTCAAAGCTCGGTATTCCACACAAATCCTCATCGAACCACCATGCTTCTTTTGAACAACACTAGGAATCGTAAGGAGCCTTGGAAGGCTGAATATGTCCTGCTTCCAACAACCCATCTAATTGTTTCCTCAGTTCGGCCAACTCAAATGGACCCATCCGGTCCGGGGCCTGTGCCAGCAGTCGCGCAACAGGCTCCAGTTCAATTTGATGGTCAATGGCTTTTCATGGGGGCAACATTTTGGCAGTTCAGGAGGAAACACATCCTCGAACTCCTTCAACACCTCCGCTACCACATTTGACACCTCTTGAACAACATCAGGCTTAATCTCGACAAATGCAGCAAGGTACACTTGCTCACCCTGCTTTAGTCCTTTCTCCAACTGCATTGCTGACAACATGCATTCTTTCTTTCCTGTTAGCTTTGCAGAATCCTGCACAACATACCCTGAACAAATCAAGGGCAATTCACATCAACAATAAACAGTCCACTGAAGTAAGATATTACCGACACTTTTTCCAACAGCATAAAATCCATTCCAAGGATCACATCAAAGTCGTCTAAGGGAATTGCCATCAGATTGCACTTCCTTTGCCATGCATTGATTTTCTAGTCCACCATGGCCGCGCCCTAGATGGGCTTTGCCTCCGAGTTTATAGCCTTAATGCGACTAGAGTGTTCAGTAAGAGTCAATCCCATCTTCTGAATCTCTCTGTATGCAAAAAAAAAAAAAAAAAAAAATGTGAGTAGCTCTAGTATCCACCATTGCCATCACAACTTTGTCATTCACAGTCACCCGAACATATAGCAAGCCTTTGTGTTTGGTTAGGGCCTTCTCCTACAATGCACTCAACAACTGCAGAGGGTTGACCTGTGTGGATCCACCCTCATCATCATCGTTCCTTTTAGCAACCAGGGTATTTAATTTTCCTCGCTTAGGGCAATCCCGCATACAGTGGTCATTGTTACAGAGATAACAAGCTTTTTTTGATTTGTCAAAAACAGGCTGGACAGTCTCTTTGTCACCCGACACCGTTACCTCCTTCTTTTTCTTTTTGAACTTACCATCCTTACCCGTCTTGCTAGACTTTCCCTTTTCACGTCCAAAGTCTTTCTTTTTCCTGTCTGGATCAGAATTGTTAGTAATTCCAAAATCAACTAACATGTCTGCAGCAACAATTGCAGACGACAAATCTTTAACACACCGACGACGAAGTTCTGTCTAGGACCAATTTTGCAATCTTGATAGGAAATTGAACAGCTTGTCCTCCTCGGACATATCCCTCACATGTAGCATCGACGAACTGAATTCCTTCACATAATCCTTTACAATACTCAAATGTTTAAGCTTTCGCAGAGATTCCCTTACAAGCCATGAAGTGTTGCAAGGAAGGAACTAATCCTTCATTTCTTTCTTCAAGACGTCCCACGTCTCGATCTTGTCACGGTTCGCGCTGACATCGTCAGAGAGACGAGTACTCCACCAAAGCATCGCATCACCAGTCAAGTACATACTAGTGATCGAAACTTTTCTCCGTCTGGAACACGATCCGCCTGGAAATATGCTTCCATATCCCACAAGAAATTCTCTAGCTCTTTAGCACTTCGAGCACCACCAACGGGCTCGGATCTGGCACCTTTACCTTGGATTGAGGAGCACGGTCCTCTTCCTTTCTCACTGCATGTTTCGGCAAGTTCACCTCGTCCTTGAGAGCCACAAATTTCATATCAACAACATCAGTGAGAATGCTCACATCCTCAATAATCGATATTACTCTTCCCTCAACCAAACCTACAACGACAGCGGTAAAGGCTCCACGGGCTGCCCAAGTAGATCCAAGACCTGCTGAAGTTGAGTCTCCAATTCAGACACACGATTGCGCAATGAAGTTTCGTCAGCCATAACCAAAATTCACATAACCAGATGGAATTGGGCTCTAATACCAACTATCAGGGAATTATTATGACTATGAATTTTCGCCCACTATGGGGCTTAATTCCGCCCCAAGAACCAGTCAGCCTTCACTCAATCTCACAATCACTCGTGTTTGAATATAGTCTAAATTAGATCTAAGCAAGCCACAAGCATAAACAACACAAGATAGCCACACAATAAAAATGAGGCAAGACAATTCACAGGAATGATTCCAAACCTTGCGTTAATCAACCATTCAACAATACAAGGAATGTCATTGGCTTGCACGATCTACTCGTCGTGCAGCTCAACCGGTTTAAAAATACAAAATTGTACAGTGAACATCCCTCAACTACTGAGCCAATCAAAATCAGGCAACTAGGCCAACTAAGCCATCCAGTCAGCTTAGAGAGGTCGACAGTTGTCAATGTAGTGGACAGCGACAACTGCCTCCCACGAATCCGCACACGTCCCAGCATTCGTCTGGAACTGCTTTTCATAATCGTCGAGCACAACCGTCGGTGTTGGTCGGTCCCGCACGCATCTACCGCGCTCGCCTGCCAGTCCGCCAAGCTGCCTCACACAAGGACTTACCCACGCACGCAACATCCTACCATCCACACGCCGCATGTTGTCTACGCGCGCGGCATGCAACCAAGTCCGCACATCTTTGACTAATGCCTACAACTGTCCACACGAAACCCACACGACGTGCGCGGCAAGCCTGCCCGCGCACACCACAACCATGAACCACACCGATAGGCCAAGGCATTGGCCCTATACTACCAACACCCCACTTGACCAATCCAACCAACATACCGACCAGTCTGCCAAGCCAGGCTATTTGCCTGATTGCTTAACTTTATGTCGCAACATCCCGACACCCTTCAGCATGCTAGCGCGCAGGCTGCCCTACCAGCATCGGACCTTACCCAAAAAGGGTGTTACAAATAGAGATAATTCAGTTGCTCTTGATTTCTTTTCAAAATTATATTACGACAAAATAAAAATTATCATCACCGAATGTCTATTTTTAGAGACTGCACTTTTGAATACAATAAAATGAAAGAGGTTATTACAGTTATAAAATTCATTTGTGGTAATAAACAATTTTAATAATCAATGGCTGAAATTAGTATTTCGCCTTGTTACCCCTGTACTTTTCGAACAAAAATTGCAATATTGAAAAAGTGTTTAAAAAAATTATCTTTAGTTGTTGACTTCTAGTAAAGAAAATACAACGATAAATTTTGGAATTCATGAAAATTAATTAATTACGATTGTCCAATAATTATTAGTCTTGATTACTGCAAGTGAAGAGAAAATATTAAATACAATTAAAAGTCATGATAAACATTTTTATAATAGTTAAAAGCATGGCAAGTTTTGATTAACCATAGTGGAAATTTAAAATTTCACATTGATTATGTTGATTGTGGCAATTGATATTGATTTGCCATGGTTTTTACTCCATAGTGTGTAGGAAATAATTTATTGTTTTTGCAGTGAGAGTAATATTATATAATTTATCATACAAAAAATTTTATTTAATTAGTATGCAATTGTATATTGATTAATAAATTTAGTAGAAATGAAGATATGGATAATCAAAAATGAAAAGTAATGGTAAATATATAAATAATTACACCTAATGTCAAATAGTGATGATGTCTCATTCATATTTATGCCACACTACCTATGATTTGGCTGTGGTCAAATACAATACATGATTTTCAGGGTCCAGCCCAAGTCAAGAATATAGACTCTTATTTTATTTTCTCTCTCACTTTCATTTCATCTATTTAATTATTCATAATTAATTAAATTAATTAATGTCAACAACTTATTTGGCTTTAAATATTGGTAATTAACTTAAGGGATTATTACATTTGCATCCCATTAATTATGATTCATTTTCACAAATTATTCATGTTTTTTGCGTTATTATAAAAATTATTTTTAGAAGCCAAAAAGTAGGGTTAGTGTAATATTGTTGATGTTTCTGAGTGTGTATGTGTATTTTTCAAAAAGCAGATGTTGTTTGTGTAAATGTATTGATGTTTACATTGGGTTTATGTATAATTTTTCAAAATATAGTGTAATAGACCACATGTTAGGTGTTATAAATGCAATTACCCTTTAAACTAATGATCAATGTTGTTGTCATTATTATTATTATATACTTGAGCTATCTTCAATAAAAATGGGCTTATTTTTTCACTCGAATTAACCTCGACCTGTTGTCATCATTAACCTTAACAACTGTTTAGTCATTTTTGGACCAAAGGTTTACATTGAATCGTACAATTCGACTATTATTATGAATACATAGCCCCAAATGTTGGGTATATCCACTTACTGCATTTATTATTTCTCAAATTATTTTTATACCAACTTTACTGACTTAAGGATATCATAATACTACAATTGGGACCTACTCAGTATTTTTCTTATCGAGCTATGTGGAAACAAGTATTTGAGAATAATTTTGAAAACGTGAAACGAAGTTAAAGAATGGAAAAAATGCAAACAACCCCCTGTGATATTGTAAATGTGCAAATTATCCTCCTATGAAAAAATAAATAGTAATTCACCCCCTTGTATTTTTTAAAATGAAGCAATTTACCCCCTTGTATTTTTCAAAATGAAGCAATTTACCTCCCTGCCTAAGGAGGTAAATTGTTTCATTTTGAAAAATACATAGAGGTAAACTACTATTTTATTTTATTTTTCATAAGGGGATAATTTGCTCATTTGCAATATCACAAGGGGTAAATTGCATTAAACCCGTTAAAGAATCTAAAATGTAAAGTCACACGACCCAAATTTCAACCTCATTTCACATGAATATTTAGAAAAATATATATATATATATATATATATATATATTATATTTTTGATTTGTCCCTCTCACAACCACCATCATTGATTACAATTTGCCTTCTTATTAAGTGTGTACGACTATAGCCACTTCAACGTACACACATAGAATTGATCTTTGAAATTAATTTCCAAATTCCACCATTCTTATCACCCCACAATATATATATATATAGATATAATTATTGTAATTATGAAATTGTCATCAAAGCCCAGTTTCGATTTGGCATAATTAAGTGTAAAATAATTAATTTTGAGGGATTTGATTTTAGAAAAAGGGTAAATTACCACCAGAACTTCTCAAGTTTAGCACAATTATAAATACCAGAACTTCTCAGGTTTAGCACAATTATAAATACCCTCTCGTTGTTTGGAAATTTATCAATACCTACCCTCTGATTTTAATGCCTATCTAATAACGCATCAATTTCGGTAGTATATGCTATGTTCTCATTTATTTTTGTGGTGAACTGTCCAAAACATCCTTGTTGGTTATTAAATAATTATTTACTTCTTTTTTTAAATTCTCTAGAAAAAATTTATGGACTGGAAGGACATAAAGGAAATTTCACCTCATCGACTTTTTGTTTTTATTTATATATTTTTTAGTTTTTTATAAATAAAAAGAAAAAAAAGACAGCAAGGGCAAAATGGACATTTTCACGCCTCCGTCAAAAAATTACATAATTTCATCAAACATCGTGGGCAACTGATAACTTTTCAAACAATAAGGGGATATTTGTAATTATAAAAAACTTCATAGGGTGTCGTTGTAATTTACCCTTAAAAAAATTATTGTGGTGGTTGGATTCATAATTTTGTAATTGAATATGCAAATGTAAATTGTAGTTAAATTTCAAAACTAACATCATTTTAAAGATTAATTAATGAATTATAAAATGATTTAATGAGCATAATAGGAAATTAATTAGATAAAAAAAATAATAATTGTTGTAGGACTAAAACGTGTCTTTGATGGAATTTAAAAGCATAAGTGATTATTGGAAATAGGATCAAACGACTCAATATATTGTATTAGCACTCGAAATATAAGTTTAATCTGTTCAATCACATGATCAATCAAGTACTAAGACTTCGTTTGGTTCACTGAGAGAAAATGATAATTAAATCTCAAATATTTTCATGTGTTTAGTAAATACAAAGTAAATTGCGAAAGACATACTATTTTTTTTTGTAATTTTACCAACTAACTATTTCCTCATTATTTTGTATTTAAAAAAATAATTCATTACTAAAATAATTTCAAATTATTAAAAAATAAAATAAACCTGAAAACGTATTTACAAAACTATGCATTATCCACTAGAAACAATATGATTTTTCGCCATAGTTAATTACTATGGTCAAAAGAAAAAATTCGTGGCGAATATAAATTAACTACGACTCAACAACAATCATTAGCCGTTGTTTCTAAAAGTGAGCCCAAAAACATTAGTCATAGTTAAAATTCCACGACAAATATTTTGGCCATAGCTAAAAATATTTTTAACCATTGTAAGAATTTAACTTTCACATTGATTTTATTTGACTATGGTTAATAGTGTTGATTTACCATGAATTTTAAATCGTGATTTTATAGTGTAGCAAAAAATTAATTTTTTGTAGTGATCAAATAAGAAAAAGAATGACATATTTCTTTTGCCAATATTTCAAATAAATTAAGTCTTTTACAGATAAATTATGTTTACGGCTAATATAGTAAATAAAATGGATACTTTTTAGTTTTTTTGGTCTAATATTTTTATTTTTCCATCCAATTTTGGACGACAACAAAATTGAGCATTCACTTTTATTTTCTTTCATTTTTTTCTTCATAACCAAACATGAAATGTTTTCTACACACCCCATTTTACTTTTCTTATATCCTCATTTTTAAGTTTGTAAACAATTTGAATCCAGCCAAACACATCATGTTGTAAAAAAATATGAGTTTAAAAAATTACATTTGCATTTGATCTGATTATTGCCTAATCAAACTCGAACTAGTTTTAATTAAATTAAACATGAGTCGAACTCGAGTAATTTGATATTTTTATTATTTTCACACAAACTAATTTAACAAGTGTAGCAAATCAAATTCAAATAAATTTTTATCGATAATTTAATTTAATTTTGAACAAAAGAAAGCAAGGTCTAAAATATAATTAGGTAATGAAGGAATCAAAAAATCCACATGGGGGAGCCCCCTAATTGTAGTAATAACCGTACAGAAGTCCACCCTGTCTTCCCCGCCACTTTTTTGACTTTTTATTACAACGTGGAAAAAGGCAAACAGAAGGAATATTTACCTCATTCACTTTATACACATTAATTCCAAAAAAAAACTCAAATTAATTAAATAATTAAATATAATCTAAACTATTAAAAATATCTTTTTATAGTACTAACTTTAAATACCCTATTTACCCTTTAATTTATTTCTTCGCTTAAAAAATGTCAAAAATAGTAGCTCTAACATTTTCTAATAATTTTACAATTACACTCACCTTATTGCTCAATATTTTTTTCTCACAAATTTTTATTTTTTAATAAATTTACAAGAATAATCTATTTTTGTACTGAATTTTTTCTTTTTTACTCCATCACACCATAATTTTTTTTTAATTATATTATATTCTATTTAAAAAAATAAGAAATAAATAGTAAGTGTTAATTATAGTTTTAGAGGGAGTGTGAGAGTGTTTGATCGCATGGATCGAGGCGTGGCGAAAAGTGTTTAGGAATGATGATGCGGATTAGAATGTCAGTCCACTAGCAATCATTACATTCACGCTCGTTTCATGTTTAGTACAACCATTTTTTTTTATTAAATATTAACAATTATATTATTCTTTACTTAATTTCATTCAAACTTTTAGATTTTTTTATATTATTTGTTGTACTTTCTCTAAAATACAATTGATAGTACAAGAATAAATAAATGGGATTATTTTATTTACGTATCCTTACATATAGTCTTTTGCATAACTTTGAAAATCAATCTTAACAGTTAAAAAATAAGGGTAATTTATGTAATTATGCTGAATTTTTAGGGGTGTACGTATTATTTTTTTCAAAAAATTGATTTATATTAAGGGTGAATTACAATAACTTCTCCTGAAATTTAACATAATTACTCGTGCGAATATTTAAATATCCAAACGCAACACTCATATTTCGTATAGACTTTAATAACACTTCTATCTGAATATATTTAATGATTTCACATTGAATGATTGACTTTAGAAATGCATTAGAAGATTTATTTTTGATGATGCAAATGTTGATATTTGAAAATTTAATAATTTCACACATTAAAAATTATGAGAAAATACATGGTAACACTATAAATATATTTGCATCTGTATTTGTTGTCACTATACATGTATCACTAATTACTATGGTTGAATGACAGTGACAACTTAGAAAATATTTTTTTTTATCAGTAATAAGTTTTTAAATTGATAGAGGTTGTACTTCATATATATGAAAAAAGATACAAATAACCCTGAAAAGGGGTTAAAATTACATGTGGGCCTCAGATCCGCGCACAACGCAGTCGGGTCGGGTGATGCGGCCCGACCCACGACACGTAGCGAGGCTCGCCCTAGAAGACCCGAGATATGGACCTTTTGTCGTCTGACAGCTTAAATATTGAGATGAAGCCACGTGGACCAAGTTAGTACATACGTTTGACTCTATAAATACACATATCCCACTGTATTTATGGTAAGACTTATTGATTACATTCGATCTACTATTTTGTTTAAATCGTTTTTTTACCATCTCATGACTTAAGCATCGGAGGGTCTTTGCCGAGGACCATCCTGACTGGCCTGACGTGCTTTTACAAAAATTTATTTATATGTACGCAGGAACAACGTGTCACGACAATTAGTTTCTCAAACAACAAAATAATATCTATAATTATACAAAGCTTATAAAAGGCAGTTCTAATATACCCCTTAAAAATATATAAAAGATGTTCACACATACTATGAAATAGGACAAGCATGATTAGGACATTGATCTAGAATATGAACTGACTGACTGACTGACCCCACACTCACACTCACCATCATTCATCCCACTTCCAAATTCCAATCTTTCCAACTGTCTATTTGTCCATATTCCTCTTTATGTTAGTTTCGGAACGAAAAAGATGAATATTATTAATTAAAGTAAATAATTTATAATTAATTATATTAAATATTAATATTTAATAGAGATAATTATCACAATGATACTTTGATTAATAATATCATAAAAATTAAATTTAAACAACATCTTAATATTATAATATATAAATAATACCTACTACATAATAAACTATCATCGTAAATATTATTGGGATTCGAATCCATGATAAGAGATCATTGGTATTCCTCTTTATGTTCTCTTCTACTTTTTCACCCATTGCTGTAATAACCTTACAACACTTTCTTCTCTTTGAACTGTTCCAACTTCCAATCTACATATCTACACTTTAACATTGACTCTTCTGTTTGTTCTTTTATCATTTTGCCCACAGCTTTTCAATCTTGTAAATGCTGCATCTAGTATTTAATATAGGAGATAATTATAATTTTTTGGGAGGGGGGTGTGCGCATTTTTTTACGAAATAGGGGTGATTTGTGTAAATGATGTTGATGTTTCTGATGAGTGTATATATAATTATTCAAAAGATTGTGGTGGTTTGTGTAAATAGACCATAAGTCAGTAAGTGTAAATGTATAAACAGACCATAAATCAGAGAGTGTATCCGTAATTATCCATATATTGGATATTTGGGGGTTGTTTACTTTTGTGTGTTGGATAAATGACTGATCATTTAGTATTCAATGGGATAAAATATGTGGTAAAATAAATTAATATTTTTTATTGATTTTTACTCGACTGGAAAATGTGGGATATGATCGGATTATACTATCACAATCGTAAAACTGGATAAATTATAATGCCTTATCCAGGGCCGGATGGATTACTAACGAACCACCATTTATTATAGCAAACTATGAAAAAGAGTGAATTCGGGTCACAATCAACCCATATCAAGTCTTGTAAATGACCCCTTAAATTTAACTGTTTTCCATACAGTGAAGTATTTTGATACCTATCAAAAATTTCAAATGCAATAAATGTAAAAATTAAATAGATTGATTTTCCAAGGCAAATAAATGCATTAATAAATAGGGAGTTAATAGCACACCTACATCAACAAGGCAACTCATCTTCCTAGGTACCCCACAATTAAGAGGGATTTTCAATTAGCTGATTTTTTTCTCTAAATTATTTTATAAAATATTCCATAATACATAATATATTTTTATGTATTTCATACAAAAACTAGCAAAATTATTTATATATTAAAAAAAAATTAAAAGTGTCAGGAGCCTGTGTTCCTTCAAAGAGATTTACGAAGACTGAACTTTTTTCTGATAGGGGTTATTCCCCTTATGCCACAATACCCACAAAATTAGCCGAAATTATGTCATTGCCATCAAGATCTGCGCATTTTCCAGCCAGGTCGGGTCGAGAGTATCCGACCCAAACCTTCGACCCGGCCACGTAGGTCTATTAAGTGCCGTCGATCTGATTAATACGAAATCATCAAGATTACACCACGTGGATCGGATAAATCTGTACACATGGTCCTATAAATAGATGACACTCTCATTTATTACATGTATGTGCATTTATTACAACTACACATGGTCGATTTTCTCCATCTCAAACACCATTTGACTTAAGCATCGGAAGATTTTCACGGGGGACCATTCCGGTTAGACTTACATTTACTCTCTTTTCAGGGACCTCATTGTTTGGGACGAGCTACTGGATCGAAACCTCCCAAGGACACCGCAGAGATTGAACTAATACTTGAGAATTGAGATTGAGTATCACGACCCGGATCATTTTTGTTTTATTTTTTTTGCAATATTAGTTGGTTGGTGAAATTAGTGGGCATTAGGTCAGTCCCACTCTAACCATGATCCATGAATTAGTGGGGTAGATGTGAATTCTAAGTTAGACTATCCACATTTATTTTCAAACCTATCCACTTTTTGTTTTATCATCTTCATAAATATTGAAATATTTTACTAGGAATTTTTGCAATAACTTCTGATTATGTGGTGATAATAAATTGTAAATTAAGTATCAGTAAAAGTTGGGAATATTTCAAAATAGAAGTAAAAAGGTGAAAAAATAAATAAAATTTGAGTGTTTGGGAAAATGACTTACTTAATATTCACAATCTTACTTATATGTTGCGAAAGTTGATAGAAAATCACTTATAATTTTTGAATTTAATCAATTAATTTAAACAGTTTAAAAACATAAATTACAAATTTAAAGCACTTTTTCAAACTTATTTTCAGTAATAAGCTAATAAACGTTTATTTTAAACTGTTTCGAATGGTCCCTTACTTGATTTGACCAAAATCCAAGTATCCATTTTCATATCTATATCTATAATAATAATGTCATTATCCCAAGTTTTTTAACCAAATCAACCAAGTAATCAAGTGCTTAATCTAATACTAAATCAGATTGATTTCACCAAAAAATAATAAAAAAAAGAACACTTATTTGACAACATATAATAACAATAAAATTATTCGAGTCTCCTTGAATTATGGAATATATATATATATATATATATATTTGTCTAATTTTTTTCCACTTATTAATTTAGTTCAACCTGACACAAACTCAATTATTGATTTTATATGTATTGATATACGTAATCACTTAATTGAAAAAAATTATACATGATTTTGATATCGAACTTATCATCAATTCGATGTGAAAATGCTACTTTAATAGAAATAAATAAATTTGACCTTTAAAAATAATTATTTCGATTTTCATCGATGATGGAAAATCTACCTCGATACATCACGATGTTTATACATTATAATAAAAGGGGGAAATGAAGAAAAATGTAGTCATCTGACCTAAGTGCCAATAAGAATATTTAAATGATGCACGTTATTTGCATATCTATATTAATAATAAAAAAAGTAATTAAGAAAGTCACTTTAATCTTAGCCAAGTCTATAAAACAAATACTTAATTAGAAATTAAATAGATTTGGCACCAACCCATTCATGCCCATTATTATTAAAGCATCTTCCTTAATTTCTTCTTCATCGCCTAGTTATTTGTTATATGTCTCTACATTCATAAAAAAGTTAATTCTTTTCAAAATCAAAGTTAATATATTTAATTTATTTTTTTCAATTTTTTTGTGTTGGTTTTTGTCTATTGTTTGGATAAATTATTATATAAATTGACTATTCAGTAACCCATGAGAAGATTATATTTTCAGAAAAATTAATAAATAAAAGATCTTAAATAGTTCAGTCCTTTAAATATAAAATGAGTAAGTGATATTAAATTTAATATTTATAGTAATATCATAAAAAAGTATTATTAACTATAAAAATAGAGTTTAATTATATTGCTAACTGATTTATCTTAAATATTTTGTAAATTTAATTTGTGGATAAAAGTAATTTTTTTTAAAAATTTATCCATCTAATTTGAAATGAAAAATGAAAGATTTTTATGAAAAAATCTGATAGATCTTTTAGATAAAGATAAAAAGTCATACATCTATTGAAAATTATGTTTTTTTTTTTAAGAAATACATAATTTCTGATGTGGCAAAATAAAATACAAACATAACATCCGTATATCTTCACGTAACAATAAGTTGTTAATAATTATTCACTTTTGGCAAAAATGCTATAATTCAACTTGTTATATTAGACAAAAACGTCGAGTTACTGAAACTAAACGTATTAGCCAATAAGTACTTAATTCATGTAAAAACAAAATAATTTGAAATAAAATTGCGACGCAACTTAAATTTGGCTTATTTATAATTATATTATAAAAAAATTAAAAATTGCACGTGTACCGCCAAAGCGGTACACTTTGCAAAAATGTGGTCGGTCGCCAGTTGGGCTGGCCACAGTCAGCGATCGCTGCAGCAACCCCCCCTTTTTTTTTTAATTTTTTAACTCATTTTTTATTATGTTTAATATATAATTATATTAATTGTTAATATATTTAATAAGATTTACTAATTAAATTTTATTTTATTATTTCAAGCTAATTATGATTATTCATTACAAAATAAAAATAATTGACTTTATGATAATTTAAAGAATTATGATTATAAAAATTTAGAATTAAAAAGAATACACTAAAAAATTACATAAAAATGTGTATTCAATATTTGGTACATTATTTTGTCGTCTACGACTCTGCCTTTGGACGTTACTTTGACTTGAAGGACCTTGGTTTCGTCGGGATTGATTGCAAATTTGTTGTCGTGCACGAGCTTGTGCTCAATCCAGTTAATTAGGTATTCGGGTACTTTGGCGTCGACCCGGGCGAGTTGATGTACGAAGAGTATCGTCGTGGATCAATTGAAAATTGGGAATATCCCAATAGTCTTCCGCCATTATTGGTTGAAAAGATTCAGAATATGTTATTCGGTAAGGCATTAAAGCATAATATTGCTTAACCATTGATGCAGCGTTAAGCCTATATGCAGCGCATACCTTTTGAGCATGAGAGCATGGTATTCCAGTTGATTCCATTTGCCACATGAATACTCTTGCATTGCAATTTTACAACGTGAGTGTTACACCCATGTCCATAATAATGTCTCGTAATCACAGAGGCAGTCTGTTCAATTTGATCGAATGTCATGATCACATGCTCGACAGATCTGGTGGACCACCGTTGGAACATTTTATATGCATAGTCCGTCCACGGTGGATTGTTATTTATCATTGTAGTACTCTTGGCCATCCTCTCACGAAAATAATGGACTGAGCGATTAAAAGTCATTTCAACAATTGCAGTTACAGGAAGACGGCGTGCCCCTTTTAAAACCCTATTGATGCATTCCGACATGTTGGTGGTCAGAATACCGCATCTCCATCCACCATCATGAGAAGCTGTCCACTTTTTCTTTTCAATTTGCTCTAGCCAGTGGTGTGCTTCTAGTTTTATACTCTTAATCTCTTCCATGGTGTGATTGAATTTTCTAATTTGATATTCTGAGCCAGCTCTCCAACAAAGATCCTTCAATTGCACGTTCTTAAACTGATTGTTGAAGTTTGAACACACGTGCCTCAAACAATATCTATGCACACCGCGAGGAGGAACAAAGTCAGGAATGTCTTTTATTGCGGATAAGAGGCCAGCATTGCGATCAGATATAAGACACATTCCCGACACGCCTCTAATGATGTGTCTACTCAGCATCTGAAGAAACCATTTCCAAGATAGATATGATTCTTCATTAACAATAGCAAATGCAAGGGGCAATACCTATTGATTCGCATCCATCGCAGCTGCAATCAACATTTTGTGTTTGTACTTCGTATATAAATGAGTTCCATCTACACTTATGACTTTGCGACAATATTGGAACCCTTCAATGCATGGTTTGAAAGTCCAAAATATATATTTGATCACATACGCACCAGTTGAACGCTGGAATAATTTGTGCTCCCATTCAACAATTGTTCCATCATTCCATTTTTGAAGTGCGCCAAGGTAACTGGGGAGTTTTCGAACAGAGCTCTCCCACGTCCCATAGACAGTCTCACGGGCCATCTTCAAACTGTACCATGCCTTCGCATATGATATGTCGAAACCTAATTGGTCCTTCACAGTTTGGATAACATTTTTTATTCCATATGTAGGGTCGCATTTAACTTGTCCCAATAACAAGGACGCAACAAAACCTCTATCTAAATTGCAATGCTCGAGTGACAGTTCGAATATAACACAAGTGTGGTCACCTCCATATTTCGTGATCACCCAACGTGCAAGCTTAGCTTTATCTATTCCTCGGAGGTACCACCTACATCACACTTCTAGAAAAGAAAAAAAAATTAATGAATGTGCATAAGTAAATAAATGATTAATGAATGTTCATAAGTAAAAAATCGATTAATGAATGTGCATAAGCTATTTACGAGTACTTGTGGTGCTATGTTTGCATACGACTTTCCATATCTTGGGAGTGCTCTCTAGAACAAAATACTCACGACGTGCATGTCGTATTTGAGTAATCTTTCACAGCATCTATCAAATGTACTTTATTTTTGAAAACCATGCCTACATCGAGCTTGCCTTGATTTGTATCATAATATTTTGCGTACTTCAAAGATGGAACATCGATGGAGTCCGCAGGTATCTCCGGAAAAGTTTGTTCAAAAAAAGGCATAGAACGATAAAACATATGGGCATTTTCTGTTGTTGGTGTAATAGAAGGCTGAATTGGCGTTTGGTGTGTTGATGGCGTACCTCCTGTATAGGAGCTAATATCTCGGCCATCACATTAACGTTAATATCATCCTCGGGATCTAGGGGCGGTATTGAAAATTCTGCTTCGTCGGGCTCGGAACCTTCATCTAAGTATTGTGCAAAACTATCACCTTCCGGATCATTTGCAACTTCATCGTCGTCAAAAATCCTATCGGACTCGTGATAGTTTTGTGAGGTCGTGGCCCCTGTGCAGTGAATCCTAACATTTTGAAGGCCTTCTGTGACTCTGACAACCTCGGGTGTGTCATTATGCAACGAAGTGGAAGCACTTACGAATACATCATCATTAAAAGTTTGAAACCCCGGGTTCGACAAAAGAGATGGAGCACTATGTTATTGATGAGAACCGTGTCCTCTAATTGCCACCATATGGTGCCTATTGGAACGACAAACTCAAATTTACATCAACAATGTACCGGACCATTCGAGCTATGAGAGAAGTATTGGATTGCATGTCGCTTGATCAGGTATTTAAAAAAAATTAAACATTTATAATAGCACTAATTAAACTCGAGTTTGCAATATTTTCTGGATTCCAGTTTTGCTGGCAGCCGTACGATATGAGCTTGCAATGCATTGGAGAGTTGCCACAAGAATGCAACCCACAATTGTGGACATCATCATGTCCTCTAATCTTCTACGCAATTGTGGAGATGCACCGTCCTGAACGAGTTCTTCGCCAATTTGGGATGATGCAAAATATTCCAGATGTACAAAATGACCACAACATGGAACTACATCGTATCTCTCGTTCATCACGAGTGGGAACAGATTGGTATCAGCGACACGTCGAATATATCGTTCGATTGCAGAGACGAAATGAGACCATTGTGCTTCGACCCCCAATAGATAAAAAAAACTATAGAAGATGGATATGAGCAGTGGTATGATGAAATTATACGTCGTTTCATATCATCATCTGCTCAAATGCGTGTTGGAAGTGGGTACCAACCTGGACATGCAACATCGTGGCAAATGGTGGTACGTTATCTCGTAAATATACTTATTTCTAATCATATTTTTATATTTTCACACGTTCAAAACTGCACACTTATAATATATTCAGTTCACTTTAGCTTGACCAAATGGAAACTCTTCGAATAAGTTGTGAAACTACACCCAATCAACTAGAGGCATATCGTCAAGCAATGACAACGCATTTGGACATATATCAAAATATTGTTCAAATTGCAACAAATCAACAAGTGGGACAAGGTATAGCCCCTCAAAATCCATTGCCACAAGATGATGTACCGTCCGCATCCCACAGACAAACACGAAGTCGTAGCAGGAGATCAACTCGCACAGTAGAAAGAGATACACCTGAGGTTGACATAGTTGGGCCATCTACTGTGCATACCTCTCAATTTTTTACTGAAGATTGCTACGTGCCTAAACCGCCTCAACAAGATGATTGGTTTCAATCGACTCCTTACATGTCAGTACATACTGAAAGTCATTATACAAATATTGAACTTGACCTTGGTCTTGGCATGAATCAAACATATGCACCAGTACGTAATGTTTCACCTATCCAATTTCCATCATGGAGTGCATATCGTGATCCAATAGGGTCGAGCTGTACAACATCATCTAGTCATTTTTAAATTCATGCCGATATTGATGATCAAGAGCAAAATGAACCAACAAGTCCAGAAATACGACGACCTAGACGACAACGACAAAGACGTAATTGTGGTACAGGCGGACATTATTAATTTTTGTAATTATATTTTTTAATGTAAAATTTTAAGTTTATTAGTTATTGTAAAGAATTTTAAAATTGTAATTACATTATTTTATTAGAATAAATTAATCATAAATAAGCTTGAAATAATAAAATAAGATTTAATTAGTAAATCTTATTAAATATATTAACAATTAATATAATTATATATTGAATATAATAAAAAATGAATTAAAAAATTAAAAAAAAGGGGGGTTGCTGCCCCGGGCAGTGACCAGTGGTTGCCGACCGGGGGAGCGACCCACGATCGCTGCCACAGTCGGCGACCGTGGGTCGCTGGCCCAGCGGGCGACCGCCGATCGTCGGTTGGTCTGGCAACCCATCTAATTTTTTTTTTTTTTTATAGCCGGTCGCCAAGCCAGCTGACGACCGATCATATTTTTGCAAAGTGTACCGCTTTAACGGTACACGTGCAATTTTAATTTTTTTTATAATATAATTATAAATAAGCCACTTAAATTTATCTAAAATAGAAAAAAAAAAAGAAAAACAACCCAAATCAAGAAACAACATTTGTAATTAGGGATAATTACCCTCAATCTTCCTAAAATTTGGTGTAATTACACGTAGATTTCTTGTAGTTCAAAAAATTACACCTAGTACCCCTGATTATAAAATGTCAAGACCCTCTAACAAAAGTAATCAATTTACCTTTCTACCCATAATATGTGGCTAAAAAGAACTAAAATAGAACATGAAAATTTTAAAAATTAAAAAAACAAAATTGACGCCCTATATGTTTAGAAATGAACAGACGTTTTAGACTAATAAGACAAAAATACAGAGAATATTTTTTGCTATTATTAAAATATCACAAGGGATGTAAATATTATATTTATGTTATCATAGTGATATATTTTTACGATTGAGTTATAAGAAAATATTTTATAAGTTAAATTACGTAATATGGTGTATATATATATAGGTTTATAGTGTATAAATATGTTCGAAAGGAATTTTTTTTTGTATATATATGTCAAGAGATTAATTTTTTTTACCAATCTAATTTATTTATTAATTAAAAATTATTTAATATAATAATACTTAAATATATTACACTATTTACTCTTATGATTTAATTTAATTATAAGAACAAACTCACATGCATAATTGTGTGAAATGTATAAGGGTAGTTTGATAAAAAGAAAATGTATTTATTTGACTTGCAATAAGTCAACCAAGCACAAAAATGCATTTTCATTCAATCATTCTGGTGATATCAGCAAATTTTGTCAATTGAATGATCTATTTGTTGGATAAAAACAAAAATAAGGGTACTAGGTGTAATTTTCTAAACCACATAAAATCTAAGTGTAATTACATCAAACCTCAATAGAGGGAAGTGTAATTATCTCTTGTAATTATGTTATTTTAAATAATAATTCCCAATTAGAAGCCACCAAAAATAATAAAATTAAAGTCCTTGAAAGCAACTAAAGTTTCTATTAAGGGGTAGAATTGAAAAAAAATAAATAAATAGAATCATCAACTTTCAAATCATGCAAGTATTTGGTAGCCACTACTAGAGGATTCGGCCGTCGCTATCACCCAACAACTTAGTTCAGGCCCTTTATTGTCATTTCACACAAGTGTGAATCCACTCTATTCTCTTCCCACTCCGACAAAAAAGTGTCCCGTTGGAGTCAATACTTCCCATCCCTAAGAAAGTACCCTTTTGCCCCTTTTCATTTAAATTACACTCGATGCATGTGCATTGTTTAAATTTTTATTATATTAATTTAATTAAATACAAATAAAATTAAAATTAGTAAAATAAATTAAATTTAAATCTATATAAGGAAAAAATATTAATTAATAAAAAAATATGATCATTTGTGAAAGAAACAAGTTTAAGGGCATATTAGACAATTTATATTTTGTTAACTGTTGTAGTTATTATAGGGTTTCCCCCTTAATAAATAGTACAGGTAGATTAGAGATAGGATACACGAAAAAATGTATATAGAATTTGCTCTATGTGTAATATCGCATTGTTTTCTCTTAAGGTTCGTCTGGTTCAAATGAAAGGCAAGGGGGAGGGGAAGTGCAAAGACAAGGGGAAAGGAAAGAATAATAGTTTTTCTTCAAATAATTTGGTATGATTGGAAGGGAAGTAAATTTAAAATACTTATATTTGTTCGGTACGAGGAAAATAGATTAAGGGAAAAAAATTAATTTTTATAATCTTATTGATTAACACTTTCTCTTCATTTTGTATTACAAAATAAATAATTTAATATTATACTAAAATAATTTTAGTATATAAAAAAACCTTATTAATAAAATATTCCTTAAACAAAAAACAAGAACCATAATTATTATGAATAAAATATTCATCAAATGAGTATTGCTCATTTATTTTAAATTATTCAGTTTAAGTAAAATCAAAATTAATGACAAGTTAACGATAAATTTTTCTGAAAAGCACAAAACAAAGCATGTTTACTTAATTGTTAACTTCGACGTAGTAGTTTTTCGATGATTTGGTTATTTTTTTCTCAACGATTATATACTGGTTTTATCAACGGAAAGGAGAAAATAATTTGAGGAGAATTATATATAAGGGTAATATAGTAAATAAAAATAAAATATGTATTTTTTAAAAATCTTTTTTGCTTTATACATTTACTTTTTCGCCCAATTTTGAGAGAAACAAAATTGGACTCTGGATGTGTTTCATATACATCTACTTTTACTTTCCCTCCATCTGTTCTCCTTAACCAAACTCAAAACTTTTTCTTATACATCCATTTTTACTTTCACTTATCTCATACTCTCACTTTTCGCCCCAACCAAACAAACTGTCAAGTCAACAATAATATACAAATTATCAATTATAATTCAAACACTTGCATTTTTTTTTTGAGTTGAAAGCGATGAATTTTATTAATTGAAATAAATCGATTACAATCAAATTCTGTCAATATCAACATACATAGACAAATACAACAATCCTATCAATAATATCACATATACTAACATCGTGCTATTACATCAACAAATAACCTACTATACAGTAGAAACAAATAAACCTACTATGCAATAGAAACAAATCATCCCACGCAGGGGATTCAAACCCATGAATAAGTTATATAAGCACTGTACTTTTGAGTTCCACAAAAAATGAGGAAAAAATAATAAGTTATATAATTGTTAATGTCTAAAAAGTTTAAATAACCGTTTTCCTTAAAAGGGAAAGTATAAGTTTAAAGCAAACACAAAATCGATTTACTTAAATATTTAATACAAATTTACCTTTTATGCTCTCATTTACTCAGAGACGAATAATTATTGTCACCAGCTAAGCATGTTAAATGAATTGAATCAAATTTTCGAAAAAATTTATAGGCTTCGTTTGGATGGACAGATTTTGATTTGAATAAATGATCTGGAAGAAGGAATTTCCAATAATTATGTATTAAATAAATTTAAAATTTATCATAATATTATGAAAAACAACTCAATGAGAATTAGGGGATTTTCATTTTTTTCTTACCATAAAATTATTCAAATAAGTACAATACATTTTACTATTATGAATTTGAAAATTTTACCTTCAAATTTACCAAAATGCCCAAAACCCCAATTATTAAAAAGAAAAAGAAAAATGTCTATGTTTAGCAATTGGCAAATAGTAAAATGTAATGATACGTAGAGGTGTGAATGGGAAACATTATTCATTACTCCTCACACGACAAAAGGACCGAAAGCAAGGGCATTTTCGTCAATTCCTATATTAATTATTATTATTTAAAAATTTACCTGATTCATTCCGTCATCGGATTTTCTTGCTTAAAACTCGCGGTGAGCTTTGCATCACTCCCAACTCCTCTCTCTCTCTCTCTCTCTCATATATATATATATACAGCTGTATCTATCTGTGTATGCTGTATGACTGTATATATATACAACCTTTCACATTGACTCTCAACTCTTTAGCTCTCTTGTACTTGTGTATATAACTTGACTGGGGGCTGAATTTTTGGTTCCCATTTGGATACCAGGTCCATTGCCAGCAATGGGCTCGTCGCAGAGGAAGAAAATGAGGGTCTTCCCGTGTTCTGTGTTTACGGTGAGTTGCCGGAGAGTTGTGTTTCAGGTGCTTCGGACGCCGTTTTCCGGTGGTGTTTCCTTGGTGGCTGGAATTGGAGTATTGGTTGGAAATTATAGTTTTATATGGGATTTTTGCAGGTGTTTTTTGTGGTGGTGGTGGCGGCGGCGGCGGTTATGGTGAATGCGGAGCGGTCTGATACGAGGTTTCTGTTGACGAGTAATGACACTGGGGGGTATGCTTCTTGTCTGTTGGGAAATGGTTACTAATTGTTCAAGTTCATATCTGACAACATTGGAGTGTGTGTGTGTGTGTGTGATTTTCTTGTTGTCTTTTATGTATGTATTGGGGAAAGTGAATCAGTCAGAGCTTGTTGGAAGCCATTTGGACGAATAGGAGTTGTTTTCTGCAGAATTAAGTGTTTGTGTTTATGATTTTGTTGCTTTTTTCTTTTTTTTTTCCTTTTGGGTTAAACGTGGGACTTTGACTGATGATCTTCGATTTAGGTGAATTTTTCTTTCTCTAAGCAAGCAAGTGATATGGAATTTAGAGGAAGAAGAGTTTATTCTACGGATTACTGGTGTTTGATAGTGATTTTGTTTTATTCTTGGTTACTCTTCAGTTGCAGCTATTTACAATCTTGGTTGAACTAGATAAATTAATCAAAGTTGTTTCTTGTTGTTAGACAAAGACATTCTGAAGATTACTGTGCCATGTACGACATTTGCGGAGCGCGAAGTGATGGTAAAGTGCTGAATTGCCCTGTTGGTTCCCCGGCCGTCAAGGTAGGTAGTGGTGGTCTATATCTGTTGTGCCATGATTATAGTTTTAGTTCTTGATTTCTCATATATTCAGTTGTCTCTGAGTTGGGTTTGTTTACTTTTGTTTTTTGATGACAGCCCGATGAATTGCTATCTGCAAAGATTCAAAGTTTGTGCCCTACAATTACAGGAAATGTGTGTTGTACAGAGGCACAGTTCAATACATTGCGGACACAAGTCCAGCAAGTAAGAAATTGAACTCTGTTGTTGATTTTATGATACGGTTTAGCTTCGGTGGTGGCTTGGCTATGGATTTCCTTCTCTGACTCTATATATTCTAGGTTGAGATGGTATTTTGAAGTTGAGTTACCAAGAGTATGTAATTGATAAGACTTCCAATGCTTAAAATTGTCTTTACATATTCCCTGGTAATAAGAGAGCAGACTCTGGTTATCATGTAAACTAACCATATATAAGATACGAATCGCAAGAAATGTTGACAGTTAAAATTGCCAATGTTAAGTTGGATTAGAGTGATAGATGCTCACTTGTGTTGGTCTTTCTTTTTGTTACTGTTATTTCTGTCTAACTTCTGACGGAAACAAATGACTCATATTCTCTTAGTTTATTTGTTGCAGGCAATTCCTTTTCTTGTAGGTTGTCCAGCATGCTTGAGAAATTTCTTGAATCTGTTCTGTGAGCTTACATGTTCTCCTAATCAGAGTCAGTTTATTAATGTGACTTCTATTGCCAAGGTCAGTGAATGAACTCAAATCACTTCTGTAGTTCTGAATCCTGATAACATGAATCTGTTACTTTCGGGAGAAACACGTTTAACTTCCATTCTCTTCATCAATTACCAATTAATTTAACTAGTAGCTAAGATACTTTAGCCCTGTTTCCTAATACCTTGCTACCTTTTCCCGATACTGGATAATTGTGGAAAAGAAACTTCCAATCATTTTGTGCTCACTCATGGGCTCATCTTAATTTTGTTCTATTTATGCTCACTCATCAGTTGCATCTTAAATTTGTTTTAGTTGATATCATCTTGCATCCATAAGTCTTAGCTCTTCAACAAGAAGCTGCTCTTGTAAATGTAGCTCATATAAAAATTTCCAGCATTAGACATCTGATTTGAATTACTTTGTTAGACCTAAGATGTTAATTTCTGTCGTTTTCTTGATGTCCTCTGCCAGGTTGGAAACAATTTGACCGTTGATGGAATCGACTTTTACATAACTGACACTTTTGGTGAGGGAATGTTTGAAGCCTGCAAAGATGTAAAATTTGGTACAATGAATACTCGAGCCATAGAATTTATTGGTGCTGGTGCCAAAAATTTTAGAGGTAAGCTTTTTTGTCGGTTTCTGTTGGCAGCATGAAATCATGCTATCACACATCATCATTGAACTGCTTAAGTTACCTGAAATTGTCACACAACTTTATGCTTTCTTTCTTTCTGTTTTTTTTTGGGGTAGTATTTTTTGGATCTAGAGTGCTTGCTAATCAGTTATTATGTATGACAGAATGGTATGCATTTATTGGTAGACAGGCAGGGCTTGGTGTACCAGGATCACCGTATGCTATCAACTTCTTGCCTTCTGCCCCAGAGTCATCAGGAATGATACCTATGAATGTGTCCACATATTCATGTGGGGACACGTCTTTAGGCTGCTCATGTGGTGATTGTCCTTCCTCTGCAGTCTGTTCAAATTCTGCTCTTCCTCCTCCTCCCAAGAAAGGTTCTTGTTCAGTGCGAATAGGTTCTCTAAAGGTGAGAAAAATTAGTTTAGATGCTTAAACTTCTTTCTATGGACATCCATTTTTGAACCTGTAAATGCCCCATGTTTCATGATTGACATGATACAAAACTTTGATAAGCTATATATTTCAGTATTCTTCTTAGTTATGCGAATTACTTGAACTTAATGTGTTTCCGTTTATTCGTAAGTGCAGGCAAAATGTGTTGAGGTTGCAGTAGCAATATTGTACATTATACTTGTCTCTGTATTTCTCGGCTGGGGTTTCTTCCACAGGAAAAGGAAGAGGAGTCCTGCGTCTAGAACAAAGCCATTAGTTAATGTCCCTAATGGTGGCGTCATTCGCCGTGCAAACAGTCAAAAGGATGAGAATATCCCAATGCAGGTGCATACCAATATGAATTCTGATGATGTGATTGCCTTTTTAGTCATGCGAACCTATGTTCGAAGTATGTATCCAGCACTTTTTTCCCTCACTTGTGAGGTTCTATGGTGCCAAAATAATGGAGCTGTTAGAGCAAGAATGGTCAAATCTTTCTTTGTTTCCTGGGATCATGTATTTCATTGATGCTATGTCACTCTTTTTTTTCTGTCATTTTCTACCTTATTCTGGAGATTTCTAGTGTTCTTCATTCTGAAAAGTCCTATTTGATCCTTGTACTGGTTACATTCTCTCATTGTGCTCATTTTAGTTGGCAGTTATCCATGCCAATCTCCTTATTGAATCTTGTCATTTGCTAATCTCAGATGCTTGAGGATGTTCCCCAAATTACCAATGGAGTGCAACTTTCTATTGTGCAAGGATATATGTCAAAGTTTTACAGGTGATTTACCATGTCATCGAGTTAATGTGGTCTTGCAAATGTTCAAGGCAACTGCTTGTTTTTTTTTTTTAATTTAATAATAATAATTGAATCTCTTCTGACATGGTTGATCTTCTGTCTGTTTCAGGAGATACGGAACGTGGGTGGCCA
Organism: Sesamum alatum; assembly: GCA_034509735.1. NCBI lineage: Eukaryota > Viridiplantae > Streptophyta > Magnoliopsida > Lamiales > Pedaliaceae > Sesamum > Sesamum alatum. The sequence continues at coordinate 3,019,695 of JACGWO010000004.1, forward strand.
GAAATCCAATCCTTGTCTTGTGCTCCTCGGTTGGCATCGTTCTAGTGCTTTGCTTAGGTCTAATTCGTTTCCAAGTGGAGACAAGGCCAGAGAAGGTATAATAGTTACTAAATTTTTATTGTAATTACTTTCATTTTGTATCTAAAACTACTTTTGAAATGCTTATTTTTGTTCTGAAGATAGTCAAGTATCTTGTCCAATGCACCTGGAGTTTACGAAGCTCTACTATACATCCCTTCATTTGTTTCAATAGTATGAATTCCTAGTAGGATCTCACAAAACATATTTTTCCTATTCTATGGTTGATTTTGCTACAATACATGGCACGGCAAATTTGGTGCCGCAAGTTGGGCATGGTAGAGAAAGTTTGGGCATTTGATGTTACTATGCTAAGCCCATTTATTTCTAAAGTCTTTCTCTAAGTTTCTGGCTTATCTCTTAAATATAGATAGTTTTTGACCTATTACCTTTCCAGTTATGGGTAGGTCCTGGAAGTAGAGCTGCCAAAGAGAAACAATTTTTTGACAGCCATCTTGCTCCTTTTTACCGGATTGAGCAGGTATTTTATATTTATAGTTAATATTGCTGCATCTCTGTCTGGAACTGTACTCAGATTGAGAATCTAGTGTGGAAACTTTTCAGCTCATAATTGCAACAATTCCAGACGCTGTGCATGGAAAATCGCCTAGCATCGTGACAGATAGCAATATCAATTTATTATTTGATATCCAAAAAAAGGTAAAACTTGTTTGCTACCTTTTCTATAAGTTGGTGAAAAGGCATTCTTCTATTGCTGTGCCATTTTGGATTTAAAATTTGTTATTCCACAAGAATGAAGTACTCGCTTCATAGAGGATTATAAATTTTTAACTGTGATAGGTGGATGCTATCAGAGCCAATTACTCCGGTTCAATGATATCTCTTACGGACATTTGCATGAAGCCACTTGGCAATGATTGTGCGACTCAAAGTGTTCTTCAGGTACTATGTTTCAGAAATCTGAGAATTTCTTTCATATTTCTCCACTGTACTCATATTTCAAGCTACAGAAAGGTTCAATTCTGTATCTATCCTAAACGAATCGATTACCAATTAGCAAAGTGGTCGCCTTATCATATCCTTAAGATATATCCATATGCATTTGCTAGAGGATTTTACAGATGAAGCAGCTCAATTAGGATCAAGACATGAAGAATTTTGTCCCTTGGGCTTGGCTGCTTTGTTTATCTACTTAATAAGTTGAGCTGGTCACAAAGCGTTTCTTACCTGCTGAAGGTGTAGTGGGGTACTAGATTTTCATGTTCTAGTTACTGCATTTCCTCTGCCTATCACCATTAAGATCACAGTTTCCTTAGAATACTTTAGAATTCAATTTCTATTGGAGGCCCTGAGAGCTTGCTATGGTCTGGAGTTATCTGAAATTCATTGCATTTGAAGCTTAGTGGTAAGTAATTTGCATCCTAAAGACACAATAAAGAGCGTGATTCTGAACTTCCCGTTCTATTGATTTCAAAAAATCATTGAGCGACTTGATAGCAATATGGATCCACGTTATTGACTAAACTTTTATATGCGAACACTAATCTATTTTTTAGTAACTTGTCCTAGATCTCATTTCTAACTATTCCATTAGATATTTGTGGTTTGCTGGTTCACTAGTGTTCATAAGGCTTCCAAACCTGATTTTTTGTTTTCATGATTGGACTTCTGTATAACTGGCAAATATTTCCTTTGTTTACAGTATTTCAAGATGGATCAGCAAAATTATGACAGCTTTGGGGGTCTTGATCATGTTGAATACTGTTTTGAGGTATTTCTAGTGGTCTCCATCTTTATATATAACATCCAAAAGCCCTGTCTTCCCTGTCTTTGAACTTTATGCTATTTTGTTGCTAGAGACACTTATTTGTGGTCTGTATTTTATAGCATTATACCTCAGCAGAAACATGTGCCAGCGCATTTAAAGCCCCGCTTGATCCAAGCACTGCTCTTGGTGGTTTCTCTGGGAATAATTATTCTGAGGTATTTCTTGTACCTCATGTTGGCTGAGTTTGTGTGTGTGAAATATATATGAACATAACCATTCATTTTAAACAGGCTTCTTCATTCATTGTGACTTATCCTGTGAACAATGAAATTGATGAAGAAGGAAATGGTACCAAGAGGGCGGTGGCATGGGAGAAAGCCTTTATTCAGCTAGCAAAGGTTCACAGTTGTTCTCATATTCATTTGTGTGCATATGGGGTCGTTTCTTTGCTCATGCTTTATCTAGCAAATCCCTGTGATACTTAATCAGTACACTTATGCAGGAGGAGCTCTTGCCAATGGTGCAATCCAGGAATTTAACACTCGCATTTTCAACAGAAAGCTCTGTCGAGGAAGAATTAAAAAGAGAAAGTACTGCAGATGCTATCACTATTTTGGTAGGGGAATGATCTCTCTCTCTCTCTCTCTCTCTCTATTTATCTATGAATCCCACAAACCCCCATTTGACATATGCGCTCATTTTCAGTTGGAAGAGGATTACCATAATTGCTTATTTGATTGAATCTAACTCATGCCTGTATTATATTTTGTCTATTTCCCATCTAGTGCGCCAATATAATACAAAATCTGTTATCAAATAAGATAAGACGTGGAACGTGATTCTCAGTTCTTACATTTTTTTTTCTGTTTCAGATAAGCTATCTTGTCATGTTTGCTTACATATCCTTGACTCTGGGAGATGCTCCTCGTTTCTCTTCCTATTATATCTCCTCTAAGGTATGATTTTACGGAATAGCCTTTCTTTCCATGATATTTAAAAATTTTCTTATGCTTACTAAAGGTGTTATTTTTTTCTTGTGATTTTGTAAACTCAGTACCCCCGTTCCCCCACCTATGCACACATTTTATTATAGTAGCACCCTGTGAAAGTCCTTCTGCATGAAGATTTAGAATGGATGATTTTTGTACAGAATTTCTGATTTATTTCCAAATACACGATTTGGCTCTTGTTATTCTGATATCGTGTGTGTATTTACATCCTCAGGGCACTAGAAACTTACTCCCAATTGCATTGCTCTGTCAACACTCAGTTTTTCCTAATTTCAAGTATCAGCTTGATGTTCTCTTATTTGGTTGATACTGCACATATGCTTCGACAGGTATTGCTTGGCCTATCAGGGGTTTTGCTTGTCATGCTATCCGTACTTGGATCAGTTGGATTCTTCAGTGCAATTGGAGTAAAATCAACACTAATAATAATGGAAGTCATTCCTTTTCTTGTTTTGGCAGTAAGTTCTGTTCTCATTGATGCTCGAAGTAGTTAACTGTATATTCTCAACTTTTATCAATTCTCATGCTTTTCCTTCTCCAAAAATATATTTCTGTTTAGAATTATTAACTAGGTTTGCGGGAAGATTCAATTTTATCAGATGTTCTTGAGCTTTTGTTGCATGACACAAACTTACATGGATTTATGTTGAAAAGTTGAACTCAGCCGGGCTAGGTTGGACTTCTCTCTGGTGACAACAGCTCCAAACTTGGCTTTTCAAACAAATTGGCCAACCTTGGATGTGTAATTAGGTTCATAAAATGAGACTAGCGCATTCATCTTCTCAAACAAAGAGGCACCAATACATGATAAATAGTCAAGTCATTCAATTTGTGCTGTGACTGACTCTACTAGTCTTGTCCAACTTCACTTTCAAAAATATGCATGCCAAGTTTGATAAACTAAGCCGAGATGATTCGTGAACCTTAACTTCCGTTTCCATATTTACGCAATTAATATTCATTAACTGTGTTATTGTTCTAAACTTTTAGTTTCTTCCTCATGGATTCCTGACCTTGTTTCTACTTTTGATGAGTTGATTGATATTTTCCATGATTGTCAGGTTGGAGTAGACAACATGTGCATATTGGTTCATGCAGTAAAGCGACAACAGGTAGAACTGCCTATAGAGGGGCGGATTAGTAATGCACTTGTAGAAGTTGGGCCATCTATAACCCTAGCTAGTCTGGCGGAGGTCTTGGCATTTGCTGTTGGAAGTTTCATTCCTATGCCAGCTTGCCGTGTCTTTTCCATGTTTGCAGGTTGGTACTCTTATCAGTTAAATCTTAATTTTGCATCCTTTACATTGTCCAAGATAAATGGTATCATAATAACTACCAAGTTACTATATACTTAATATGTGTTTCTTGTTTAACTTCTGTGCACCATTGTTTACAGCACTGGCTGTTCTCTTGGATTTCCTACTTCAAGTCACTGCATTTGTTGCCTTAATTGTTTTTGACTTCCTGAGAGCTGAGGATAACAGGATCGATTGTTTTCCTTGTATCAAAGTATCTGGTTCGAATTCGGAGCTGGAGAAAGGTACTTTTTGGGACTGCCATTCAGCAATATGCTTTTTCTTTTGGTTATCATGCTCTCTTATTGCATGCCTATGATATGATAAAATCACAAAGCTAAAATAAAGAGTGCTTGTGAAATTGTAGGCAGCCATCAGCAGAAACTTGGATTGCTTGCTCGATATATGAAGGTAAGAGATAAGCTTGATCCTTTCTTTTGTCTAATTAATATGCATCCTTGTGAAGCTTTAAAAAGCTCTCAAACAAGTGGATGGGTTTTGAAACTGGGTAATTGATAGTACGTAGTTCATAAAAATCCAATCTTTGGTGTTTGGTTTTTAATTACTGTGTAAGCTCTAACATTTACGTTTTCTTCTGTCATACAATAACTAGTGATTTCACCTTGTTTAGGAAATTCACGCTCCCATTCTGAACCTTTGGGGTGTAAAACTGCTGGTTGTCTGTGCTTTTAGTGCATTTGCGCTGGCAAGCATAGTAAGTTGTTGTGCTACCTTTTACCATTCTTTTAATGTATGGTTCATATGTCTTAGTAGTTATTCCATTTGTGGTCCAAAAGTTAACTTTTCTTTATGACCGATCAAGGCGTTATGTCCAAGAATTGAACCTGGTTTGGAACAGCAAATTGTTCTTCCTCGAGACTCGTATCTTCAGGTCTTAACAGCTTCACATTTTTGTCTTACAGTATATACCTTTTCTTCATCATTCAGAAATTTTATACTTGTAGTCTGTTCATTCCTGCAGGGTTACTTTAATAATCTCACGGAATATCTAAGAATTGGTCCGCCACTCTACTTTGTGGTGCAAAACTACAATTTCAGGTATCTGTTTTTATTCCTCCTCAATATGATACTTATTTGTTGGGATTCATTTTTTCTGTCCCTTGAGGGAATGTGCTGCTACAGACGTTTGAATTTTCATTCTTGACTCGTATGTCCGTGGAAATATCCACCCGTTTTGGACATCATCAAATCATCAACAGAAAGATAAAGAAAGAGACAAGTGGTCATGGCTATTTCCTTGTATGTTGATATTCCTCCATATGATAAAGGAGGTTTGTCCGCAGGAGTGAGACGTGTACATCATCTATCTGGGAAATAGTAAACGGTTTAGCATTTCCACGGCAGTCTAGAGACAACATGAAAAATATGTTGATGGAACTGCATTGCTTTCTGCTATACTCAAAATTCATAACTAGTAGACTTTCATTTCATAATGAATTTCTTATCATGCTCATCTTTTTTGTTTCTTCAGTTCAGAATCAAGACAAACAAACCAGCTCTGCTCCATCAGTCAGTGTGATTCCAATTCCCTTCTAAATGAGGTAAATCCATTGTATTAAGACAGAGCTATTTAATCATTACAATATCAGATAGTTGTCGGCCAATACTCATGAACATACTCTGTATTTCACTATATACGTCGATCATAGTATATCCCCAAAATAAATGTCTGGATAAACTTAATTTCTTTTAGAGTTACTATTTCTAACTTTAAACTTCCTGTATTCTGCAGATTGCAAGAGCATCCTTAGTACCAGAGTCGAGTTATATAGCTAAACCTGCAGCTTCATGGCTTGATGATTTTCTTGTTTGGCTCTCTCCTGAAGCTTTTGGGTGTTGTCGGAAATTCACAAACGGCAGCTATTGTCCTCCTGATGATCAGGTCTCCAATACGCTCAGATATTGATTTGTTATTTCATCTTTAAACGTACAAACTCATTATCGCTAATCATATAGCCTCTGAATAGCTTTTCTTTTGTCAGTTGAGTTCACATTTCATTGGTCTTCAAAGAGTTTTTCATAATTCAACTACGAAAAGAAATGTTGCTAGTTCTCTCGAGATAAATAATTTTAAGATTCTAAAAGGTTTTAGACAGACTATCTCAAAGTCCTATAAATCACAGAAAAACCAGGATAAAGAGTATAGTTTTAGGTAAGGACATCTTTTCAGTTTCCACCTTAGTATGTTCACTAAGAAAATAATTGCGTGTTTAGCTTGTCACAAAATTCTTGTAAAATATGCATTTGTTGGCGAAGCTGAGTGGGGTTTGTAAGTTATTGTTCTTTCAAGCTATGTGATAATCCTCCTCTTGTTTTCTTGTAAATTGTATGTAACCTTTGCTATGCATCTGATGGGACATCTTTCTGTTTCAGCCTCCTTGTTGTTCGTCAAGTAGTGGTGCTTGTGGACTCAGCTCTGTGTGCAAGGACTGTACAACGGTAACTTAATCATCCCCCCTCTCCTCCCACCCCCCAACACACACAACAAGAAAAAAAAAAGAAACGGCCAACTCAAAAGAAAATTGGTGAGGAAAACAGCAAATGACTTTTTGTTGTAAATAGTGACTAATATGGGTGTTTTTCAGTGTTTCCGACACTCAGAGTTACAAAACGATCGTCCATCCACTGAACAATTCAGGGAAAAGCTGCCGTGGTTCCTCAGTGCTTTACCTTCCGCAGATTGTGCTAAAGGTGGAAATGGGGCATATACAAGCAGTGTCGAGCTCAAAGGTGGAAATTTATACAATCATGTTTCTTACTGAGCCTTATGAATTTTACTAAGATCAAAGCTATCTCGCTCTCTAAAAAATTGTCATATTATAACCACGTGTCGTTAGGCTATGAGGATGGAATTATTCGAGCATCAGCATTTCGGACATACCACACTCCCCTTAACAAACAGGTACATAATTCTTCGCAAGTTTTGTGTGATAATCTTTTTATTCTGGTATGTTGTTTTGTTCAACATGTGATTGAGTATGACGTGCCACTATTTTACAATTGTACTGTTTTCAGATTGACTATGTAAACTCAATGCGGGCTGCACGAGATTTTAGTTCGAAAATGTCTGAATCTTTAAAGGTAATTCTTCTGGAGAAGGGTTGTACCTCGAGGATAATTAGTTTAAACATTTAATCTCAAGCTGTGTGGTCTGAATTTCTGTCTGCTGCACTTTTATTTAGCAGTTTACTTCATTTTGTTTTCATGAAACTATTTTTATGCAATCCTATAGAATTTCCTGCTTTACCAATACTGCAATTCTAGCCTGTTAGCAAAGCTAGTACATTTACAGTCCATTTACAACATGCTAGTATAAACGAATCCCTTGCCGTGGTGTTATTGTTCGGCTGACATTTGATTTTGCTGGTGCAGATTGACATCTTTCCGTATGCCGTCTTTTATATGTTCTTTGAGCAGTACCTTAATATATGGAAGACAGCTCTGATCAACCTCGCTATTGCTATTGGTTAGTTCTTTTTTCGCTTCAATCAACTTGGTCAGTGCAGTTTCTTTAGGTCAATGTCTAAGATATCTCGTTACGTTTAACTATTTAACAGGTGCAGTTTTCGTTGTTTGCTTGGTTATCACATGCAGGTCAGTAATTTTCTCTTGCTATGTAAATTCCATCCTTATTCCTTCGTCAAAATGATTGCCATTTCATTCAGTTCCTCTTTTCATTTTTTTCTTTTTCATGTTTAGTTTCTGGACTTCAGCAATAATTCTACTCGTTTTGGCGATGATCCTTGTGGATCTTTTGGTATGTTTTTCTTTCTTCTGAATGATTTGCATGATCATATACCATTTGAAAAAGCTTTAAAATTCGAACATGTATTCATTTATGAAACGGCTCTGTCAGGGTATAATGGCAATCCTAAATATCCAACTGAACGCGTTGTCCGTTGTGAACCTTGTGATGTCGGTGGGTATTGCCGTCGAGTTCTGTGTGCATATCACGCATGCTTTCTTGGTGAGATTTCTCTTCTCATTTTTCTCAATTTGAAAAGGATAATATGTTAATTAAAATGGTACAACATTTTAGTTGATTTTTCTTTCATGGTACGTTGGGACCAGAGTGAGACAGACCGCTCCATGAGAGTCGTATATGTGAAATCAGGAATATTGATATGAATATTGCTAATTAGTAGTTGTGCTTAAATGAAAATTGAAAGGTTTGTTTAATATTGTTGATCTAATGATCCCTGAATTACGTTTGTTATGTCAGGTGAGTAGCGGAGATAGGAATCAACGGATGAAAGAAGCTCTGACAACAATGGGGGCTTCCGTATTCAGGTTTGAGTTTTTGCTTCTTAGTCGAAAGAAACTTTTGTTTAGTTGATTTTCTCTTTAATATTACTCCGTCTACTACTGTCGTCTTCTGAGGCTTCTGTTTTTCTCCCATATTCGTAACTCCTCGACTTAAAGCTGATAAAAACTGAAATGGCAATGCTTATTTCAAATTTGTCGGAGTACTTGGCAAGCTCTAAACGATTGAACTCTTTTGTTGCAGTGGAATCACACTCACAAAGCTTGTCGGAGTTCTCGTTCTATGCTTTTCAAGGACGGAAGTTTTTGTGGTATCTGATCTTGTACACTAAGGTTTTGTACACCAAATGAGACATTTCATCCTACGTCTAACGTTATTATCTCGTTTGCAGGTTTACTATTTCAAAATGTATCTTGCATTGGTGCTTCTTGGTTTCTTGCACGGCCTCGTCTTTTTACCTGTAAGATCTTACATCCTTGGTACCCGTTTATCTGTCTCATAAATGAACGTTTGAATAAAACGCTCCGAGCCCTTTTTGCAACCGTTAACTTAGGGATAATTAAACTGATACCCCTGATATTCGGACATATTTTGAGAAAGAATTCCTCGATTTCAAGAAATTTAAAAGTTAAAATCTTGCGCTGCAAGGTCGGTAGTGTAATTTTTCAAGAATGACGAGTTTTTCTGTTATATATGCACAAATGTCATGGGAGGTTTATGAAATTATCATCATAATTTATGTCAGATATCGACCCTTTGAACGTTGGAACGATTGATGATTCCTCTGGTTTTTCCAGGTGATATTGAGCATGTTTGGTCCGCCATCGAGGTGTGTGCTAATAGAGAAGCAAGACGACCGGCCGTCTACATCTTCGCAATTTTAATTTAATTTTGATGCATTAAAAAAGTTGTTTTTCTTTTGTTATATTTATATTTTTGGTAGGGATCACAGTTTTCATAGATAGGTAATTTGGATGTAGAAGAAATATAGGTTAGTGATAATGTTGTGCAATTGTAAAGTTGATGATTTACATTCTTCCTTTGAGAAATGTAGGAGGAAAGACACATGTAACTTATATTGCAATTTGCATTGCATGCTTCTATCAAGTGGAAAAAAGTCTCATATACCCCTTGTACCTAAACCACCAATATAAACACATCGATACGAGTTTGATGGTTTTGTCGAACATCCCAAACATTTGGTTCATTGGCATTGTGTATAGTCCCAATGGGCGAGTATCGTCCTAATCAGATCTAGACCCAATTAATACCCATGATGATTTTTCCATATTCTATGCATACCCTATCCTATGAAAGATTCATGGGTCTTATCCAAATTATACCCATAGAATAGGGTAGAGTTTGGATTTTGCCATTTGAGATCCATTTGTTTTTGTTTTGTTTTTTTAAATATGTTTAAAATAAAAATTCTTAAATTTTAAATCTACATGCAATTCATACAATGTATGTTACAGAACTAATGTGTAGTAGTATTTCATGGTCCGTCGGTCCTTAAAATAGAACTAATTTACTTAAATTTTCAATAGGTGCAAATTGATTATCATTGAAATTTAAATAATGAACTTGATTTCCGGCCAAATGATGGATTGATATTAATTAATTAAAATTTTAAATTAGAATCTTAAACTTATCCAAATGATGGACTATTTATATTAATTGATTATGAAAGTGAGGTAAGTTCAAAATAAGAATGAAGGCATAAGAGTTGGTAAATGTAAATAAACTTAAGTATAATATATCTGATGGTGTTAAAATAAATTTATATTAAAAAATTACCGAAACACCCCTGAACATACGTGTAATTATCAAATTGCCATAGGGTAGTTATTTTCTTGTGAGTTAGTGGGGCGATGTAAATTATTAGGATACCCCTAATGATCAAATTGTAACCGTTAGATGAGAGGCGGATGGGGGGTAAACCTATTTTTACGCCCCTCCACATTTACTATAAATAGGACGTTTAGCCTTTTGTAAAAACTTACTACTTTTGGAATAGAATTCTTGAGAAGAATTCTCAAGTTCTTGACTTATGACTTGTGGTTGTGTGATTGTGCTTGGATCAATCGCTTCCCGATTTTCATCCCATCAATATCTAACTTTCATTTAAATCTCTTAAGTATCCATTGAAGCATTTGCATTCAATTTAATTTGATGGTTTTTGAACAATTTGATTTCAAATAAATTTTATTTATTCCATATATTAGTCAAATTTAATTAATTAAATTTTCGCCCGTATTTTTGTATTTCCTAAACTGTCAAGATTAAGTTTTGATAAAATATTTGATCAAAGTTTCTTAGGTAATCAATACAAATAAAATATGTATGAAATGATTATATACTATTTAGTATTTAATGAAATGATTTATTAAAAGTTTACTAATTCAATAATTTTAAATTAACGAATAAATCAATATTTTGGGACATTAGACTATATATACTCATGGGTATTAGAATATTAGACCTTATCCATACCCACTCATTTAATTTCATGGACCTAAGGTAGGGTAGGGTCTTCTACCCACTGGGTAGGGCCTGAATATGGATTTTGAAGTTAGTTTTTGGGTATAGGTACGATAATACCTTACCCATTGACAAACCCATTGGCAAGGACATTTTTTAAGATTTTATGTTTAGGCAAGAACCTCGCCGCTCGATTGAATTACCTTGAATATTTTTTAGTATATATTATTAGATTATCAATTTAATTTTGATATGACTATTAGATAAAATTAATAATTTTCAATTGTTTACCAATTCAAAAAATAAAATAGATAATTTATATATCGTTTAAACATAAAAATGTTCAATTTTTTTTTTCTTAGTATTATTAGATTTGATTTCAATTTAATAATTTGAACAATGCATATTTTTCTATTATTCGTACACCAAACATAAAATAAGTCTAAAATAATCATTTGAATTATGAGCAATTTCTTATGTTATTTTATTTATTTTGGCGAAATTAGTAAAAATAAGTCTGCAATTGATTAGTGAAATATATATAGTGTAAATCAATGAGAATCTTTTTTTACGTGTAAATTGTAAATTATAACATTCTCTGTTTTTATTCTTTTAATGACCTGAAAAATCTATATTTGACTGATTAAATGATAAAAGATTATTAATTTCTCAAACTATCAAATGAAAATTGAATTAATAATCTATACTATATATAAAAATATGAATTCACAAGTGTTTGTTCCCCATTTCACCTACACCCTTAAGGCCTTACTTAAGTACTCCTTTTAATAATAAATAAAACTTAGTTATTAAAGAATACAATTCCAAATATATACAAAAAAACTATTTAGTAATCCTTATTGCTCTAAACTACCTAGAGAATAGTAATATATCCAACTACAAAAATAATATGCAAATAATATTTAAACGCAATTACTTTGCTAGAAGAAATCTTAATTGTTTTAAGAAAATTTTAATTTACTATGGCACAGTAAAATTTGAAATAAATAACACATGAATATATAATATTAATCTACACTTAAATATATATAATAACAAATAAATTTCATAGCCTAATCGGGAAAAAAAAATATAATCTTTTTAAATTAGAAGTGTTATTGAAACAAATCTGAAAGAATGACTTCTGACTAATTAATTGATTTATTTTATTATTAAATTGGTAAAGAAACACCATCTCCCCCCACCACATAGAGATTACAGAATAGTGTAAATAATAATCTAATAAATAACTAGATTTAAAACTTTTTTCAATTTAGTTATTCTAAAAAAATAATTAACCATTAGTATAATATTATGAATCAATTAAAAAAAATAAAAAATAAAAAATATTGATAAAAAATAACAAAAGAAAAAATATAGCGTTGCGCAATATATTACAAAAAAAATAAAATAAAATACACAATACATTAAGAAATTAGCGTAGAGATATTAAGAAATAACTTTTAAAAGTAAAATTTCAAAAACTAGCACATTGACATGTTAGTTGCAGACTGAATTTCAATTGTATAATTCTTTACAAACAAAGTTTTTTTTTAATTATTATACTAGATTGACATTTTCATAAAACTCTATGATATATTTATAGATTCGATGTTCATGGAATTTTTTTGATCTTTGACTTTGTAATTATTTCTTTATATTTATAACTTGACTTAAAATAAAACAAATAGCACCACAATTTATGAATTTTAAATCTAATTATTACAAATAAAACATAAGTTATTAAGATCGAATTCACAAATAATTTAGCATTTTTATTTTAAATGAAACTAATGGATAAAACATAAGTTAATAAAGTACTTTCTCTAAGATGAAAGTATATATATATTTTTTTGTTTTTATCTCTTCACAATATCATAGAAGTAAAATAACACTAAAATGATTAAAATGGATAGAGACTAGAGATATGTAGAAGAATAGTTTAGACAACATTATCATTTTAATTTTTTTAGTACAATAGGGGTGGGGACAAACCTGGGTATGAACCCAAGACATTATTCTCCTTTGAGGAGTGTGATGCCAATTCAACCAGTTTTAAATACTTAAATTTTGATTCTAAATACTTAAATTCAGATTCTAAATACAGTAGTTCAATTCAAGTACAATGAACATAATTATTGGGCCAAAAGATGTAAAATATAATTATTTTGATACTAAGAGTTTATTCAATTTGAATATTTTTTTTTTCTTAAATATAGTTAATAGTTGATATATCAATCAATTTAAACATATTTAGAAACAAAAAGATATTCATAAAAAATAAAAAATGAATATATGGTACATAATTTATATTACGAAAATAAGAAACGTCAAATGGTGAATAAACATTAAAATGATAACATTAAAATTAAGATTTTCAATTAATTGTATACTAACACAACAGTTATAGACTAAATCTCAATTTTATAATTTTCTTTTCATATTAAGTAAGTTAAAATTTTTTGAGAATCAACTTAGTAACAATAAAATAATAACTAAAAAATGAGTTAATTTATGTTGAAACTAGAAATAAAAGAAGATAAATAAATAAATCAAAGAGAAATATATTGTTCTTGGAATAAAATTTTAAAAATAACTTAAAAGTTTAAAAAGTATGAGTACTATAAAAATTGATAAATGAAAATAAAAGCACTAATTTTATTATATTGAAATCTCCTAAAATTCAGCTTTTGAGTGACTCTCGTACTATTTGATTTTTTTAGTGTTAGATAATCTCGAATGCACATTATTACTTTTACATCTATTGTTTTTTATATTAACAGCATAAAAGTATTACAACAAACAATGTGACATAAAAGATTAAGTTGTAATGTAATATAGAAAAGATTATACCAGGTAGATGCATATAAATATAATCAAGAGTCAAACTAAAATATGCCACTAAAAACTGCAATAAAGGTGAAAAATAAAATTTTATTCAATAGTATTTGAAAATTTAGAAGTTAATAGAGGATGTAAACAATACTTTGGAAATATTAAAAGGTGATACTGAAATATAATTAGTATACGTATAGGAACTTACAATACAAATATACTATGGTTCAATTAGATTACATATTATTTTATTAACAATAGTTAATATATATTACTTGAAATTATTTAACACCAATAAATTTAAAATAAATGACATTCAAGATATAGTAATATAAGAAAAAATATAACATACACATACATAATATAATAAATAAATAAAACATAGCAAATAGGTATAATGAAGCCTACAAACAAAAATTGATCAATTTTATTAAACTGGAATTTTTTACAATCCAAAATAAGGAGCTTAGACTAATTAATTTATTCTAATCTTGGATTTTATAATAGTATTATTTTTTTTTTTCGCATTAATTGGTTTGATACAAGATAATAAAATATAATCATTAGTGAACACAAAATGTGAAGTTTAACTTTGGAGAATATTGTTTTTATTTAATAGTACCAATTCAATTTAAAAAGTGAATTCAAATAAAAGAATTAAATAGTTTTCTTATCAATTAAAAAAATTAATATCAACTTATTTGAAAATATAATTGTATATACTAATGTTCCAATGGCAGAAACATAAATAATATTATAAACTTAATATTTTTTATAGTTAACTATAAACGATATATTAACTTCTGAAAATATTTTTCTACACGTGCATCGCACGTTATACTTCCTACTATACATATATGTATATATCTCCACCAAGACTCCAACACCTTCTATATATAGAGTGGTGGTTCATTCAAGTCAATGGTAGGTGAGCTCTACTCGTGAGGATACAAACCCCTAATTAAGAGCCTTTAATGCATGGTAGGTCCTTGTAGTCCCTTGATGCTTGACCACAATTTGAATTAAACACACTTTGAATTTAGATTAGTAATTAATTGATCCAATCAATTAATTTCAATCCACATTAAATTTTTATGTAATTCTTAGACCTAAGTTTAATAATCCAATTCATTAATCCCAAAACTCAAACATTTAATATCCAATTAATTAACATTTAAGGTTTTCTATCACATAGGACTTCAATTGAATAATTCAATTATTCAAATGATTAATTTAAACTCCTTTAAATTAATTATCTCTATAATTAATTCCCATCCAAAATTAATTCTCCGATTAATTTCACACAATATCGTTAGTGTTTGTGTTTTACCCTTATAGGTCAACCTTCAGCTATACTTGGGCTTGTATCACATATACAATTTAATCTAGCAACTAACTTGCTCTAGATTAATTATCATATTCAATTAGTCACTCTTAATTAACTCATTAACCAAGAGTACCCATCACCATGGGTGGCCGTCTAGCAACGACCAATGACACTAGAGAATAGGTGAAATTCGTGTGAACCTTTAACTGCGCGTAGCGTATGGATACGGCTCTTCCATCAAGATATCTCCCGATCAAAGTCTTGGGCACAAAATTCTAAATTGCTTTTCATACTTGACTTCGATAATTATGCATCCATTCTTAATTGTGTTTCTCATTAATCAACATTTGAAACTACTTTCCCATTTGATCAAAAGGTGTGGCATAGACTTTCAGAGATTAAAACAGTCCAGGAGATCGTCATCATCTCATGATGGCCGATGGGTCCCTTCTCGAGATACACCAACCTCCATGTATGTTCTGACTTCACTGGTGTAGGGCTTTTGGCAACCACTTAATGATGTAGTTACATTAGCCATGACCAATATACAACCGCTCCATACACAAAGCTATTATAGCTCCTCAGGTCGAGACTAATTTCTGTAGTATCACAGCTAAGGAATTCTAGTCATACTGATTATGCCACACGGGCTTCTATATGACAACTCCCTCGAGTCAATTCAGTGAACTTGACAACTCACCTGTCAAGTACCCACTAAAGTGCATACATGTCACACGTCCGTTGTCGATGAAACGCGACACTTATCACATGAATTCATCTCTTAGTGCAAGTCTCTACAGAACTTCTAAATGCCCATTCTTGAGGGTTCTTGAATTGGAATGTTTCAAACCAACCCTCAAAAATTGGTTTCATAGTTGCCATCAAATCCGCAACCCAACTTCATTGGTATAACTAGTATGTGCATTTTGTCCGTGAAATACAATAATAACATATAATATAACACAACAAAGATGACCAAAGAATAAACTATATTCATGATATTTAACATTACATCGAATAAGACTATTAATAGTAGACTACAAAACAACCAACTAATTGGCTTTTGGTAACCTACACTAACATTAACTTCCGGATTTTCCTCTCAATCACAATATAAATAGAGGTCATCGTGCAACTATAATGGTAATTAATGCATTACACTCGCACATTCTTTATTCTCTGTTGATAGCAAGGCTATGAGCACCATGCTCATTTTTTGCACTCCACACACTTATTTTCACTCATATTTCAATGTTTCATCATTTTACTTCAATTATCACACCACATGTTACGTTATTCTTGAGTGTTTCCTTACCACATTCTCAATAATACAAATACTGATGATACGCATCATAGTGTTAACCTCTATTTTGCAGGTTAGTCTTATCTTGATTTTAAGATTTTCGTGAAGATCATTCGACCATTGTGGTGTTGCTGGATTTCGGTACGTATAAATAGGCATCAGATTTAATTATAGGGATAATTACACTCCCATCCCCTGAGGTATGGTGTAATTACACGTAGACCCCTTGTGATTTGGAAAATTACATCTAATACCCCTGAGGTTTGCTTCCGTCTAACAAATAGGTCCCTCCGTTAGTCAAAATTCACCGAATTTGTTGATATTAATAATTTTTTTAATAAAAATCTATATTTACCCTCGATTGACTTATTACTGACTTATTGTAGGTCAAATAACTTTTTCTTGATTAAACTACCCTTATAGCGGTGGAGAAGTACCTTCGCACATGAACTAACGTATGAAGATGTATAAGGCTAGTTTGATTGAAAAAAAATATTTGTTTGACTTACAATATTTCAGTAATAAGTTAATCGATGGTAAATAACGATTTTTATTCATTTTTTTTGGTAATATCAATAAATTCTATGAATTTTTGAATAATGGAGGGACATAATTGTTAGAAAGAAGCAAACCTCAGGGGTATTAGATGTAATTTTCCAAACCACAGGAGGTCTACGTGTAATTACACCAAACCTCAGTGAAGGAGAGTGTAATTATCCCTTAATTATAAAAAGAGAATTCCAGAATAAATATATATACCTGGATAATTTTTTTTGGCCATGCTGGTTCAACAGGGAAGAACCAGCTGCGCTGTTTAGGCATGTCCTGTTGTGCTGCCGAGAGGCAGTCGTGCTAGACTGTGTATATATATATCCAGCTATGTTACGCATAACCACCTTTCCTGCGCACGCGAATTTAAGAGAATCTGTGTAAATCTTAAAAGAAGCAAGTGATAATTACCAAATAGGTTAGGATAGGGTAAACCTAACAGTAGGTAGGGTCCACACACCCCTTGATTGGTTGGCAACGTCCTACGTGGAGAGTGTAACAACCATAATTTTTGTACATAATTGTGGGACTAACGGATCATTATTAAGAAAATCTAAATTTATCCTAAATAAATTATAGGTTGAAATTTGAATATATTAAAATTTGAAAGGATTAAATTGAAGTTTTATAAGACATTTGGTGTTAAATTGTATAAATTTATAAACTTACGGATTGCATTATAAATTTTGACAAAAAAAAAGTTGAATTGAACTTGGGGGCAACAACACACCCCCAATTGACCATTTGGGAATCACCTCCACTTAGGCCTGTCAATGGGTCAATAAAACCCAGACCCAGACCCAAAAAAATGAAATACATAGGTATGGGCCGGGTACAGACCCAATAATTCCCATACCCAATTTTTTTATTGAAGAGGCCCATACGGCCATACCCATATAAATGGAAAAAGTGATTATATATGCTTGGTATATTTTGGATTTCCTCTCTCTCTCAAAATATGAAACCTAGCCGCCGCATCTCTTTTTCTTTTTTCCTCTTCATTTCTCCAACGTCGATTCACCAGCAGTTCGCCGGTGCGCCATTACCATTAGATAGCCCACCTCATCGCGAAGAATTTTCTCCCAATCCCGCGCCAAAACTCCTCACCGGCGGCAATTCTTTTTCTCTCCACTCCGTCAAACCCGCTCCATCAACCTCTGTCTTCGCTCTCTCGGGTTTGTCTAACATCACCGTCGACGTCGTTAGAATCTTTCCTAACTACCTACCACAAATCCCACATTCTCAAACCCGTTGGCCACCAACCATCTGTAGAAGCAAGGCTTACATGGGCGATAGAAAAGAGAAGATAGGCTGAAGAAGGATTACTGCAGAGAATCAAGGTTGTAATATTAACCAACTTGGCCCCATGGAATATTTTGGTGACATGATACTAGAGACCGGCCTCATGGATGCTGGATATGAAGGGTCTCCATTCACATGGACTAATAACAGAGTCCGGAGAAGATTAGACAGAGTCCTGTATTTTAGTGACTGGACAGAGGTCTTCAACTGTACCAGGGTCACTCATCTATATAGACGCACTTTAGATCATCGCCCATTGCTTATTTCAGCTACTTTCCAGGAACAAAGAGGTCCATCATTATTTAGATTCCAAATCATGTGGATCAAATACCACACTTTCTCTGAGATTGTGGAACAATCCGGAGCCTCCCTATACATGGTTTTGGTATGTATAAGCTGCAGTAGAAAATGTATCGAATTAAGGAATGCCTAAAAGCCTGGAACAAAGACATATTTGGTAACATCTTCAGCAAGGTGGAAGAAGCAAAGAGAAAAGCTACATAGGCAGAGGAGAGATTTGACAACCGGCCTTCTGACGCCATCCTCATAGACCTGAAAAATTGTAATGCTGAACTCATCTAAGCTCTATCATTGGAGGAGGAGTACTGGAGGCAAAAAAGTAGTTGCAGATGGTTGGTTGAAGGGGAGGAAACACCAAGTTTTTTCACTCCCTGGTCAAAACGAAATGAGTTCAGGCTAGAATACACCAAATTGTGGACAGTGACATTGAACTTACCACCCCTGCCCAAATCAAACAATATGCTGCCAACTATTCTAAATAGTTGTTTACCATGGAACAAGATCCTTATGATGTTGTGGATTTTCCCTACAGCTTCCCTCAAGTACCATCAGACATTCTGACAACCCTCAATACACTACCCACTATGGAGGAATTAAGAGAAGTGGTGTTTAGCATAGACATAAATAGTGTAGCTGGTCCATATGGCTTCAATTTTGTTTTCTTTCAAGAATGCTGGGATCTAATCAAAGATGATGTCATGGAGGCTGTACAGGACTTCTTCAATGGCACTCCCATGCCAAGAAAGCTTCGCAGCTACTACAATCACATTGATGCCCAAGGTGGACTCCCCATAATTATGGAATGAATTCATGCCTATATCACTGTGTAATGTGACCAACAAGATTCTTTCCAAACTCCTTTACAAGAAGATGGCCCAAGCATTACCTCACCTTATATCTCCAGCTCAGAGTGGCTTTGCCCCAGATAGAACCATTAGTGACAACATCCTATTTGCCCAAGAAATGATCCATGACTTAGACTGCAGAAACAATAAGGGGAATCTAGTCATAAAGCTAGATATGCAGAAAGCTTATGACACAGTTAACTGGAGATTCTTATACAAGGTGATGACACTCATAGGATTCCCAGCCGACTTCATTCATCTCATTAGACACTTGTTGGAGAGTTGTTAGTTTACAGTATTAGTCAATGGAGATACATGTGGCTTCTTAAAATCCACCCATGGCTTAAGACAAGGGGATCCAATTTCCCCTGTACTTTTCCTCATTGCAGCTGAAGCTCTCTCAAGAGGACTTGAACATCTCTTCCAATGGAATCCAGAGATGTACTATCAAACATGGAGTAACATTAAAAATTCTCATTTAGCCGATGCAGACGATGTTATTCTTTTCACCGATTGTGATGAAAACAACCTAACCTCACTCATGAACTTCTTGTAGATGTATGAAACAAGCTCTGGCCAAAAAATAAACTAATCCAAGAGTTCCTTTGTGCCTGGAAAAAGGCCAACCTCATTTCACAAAGGATCAAGAGCATCACAGGATTTTGTCTAAAATCACTCCTCATTTCCTACTTAGCGGATCTTCTGTAGAAAGGTAACAAAAAAAAATGCTGTTTGATGATTTCACTAATAAAATTCGTTCTAAAATTTCATGTTGGGAGCATCGACTACTAACATTTGGAGGAAGACTTCAATTAATCAGAAGTGTGCTATTGGCCATGCCTATCTACCTCGTCCAAGTTCTAAGCCCCCTCTTGGAGTGATACAAAATATTAAGCAACTGCTAGCTAAATACTTGTGGGGCACAAATGAGAGCCACAGACGAATTCATTGGAATAAGTGGAGTAATATATGTTTTCCTCATGAGGAAGGGGGACTTGGCATAAGGGACATTAGAGAAGTGGTTCAAGAATTTTCACATAAACTCTGGTGGAGACTGAGAACTAACAAATTCCTATGGGCACAGTTTCTCATCAAAAAATACTGTAAGAAGGAATCTCCAGCCCGTGTCAAGGTTACCAAGAATGACTCCCCAGTGTGAAAAAGGATATGCAAGATTCGTGTGGAAGCTCAGAGCAATATCTTCTGGACACTTGGACATGGAGAAGCTGGCTTTTGGCAAGACTGGTAGGTTGAAGAAGGCACCATTCAGGAGTTAACAGGAAACACCAATCCTGTGCACATTCCTATTAAATAGTTCTGGAGGGACAGGAAATGGAATTTGGAGAGATTACAACAGGTGATCCCTCCTGATCTAATTCAAATAATCACTGCTGTCCCCATTAGCTAAGAAGTTGAGGATCAACTGCACTGGAGACTGTCCAGTAATGGAGTATTCTCTACTGCAGCCACCTGGAATCACTATAGAGAGCACAAGACAGTTCAACTCTTCTACAAAACTCTTTGGTCTCCTTTGCTGACACCTTCTATCTCCATATTTAACTGGAGGCTTGTCAACAATTGGCTCCCAGTGGAAAAAAACTGCAAAGCAAAGTTATCTCTCTTGCTTCCAAATGCTGCTGTTGCAACAGGGAGGAAACTACTAATCATATATTCATGCAATTAGACTTGTCAATGGACGGGTATTACCGGACCTGGACCCGTTACTTATATAATAGACCCGAACCCGGACCCATTATTTTTATATTAGACCCGGACCCGGACCCATACCTATTGTAATAAGTATTTTGGGTATGGGTAGGGTCTAGACCCAAAAATACCGCGGGTATGGGTCATGAATGGGTAAAATCTAAAACTATAAAAATTCATAAATATCCGTTAACTTATAATCATTGAACTTGTAAATTTTTAATAAATTAATCGAGTCGATTTTACTTGTCATCTAAAATTCTTAATTTTTGTATATAGTTTTTTTTTTTTTTTTTTTTTTTTTTACTACTTTTACGTATCGATATTTTGAAAAAAACTTGCTACAGTTTTTCATCTTTATTTTCATAGTGTCAACTGCGAATTAAATTTTTGATAAAATGAATTTGAATGTAAAGGGATAAGTCAAGCTAAACTAATATATGGTACTAATGAAATTTGTTCAAATTTGAATTGTAAAAAACTCATAAAATGAACCTTGAATGGATTTTCAAATCAATAAAAAAACCATTCTAAAGTTAAAATATAAATTTCATACATTTTTCCTGTTGGTTATTTAATTTACGTTTCTATATCGAATCTATGTCGATGTGTAATTGGTTAACATGATTCATTATTTGAACAAAGTCAATATCGTTATATATACTTCAACGATATTCAATCTACACATGTTAAAAATTCAAATAACTGTTAATTTGATTTATTGATAGTAAGTTCATGAAATATATTTAATAAACTAATTTAGTAATATGCTTCTGTGATATCATTTACAAAGAAACATGTATAATTAGTTTATTCATTTTATGTGTAAGACCCAATGGGTAAGACCCATAGTAAACCCAATTAGTATGGGTATAGAATGGGTAAGACCTAATGGGTATTCTATGGATAGGGTCTGGGTAAAATACATAAGTAACAACTATGGGTATTTATTGGGTTCGGGTTTGGGTAGGGTAATACCACTCATTGACAGGTCTACATGCAATGTTCTGAAGTGCTCCAAGTCTGGAGCTTTTTTGCTAAGAAATTCCAAGTTAATCTTCTCCAAACTGACCATATACATACGTTCTTCCTTTTTTGGAAAAGATCCCCCTAATCCCAAACACACCTCAGAGACATAATTCCAACACTTATCGGCTGGTACATTTGGAAAGCTCGTAATGAGACAAGGCATGAAGGGGTTACTTTTAAATAAAGCACTATCATCCACAAAATCCTAACACACCTTCATCTAATCCACAAGAGTAAGTTGTTGAAAGCTGAGCACTTGCAAGGAGATAGACTCGTGGCCAGAACCCTGAATATATACATCCCTCAGAAAGAGAAACAACATACCATCACAATGATTAAAAGGCTGAAACCAGAAGTTGGATGGATGAAGCTCAATACAGATGGGGCTTCCAAAGGTAATCCAGGCTGCTCAGGTGCTAGTGGACTCCTAAGAGATCGCCTTGGAAGAGTTACCTTGCTTTCCTGGAGCCTCTGAGGTACTCCACCAACGTACAAGCTGAACTCCAAGCTCTTCTCAGAGGATTGCAAATCTGTGTTGACAGGGAGGTGAACAAAATCTAGATTGAAGTTGATGTTGTCTACATTATTCAAAAGCTATCTCCTCCCTCCAAAGGAGCCTGGATGTTTTAGAACACACTTCAACAGATAAGAGGCTACCTGAGGCAAATTGAGTATAAAATCCCCCATATACAGATAAGGTAATCAAGTAACAGACCATCTTGCAAATCAAGCGTGCACAGAAGATTCTCTCCAAATTTTTATAGAGGACCAACTAAGGGGTAAGATAAGAGGTATAATTCATTTTGATGCTATTAGTTTTCCTTCCCTACGTACTAAATACAAGTAGTACTAACAATTTTAGCTTCTTTCAGAAGCTGAAATCATTTAGTACTACCTTAGTAATTCTGCTTTGTTTCTGGTTTTACTTGCTCCTTTTGATATTCTATCATGCTCTTTATAAGTTGGCTAGTCGTTTTGTTAATATCCTTTTTGTGAGATTTTGGATATCTGCCTTGGTACACTGTTTATATACTCTCTCTTAGGTAGATGTTCCCTTTTGTATATACCAATGATTGGCTGGGTGCGGGACCTTACACTATTTGGAAAGAACTTTTTGACACTCAGAAATTATTCACCCAGACCAATCCTTTTGATCGACAGGGCTGCTCGTGATTCTTTTTATTCATTTAACTGATGTAAGAGAGTAGTACTCCTTGTTTATGCTTTCCTTCTTATATGTAAGGGAGTAGTACTCCTTCTTTATGCATTTTCGTACTTCTTTTGGAATTATTGTAAGGGAGTAGTACTCCTTATTTATGTTTTTTCTAGACTATATTAGGGAGTCAGTACTACCCGTTGTAAATATTTTTGCTCATCTTGATTAATGGAGAAGGGACGGGGACTCCAAAAAGCTCCCCCCATCCTTGGTTTATTGGACTTATGACTAAATTATTGATTATTTGTCTAGATTACATTGTGCTTTTATGAAGTTGTTGTTATGTGCTTATATGTGATGATGACGTAAAAAAGTCATATGCATGATGGTGTAATGTTACATTTGATTGGTGAATGAAATTGAATAATGAAGTCATTGATGGAGAATGATTGTTGAATGAAATCGAATGATGAAGTTAATGTGTTGATGGTAAAATGAGATGAAGAAATGACTTACCTAACCCGGGGCCTATTCAATGATTTATGATGATGTGATTGATGACGAGCTTTGTGCTATCATGACGATGTGATATGTGATATAAAAACGAACGTACAACTAGGTACCATGGGGCAAAAGGTACCGGGATATTCCGGGTAGCAGAAAGTATCATGTGCTGATGGCTACACATTGGGGTGGTGTGGGGGTGCTATGTTCGGTGTGATGTACCGTGTTGATATTGCTACACACTTGGCCGGTGCGGGGATATCACATGCGATGGGTACTCTGTGCCTGCGGTTATCTGATCTTGATTGAGATGATGAGAGCCGACAAAACTATCGAATATACTCTAGCTAGGCTAAGTGGGGCGTTAAGAAAAATAAATGATGATTCGGATATATTGTACCGTGGATTGATGTATGACTGTGGTATTGGATTACTTTATGATTTTGTGGTAAATGCGTATCGAATGTTTTTTGATTGTTGTTATTGGATGAATTCTGTCTTGCTGCATATGTATAATATATATATATATATGCTAATTAGATATACTTATTGTAGGCAACTCACCCATTGCCAAATATTTTTTAGGAGATACGACACAGTGACTAGGCGAATTAAATCATAAACTGAACATCAGTATTACTAGGTGGTTAGGCACTAGCTTGAGTTGGGAGCCCTAGCTACATAATTGCATATAGATTAGACATTTAATGGATTTGTATTTAGTGTGAGCCCTAGCCCTAGTTTGTAACCACTTTTCACTAAACAAGATCCACTCACTAAATTCTTCCTATTGTCGGTTACGTGTCGCACTCCATTAAGAGTCAATATCTTTCCAGATGTCATCTTTAGATCAATACTTCCAATTCCATGAATTTGTGCGACAGTATTATGTCCTAGCGTCACGCTTCCTCCACTTGAGTTTTGATAGGATTTAAACATTGATTTATCAAAACAAACATGTATATTAGCTCCAGAGTCTAGCCACCAATCATTATTTTGATATGTAAATTTACTAACGAAGGTATAGACTGTAACCTGACAAACGTCCTTCTTCAACCAACATATTCACTTGTCCGTGTTGATTCTTAGGCTTAAAGCTGAACTTAGAAGCATTCTTTCCAACTTTTCGAAAGTAACAATCCCTTGCCACATGATTGGTCCTTTCACATACATAGCATGCCCTTTCTTCCTTTTCTTTGCCTCTATCATTCCTAGGATTTTGACTTTTCGGTTGAGTATTATTATGACGATAATCTCTCTTCCAACCCTTTTTATTGTTCTTAAATTGATTACCTCTAGGCTTGAAGTTCTTTTGATTATAATTCCTTTTATCCTCCACTACATTAACTTTGACCTTCATCTCTTCTTGTTTAACATTTATCCTATGTTGCTCCTCTTCTCAATGATTTAAAAGCTTGAGTCAAAGTTAAAACGCCTTGTTGATGTCTTAAGCTTCTAGCAAAATTAGACCAAGATGGTGGAAGTTTATCAATCAAACATGACACTTTATAGTCTTCACTAAATTTTGAACCACTTTCTTCCAACGGTCTTAGCAAATCTTGGAATTCATGTATTTGTTCATTAATTGATTTTCCATTAACCATATTATATTTCATAAACGTAGACGCATTAAATCTTTGAATCCCAGAATCATCAATCCATATTCAGTTTCTCATGCATTCCAAAGTTATTTAGCATTAGTGTATGTATAAAAACACATCATAGAGCCTTTCTGATAAAGCACTTAAATACGATTATGACAATGGTAATCTACCTCTTGACTAGTATGCCAAGAACTTGGTTCAACATTATCATCTATGGCAGCAATAAATTCAAGAACCGTTAATCAATATCTTATTTGGTTTTGCCATCTTTTAAAATTAACTCCATTAAACTTTTCAGGCTTAACACTATTATCATATTCAAGAGAAGCCATTATTCTCAAAACAAGTTAAGAAACAATAAGGCAAAGAAAGGAGATTGTCACTGTAGGAGTCAAATAATAGCAATATTAATATTCAACAATAAGCGCAATATATATAAACTCTAATTTAGCAATGCAATTACTAAATAGAAGAAGAATTCTTGAAATCTTTTGTTCTTTTAGAAAGGACTGAAGATAATGGTTTTGTTACTATAAGATAATTCTAATGCATAGAATGTGTTCTCTTTGTTTTCTTAGATCTGAAAATGAGAATCAAATATAAACCTTTGGTTGTACAAGTATGAATCGAAATTTTAGATTTAAACAAGAAGGTTGATTTGACGTGCAAAGCAATATATCACAATTAACTTCAATATGCAAACTTTAAGTGAAATACATACAATATCAATATGACCAAATTTATGACAATGATCATAACAACAATGAATAAATATTTCAAAGGAAAATTAAACTGAATTGAGAGAAATAGAAATGTAACTTAGAAAACTAGTTAAAAATTAAGAGATCACGATCTTAGATTGTTGTGGAAAATTTCTAATTTAAAGTTGAAATAGATTTGTGCAAATCAATATAAATAATCCATGTTGATTGTAAAAATACGCACTAGCAAGTATACTAGCTATCAAGTAGTATAAAGAATGTCGATCCTACGAGGATTTAATGAAACAATTACCACAACTATGGCTAATCCCTAATTATTTGGACAATCGAGAATTGGAATGATTTATGAAACTACTAAAAGACAATAAAATCAACTTGTAGAAAGTAATTATGTCGGAGAAAAAATGGAGATTTAGGAAGAAGTGCCACGGCTATAGGTCCACCTAATCAATACAACATATTCAATATTAACGGATTAATCAAAACAGACAAGTATTTTTGCATACTGAGGTTTTTCCTAATTTAATCCAATATACTCTCTCGAGCTATACCGAACCTATTACTACCAAGGAATTAGGGGATATCTCCTCTCCAAGACTCGTGATGATAATGCATTAAGATTTATGAAAAACCTATGGAACCAGATAGATCATGTCTGTGTATGTCTACACATCATTCAATCCATACCATGAATTATCCTTTTCACTATGCTAAATTCCCTCTCGGTTCATTAACATAATTAAGAAAATCTAAGAGGTGATCAAGCTCTTAAATAATAGCAACAAACATAATAACTCATGGATATGCGAAAATAACAATAGATTGATCCAGAAAATATTTAACACATAGTATCAATTAGGCTTTCCATAAGCCTTAACACAATACAAAATTAGTTCATCCTAATTCTAGCAAAAACACAAGAGAAAAGATGCAGAAAATTGCTGGAAAACAAGTTGAATCCAGTCTTCTCCTCCCTCCTTCTTTATATAGAGGGAGAATCCTAGTTGAGGAAGGAGAGGAATAGGACTCTATTTAGCATAAAAACTCTTTTTCTTTTCTAGTCCTATTCTAATGAAGACTCTAAGGTAGATTACAAAGGAAATAAGACTTCTTTTTGAGTGACCTATAATCAGAATTCTCGTTTTTTGCAAGTCAACTCGTCTGCCAATTTCCACCCAGTGAATGTCTGATAACCCGTGGGTCACGGGTTATGCTTCTTACGTTGCTGAAACCGGATTTCTGATAGCCCGTGGGTCACGGGCTAACTTGTAGTCATTTCTGCAGAATTTTTGACTCTTCTTTCTATGTTTGGACTCTTGTTTTGCACTTGCCCTTTTTGCCGACCAAAGTTCCTAAAAACCACAAATATACCCAAGAACAAGCATTATATCGAGATAAAATGAGGGTGAAAATATAGAAATAGGTTGTATAATTTTTCCCAATCAAATACCCCCACACTTAGATCGTGCTTGTCCTCAAGCATATAGCAATGTAATGTAATCACTCTCAAAGGAATATCCCTTTCTACATAACACCTCATTTCAACTTATGCCAACATTTCAAAATGAATTCACTGTCAAGTTGCAACAGAGAAACGATAGACTACATAGTACCAATTCACACAGGCCACACGATATGACAACCATCTCAACAATCCATTCGGAATCAGAAATGCAAAGTGAGTGAACACCCTCGCTTTGGATACACTCAATGCGCTCAAAGTGTTTAAAAGGTGAACAACAACTCTCAAGTCATGCTTTCAACGAGATTTTGCCATAGGCTTGCTCTTATGTCACATCTCCACCGCTTGAAGTGAGTTTGGAGTGAGAATCAAAGGGTCTTTCCCGGGTTGTAATGGGGCTTTAGGTGAGGGTAGGAGACAAACAAAAAAGAATGAAAGGAGGGGTTTTAGGGTTAAAGAAATTAGATGACATTCCTTGGATAGGCTTCCAAAGGCGGGAATTTTCTAATTCAAGTGCACTTTATTCCTTCTTTGTCCTCCATCTTTTTCTTCTTTCTTTGCTTTTCCCTTCACGTTGCATTATACTTTCTCCATTTTTTTTTGTTTTTTGTTTTTGTTTTTTTTTATTTTTGATTTTTGATTTTTTTTTTTTTTTTTTTGGGAGATATTTGATTTATCTCTTTTTCTTTTTCTTCTACAATTTCTTTTCTTTAGACACATCTTCATGGGATGGTTGAGACTTGCACTTGAACTATATACTAACGAGGGAAGAGTATCACAAGCAGTCATTCCAATCCTTTAACAGTGGGGTTCAAAGGTTTAGGACAAAGAAACGGTTGTTCATGGCTTGTATTGTGCTTAATATAACAACAAAATCAGGCTCAGGCTCGATTGGGCTCCTGGGGTGGATATTTATGCAGGCTTAGCAACAAGAAACTTTGGTTCAACCCTAATGCCCTTATCATTTTCAACACGCCCAACTCAATATGCGGTCTCGATATGTATAACCGAGCAAGTTCTAGAAAATCAAGGCAAAGATGACAATCACACAACCAAACAAAAAGGGAGCAATACGATATATGCTCATAGGCTCAAAAGCTCACCAAAAGGGCTTATGTGTGCTACTCACAAGCATTTTTTCATCAAAAAGATCGTTAAGATATTCATCACACATGTGGCAAGTTTGTTTTCCTATGCATGTCAAGTATCGTATTGCAATCCTAACAATGCATTCATAAATCATATTGGCATGAGTAAAATGGGGATGCAATGTATCAAGGTTCATCATCATATTTCCCAACACCTCTCCAATTTTCAGAAAATGTCACAGAATCATAGCAAATAAGTGTCATCATGCTTCAGCCACATTCATCAATATGCATGTAATCAAAGGACATCAACCACCCCCACACTTAAAACCTGACATTGTCCTCAATGTCGGTGCCCCAAGGAATGAAAGATGAGAAAGGAAAAGTGAGACATCCCTGAGGGTGTGGGGCGCCGAACGACTACTGCGGCGGAGGGTATGGCGGTTGGAAGTGCATGAAGTCAAAGTAGGCGTGCAAGTTCAGCTCTATGCGTCGCAACCGCTCATCAACGTCGTCCAACCGGTCATCAACGTCGTCCAACCGGTCATGAAGGGTCTCGGTGGCAAGGGGTGTAGGATCTTCATCCGGGCGAGGCCTAGCGTCGTGCTGGCGGCGGCCAAGGCGCGGTCCTGTAGAACCTGCAGGGGCCAAATGAATAACGCCGTCTCGGCGGACGATTAGACCCATATGTTCCAAAGCTTCAACATCAAGGGGTTGGGGAATGCATGCAATGTGAAGGGTGGTGTGGGTGAGATCAAGTAAGTTGGCATTCACAACAATCTGTGTAGCCAAAGACCCTAGAATTAACGGTCGCTGTTTAGAGACGATAGTTTGGAGTTGGGAAGCGACCCAAAAACCCACATTAATCCTAGTATTAGTAAGCATGCACCATAAGAAAAATAGTTCAATTTTATTTAACACAGCAGCCGAATCCTTGCGTCCGGAGAAGGTGAAAGCAAGGAAACAGTGCAGGTACCAAAAAGCAGGGTCAAGGAGGTAGGTGTCTTTAGTCTTGCGAGAATCATAAAAATGGCTGTCTGGGCCCAAGTTACCGTCTAGTTTCGAATAAACACACTAGGGGACAAATGCATCAGGAAAATCACATGCACTACATAAATAAACATCACTTGTGGCCAAAATGGGATCAATAAAACCAAGGGCCAAGTTAAAGTTAGTAATAGACAGATTGAAAGCACGACCACATAGACGAAACTTGATGGCACCCGGCGTGCTTAAGTGTGCGGGTGGTGCAAATTCATAAGTAGCATAGTACTCGTGCATCAACTCAATGTAAACAGGATGTTGAATAGAGCAAAAACAGTCCCAACATGAGTTCCGAATCAGTCCATCAATAGTATCAAGGAGTTGTAATTCAATGAGCGTGGGGCGATGAATAAGCTTACCTGGGAGAATACGAAGTGCAGAAACCGTAGCATACCTCTCCCGATGACGCTGAGAGCGAAAAGCAAGGTGACCGCTAAGATCGCTGTCGGCCGGTGGTAAGGTGACACTGGAGCGGCTGAGATGACGCTGAGAACGGGATGAGCCGGGAGTGTCCATAGGAACCTGTAGCAGAAGGAGCAAGTCAGACACAAGTATTAGAACAAGAGGAGAAAACTGGGAGTGAAAAATGCAGAGTGTAAGGAACTGTGGTCAGGAAAAACGAAAAAAAAAAACAACGTGTTTTGGAGAGAGGAAGTGAAGGAGAAAAAACTGATTTAGAGGGAAAAAGAAGAAAAGAAAAAAAACAAAAAAAAAAAGAACAGAAAATATATCAGATAAAGAGAGAAAAAAAAAAAAAAAGAAAAGGAGAGAAAAAACGAAAACAAAAAAAACGGGGACGCGCGGTGGAGACGCGGCAGCCGGAATGCGGCGAGTCGCGACCTGACGAGGAGCGACGGTGGTGAGTGCTAGCGGTAGGGCTGAGCTCGCGACGACAGATGATGGTATCGACTGGGACGCGACGGCAGACGGTGGCTGGGACGTGGCTGCTGCTGGAAAGGAAAGAAGGAAGGTGAGTGCTTGGTGTGAACTAGGTATTGTAGTGCCCTAATTCCCCAATTTTGGGGATTTCTATTTTTTGCTGAATTTTTGATTTTTTTTAATGTCGAAAATAAAATAAAAAACATATGAAAATAAAAATTTCAGCCGCGGTCAGAAGCGCATTCTAAATAGTCCGTGGGTCACGGACTATCAGGAATCCGCTTGACAGAAACGTACCAGGTATAGTCCATGGGTCACGGGTTATCAGGTATTCGTTACCTGTGCTGAAACTAAAAAAAAATGGAAATACACATGCATGGGTTGCCTCCCATGTAGCGCTTGTTTAACGTCTTTAGCTCGACCATATAGCCTCATGGTATGGAAAGTTGGAGAGGTGGGTCGACGTGGGTCGGTGGTATGCCCTTGAAGTAGTGTTTGAGTCGTTGGCCGTTAACCTTAAAGGGTCCCTTCTCTCCGTTGAGCTCGACGGCTCCGTGGGGGAAGACATTCGTCACCACGAATGGCCCACTCCACTTGGAATGTAGTTTACCCTGAAATAGCCTCAACCGAGAATTGTAGAGTAGCACAATGTCGCCTTTTGTGAACTCCTTTGGCCTAATGCGGGCGTTATGCTAGGATTTTGTGCGTTCTTTGAATAGGCGAGCATTCTCATAGGCGTGGTACCTAAGTTCATCCAACTCATTAAGTTGAAGCTTGCGATGTTCCCCTGCACATTGAAGTTCAAAGTTTAGGAATTTAATGGCCCAATAAGCTTTATGCTCTAGTTCTACCGGGAGATGACAATGTTTACCGAAAATTAGGCGAAGGGGAGACATACTGATCGGGGTTTTGAATGCAGTGCGATATGCCCATAGTGCATCATCTAATTTCAAAAATCAATCCTTCCTAGAGGTACTTACTGTTTTCTCCAAAATCTGTTTAAGCTCCCTATTAGAAACCTCGACCTGGCCACTAGTTTGGGGGTGGTAAGGGGTAGCTATGCGGTGAGTGACACCAAGCTTCGTAAGCAAGGCTTCAAACTATTTGTTGTAAAAATGTTTTCCACCATCACTAATAATTGCCCGAGGGGTGCCAAAACGAGTGAAAATATGCTTTTTAAGGAATTTGAGGACCACTCGAGAATCATTAGTGGGCGTACCAATAACCTCGACCCACTTACTCACATAGTCTACCGCAACAAGGATGTAAGTGTTATTATATGATTTAGGGAAAGGCCCCATAAAATCAATCCCCCACACATAAAAAATTTCACACATTAAGATGTTAGAGAGAGGCATCTCATGACGACGCGAGCATCTCATGACGACGCGAGATATTACCTGTGCGTTGGCACTGATCACAAGCACTTACATAGGTGTGGGCATCTTTGAACAATGATGGCCAAAAGAATCCGCTTTGGAGGACTTTGCTCGCTGTTTTGGATGCACCATGGTGTCCCCCACTTTCTCGATCGTGGCAGAAACTGAGGATACTGTGCATCTCCTCCTCGGGCACACAGCGCCGTATCATCCCATCCCCGCATTGCTTGTACACATAAGGTTCATCCCATAGGTAGTACTTGACATCCGAAAAGTACTTCTTCTTTTGTTGGTACGACATGTGGGATGGCACCACATTTCCTGCAAGAAAATTCACAAAGTCAGCAAACCATGGTTCTCCTTTTGTGTTGATAGCATGTAATTGTTCATCAGGGAACTCATCACGAAGGGTTAAATCTTGCATGGTTTCTACATAATCCCTATCTAGTCTAGATAGGTGATCGGCAATTGTGTTATCCGAGCCCTTGCGATCTTTTATCTCCACGTCAAATTCCTAAAGTAAGAGGATCCACCGCAATAACTGAGGTTTAGCATCACGTTTAGACAAAAGATATCGAAGAGCTGCATGATTAGTAAAGATAATAACTTTGGATAGCAACAAGTAAGGTCGAAATTTCTCAATAGCAAAGATTACTGCAAGTAGTTCTTTTTTTGTGGTAGCGTAATTGCATTGAGCTTCATTCATCATTCTACTTGCATATTAAATAGTATGAAATTTCTTTTCTACTTGTTGCCCCAATACAACCCCTAGAGTGTCGTTACTAGCATCACACATGATTTCAAAAGGCAAATCTCATAAAGGTGCAGACACAATAGGCGCAGTGGTGAGTCTTTCTTTGAGCAAACGAAATGCATGCACACACTCATCATTGAATTCAAAGGGCACATCCTTACTCAAGAGATGGGTCAAAGGTCTAGCAATTTTTGAAAAATCCTCAATGAACCACCTATAGAAGCCGGCGTGACCTAAGAAACCTCTGACATCCTTTACAGACTGAGGGATCGGAAGTTTTTCAATTAGTTCTACTTTTGCTCTATCGACCTCTATATCACGAGAAGATACTTTATATCCTAGAACAATCCCTTCACTCACCATGAAATGACATTTTTCCCAATTTAAAACAAGATTTGTTTCCTCACACCTTTGCAAGACTTTGTCCAAGTTAACTAAACATGTGTCAAAAGATTGTGCATAAACAGAGAAATCATCCATAGAGACTTCCATAAAATGATCAATGAAATCACAAAACACAGAAATCATGTAGCGTTGAAAGGTAGCCAGTGTATTGCACAACCCAAATGGCATCCTCCTAAATGCAAATGTACCAAATAGACATGTGAAGTTGGTTTTCTCTTGATCCTCAGGGGCGATGGCCACCTGGTGGTATCCGGAGTAACCATCTAAAAAATAGTAAAACGCATGCCCTGCGAGTTTTTCAACCATTTGATCGTTGAAGGGGAGACGGAAATGGTCTTTCCTAGTGGACTCATTAAGCGCCCTATAATCAATACACACCCTCCATCCCGTGACTATTCTAGTAGGGATGAGTTCATTATTGTCATTGGCTACTACCGTCATCCCACCTTTCTTGGGAACGCATTGAACAGGACTTACCATGCAGAATCAGAAATGGGATAGATAATACCTGCTGCGAGCCACTTGAGAATTTCCTTTTTTACTACCTCTTGCATGTTCGGATTCAAACAACGTTGTGGTTGTGCCTTCGGCTTGTAACCATCCTCCATCAAAATTTTGTGTGTACACGTCACCGGGCTGATTCCCTTGATATGGGCAATGCTCCAACCGATAGCCGCCAAATGTTCCTTGAGCACTCGTTGCAACTTTTCCTCTTGTAAATCTGTCAAATTAGATGATGAAAGATTGTGGATCGACCCGGAAAATAGCGCGAATGCGGAAGCGCGGTATAAAAATTAAATACAAAAATTAAAACATGCTTTTAATAAAATAAAATAACACATTCAAGGGGTGTACCCTTAAAGTTCCCAGGCGTTCGGTGTATCTCATGAATCAAAAGCATAAAATAATGGAGGCCATAGGATTAAAAATAAAGAGAAACGAAAATTTAAACCGGAACCTACCAATTGTCGTTTTCGTCTTCTAACCGTACTCGCGTTGTTCCCCGATTTGCTCCAAGTCTCGTATGTGAGACCCTCCAAACAGTAACACGCAATCCACCCACGTATCTTGCACGTCGTGCTAGCGAACGAACAAGTATTTTTAGAGAGGATGAATTAATCACACGTTATTAATTAACGGTATTAATTCTCCTAAGTTCAATTGTTCCAAGAACAAAAGAACAAGAAATTATTTTCTTGTTGTGAGAGAGGAGAGAGCCGAGTGTGTGTGTGTGTGTGTGTGTTGGAATATCATCACTTTTCTAATAGTGAGGGGCTAGGACTATATATAGAGGAGGAGTTTAATCCTCTTCAAACTCCAACTCTAAAGAAGACTATTTTGACTAGGATTTTGACCTAGTCAAAGTCCTAGTCAAAGTAGTATTTGACCTAGTCAAATTTAATCCTAGTCATCCATCTCCCCTTTTAATCTCAACCATTAATTTAATTTAATAGAATATTTAAAACCTATTTAAATATTCCAAAGGGCAATAAATAAATATAATAAATATAAATATTTATTCTAGGCCCATTAAATTAATTTTCTAATAAATCCAATTTATTAGATCAATCCCTTTTATCTAATAAAAGGAATTAATTCTCTCCAAGAAAATAAAGGACCCGATTAAATCCAATTTAATCATTCCATTTCTCCAATATTTAATTCTAAATTAAATACTTAATGTGTGTGGATTGTGTGTGACTCTTTAGGTTCACCTTTCAGCTAGACTTTGTCGGTATTCCTAGAATCCGCCTGTTACCATGGGTGGTCATCTAGCAACGGTCCATGACACTAGAGACTAAGTGAATTTTCGGGGATGAACATTTAGGCTCTAACAGTACACTCGTCCTTCTGTCTACGGTCTCACCACTTAGGGTCTAGGGCACGGAAAATGCAGGTACCAATTTTGGACCTAAGTGTCGGTCTGTCCTTACTAAGCGCCGCAAGGGAAACCTTCCCTTCTGTTCAGTTACTGTGGCCACAGATTTTAGGGACAAGACACAGAGCATCCGTGAGACTCAACTGTCAATGCCTTTTGACAGGAGACGGATCCTTTCTTGGAAACTACTGTCACTCTGTACACCAGAGCTGCAGTAAACATGGCTTATGACTACGCAAGTGCTTCGCAATCTCTCACCATATCTAAAATACAGACCTGATATACAGGTAAACTCAACAGTTCCTCAAGTCAAAGGACTTGACCTGTACCATTGGAACTGGGAACACACGTCATACCTATCCGACCCTACTCAAGGTCCTCCGTAAGACGGTTCTCGCGAGTCACCTTAGTCAGCTGCTTCCTAGCTGGCTAACCCACTAACACTGCTTAGACGACCCTCGTCCCTCGTCGATGAAATTCGACAATAGATGCTTAGTGCAAGTCTCAAGGGAATCTCGGTACCCATTTTCGAGATTCCTTGACTTGGAGATTTCCGGACTGATTAGGCCGGACTGATTTCATGGACCTACCTCCAAGCGTAGTCCCAGTCCCCAAAATATGCTTTCAATCCATGGGCTTTTTTTGTGTAGTGAACAGATATGAAATGCAGATAAAATGAACACAAACAAAGTAATGCCAAATGAATTCACTTCTTTATTCATTAATAAATGTTTTTATCAAAACACTGAAATTGTCTAGACATAGGTTACATTTTCCGCCAAAGATTGGCTTACATGGTCACCTATTCTAACAATCTCCCAATTGACCTTTAAAGCCAATCGCCCATACGTCTAATCCCCATCTTCTCAAGATGTTGCGTATGAGCGCTCTGCGACATAGGCTTTGTTCAGCGGATCTGCTGTGTTGTCTGCTGAGTTGACTCGGTCCGTCTGAACGTCACCTCTTCCTACCATTTCTCTAAGAAGATGGTAGCGTCTAAGAATGTGTTTGGAACGGTGATGAGATCTCGGTTCCTTTGCTTGCGCTATTGCACCGTTGTTATCACAGAAGATGACAATGGGCTCAGCGATGCTAGGCACCACACCCAACTCTTGGATGTAGTTTCTCATCCAAACCGCTTCCTTAGCAGCTTCTGATGCTGCTATGTATTCAGCCTCTGTGGTGGAGTCAACAATGGTTGCTTACTTGGAACTTTTTCAAGCCACTACTCCTCCATTGAGCTTGAATACGTAACCCGATTGAGATTTGGCATCATCGTCATCAGATTGGAAGCTAGCGTCGCTAAAGCCTTCCAGAATCAGTTCTCCATTGCCATAGACTAAGAACATTTCCATAGTCCTCCTTTGGTACTTAAG
Organism: Sesamum alatum; assembly: GCA_034509735.1. Classification (NCBI taxonomy): domain Eukaryota; kingdom Viridiplantae; phylum Streptophyta; class Magnoliopsida; order Lamiales; family Pedaliaceae; genus Sesamum; species Sesamum alatum. Next base: position 3,056,022 of record JACGWO010000004.1, read on the forward strand.
GATGCCCTTAACATCATTCCAATGTGCCTCTCCTGCACAAGACTGATATCTGCTTGTTACGCTCAAGCGTAAGCAATGTCAGGCCTAGTGCACTGGACTGCATATTGGATGCTACCTACGGCAGAAGCATAGGGGATGACTTTCATCCTTTCAAGTTCCTTATCAGTCTGCGGGGACTGTTTCTTGGATAACTTGATCCCATGCCTCATGGAAATGAATCCTCGTTTGGAGTTGTCCACTCGATATCTCTTTAAGACTTTCTACATATACGAGTTTTGGGTGAGCCCTAACATCCTTTTAGATCTGTCCCTGACAATTTGGATGCCTAGGATGTAGGAGGCTTCACCCAAGTCCTTCATGGAAAACTGGGTTGACAACCATGCTTTTGTGTCATCCAACATTCTAACATCATTACCTATGAGTAGAATGTCATCCACATAAAGCACTAGGAACACTATTAGAGCTCCCACTGACCTTCTTGTATACACAAGGGTCGGATTCGTTTTTGATGAAGTCATAAGCCCCGTATTACTTAATCGAAGCGAATGTTCCAACTTCGGGATGTTTGTTTGAGGCCATAGATGGACTTCTGGAGACGACAGACCTTTTGTTCTTCTCCAGTGACTGTGAAACCCTCCGGCTGATCCATATAGATCTCTTCCTCAACGAAGCCATTGAGGAAGGCCGTTTTCACGTCCATCTGCCATATCTCATAGTCATACCATGCTGCTATGGCGAGCAGGATCCGAATGGATTTAGCCATGGCTATCGGCGAGTAGGTATCCTCAAAATCGACCCCGGGTCGTTGAGTGTATCCCTTAGCTATAAGCCTAGCCTTAAAGGTTGTGACTTCTCCATCAACGCCAAGTTTGCGCTTGTAGACCCATTTACAACCAACTGGCTTAACACCTTTCGGTGGATCTACAAGTCTCCAGACTTGGTTCTCGCTCATGGAGTCCATTTCGATTTTCATGGCCTCAAGCCATTTCCCCGAGTCGATGTCAGACATCGCTTCTCCGTATGTCTTAGGATCGTTATCCAGAAGACCGGTCGTATTTAGAAAGCCATATCTCACTGGAGGTCTGGACTCTCTCTGGTAGACCTACGGAGAACGGGAACGTCAGTGGTGACTGTGGGCGCTGACTGTATCGGAGCTGGCGGTTCAGGAACCGGGGCTAGCTGTTCCTGAGGCTGTCCTTCATGCCTAACATGTTGGACTTCTCGAGGTTCGGTCAGCCCTTCGTGTCAATCCTGAATCCTCTAACTGAGGGATTCCGCGGCTACCTCTGATGGACTGGATTCCATCACTTGATTCCTCAAGGATCAGTTCATCAGGTTGGATATCCTCCTGGGATGCCTTGCTCAAGAAACACTGCATTTCTTGAAACAAACACTTTTGTTCCAAGGGGTCATAAAAGTAATAACCCACAAGTTTCTTTAGGGTATCCAACGAACCTGCATAAGCTAGACCTGGATTCTAGCTTATCTCCCACTAACCTCTTGACGTATGCGGGGCTACCCCACACTTTCAAGTAGTTGTAGGATGCAGGCTTGCCGTGCCATATCTCGTATGGCGTTTGGGTCAATGCACTGGTTGGCGCCAAATTTAGCAATTTGGCCGCCGTTTCCAATGCGTAGCCCCAAAAGGACAAGGGCAATTTGTAAAACTCATCATGGATCGAACCATGTCCAACAGGGTTCGATTCCTCCTTTCAGAGACACTATTTAATTGCGGTGTTCCGGGAGGTGTCCATTCTGAATTATACCATTTTCTTTTAGATAATTAGGAACTCGTACTAAGGTATTCACCGCCTCGGTCCTGACCGTAGGATTTTAATTTTGCAGTTGGTTTGATTCTCTACTTCAAGTCTGAATTCTTTAAATCTCTCAAGAGCTTCAGACTTGTACCTCATTAGGTAAACATAACCATACCGTGAATGATCATCGGTGAAGGTTATGAAATAGGAGAACCCACCTCGGGCCTGCGTCCTTAGTGGTCCACATACGTCTGTATGGACCAAGTCCAACAGACTTATGGCAAGCCTGCTTTGTCCTACAAAGGGCCTTCTTGGTCATTTTTCCCTCTTAGACAAGACTCACAAGTTGGTAGCTCACTCAAGTCCCCTACCTCTAGGTTCTTTGAGTCTACCAATCTTTTTATCCTATCTTGGGATATGTGACCTAGCCTAGCGTGCCCAGAGTCGTGCGTTCCCGTTATTATCTAATTTTCGTTTGTGTTTGATTAAGAACGAAAGTTCGTTTGTTGCAAGATATAGAGCCCATTATTAAGTGTACCAAGTAGATGAGCAATTCCACACCTCATCAAATAAAAGCAATTTTTATTGATTCATAAATTCATAACCACTATTGTCCTAACAATGGAATGGAAATGATGTTTTTAATCATACTAGGTACAAAATAAACTTGCTCTAATTCTATGCTAATATTATCACTAACTACTAGAGTGGCGGATCCTACTGCTTCTACCGAGATGGCCTTGCCATTCCCAAGCTTCAGGATCATATCCCCGCTACCCAGTTTTCTGCTTCTTTTCAACACCTGCAAATCATTGCAAATGTGAGCTCCACTTCCGGTATCTGATACCCAAGAGGCAGAATTAGTGACCATGTTAACCTCTATCACATATTACCTTGGTTCGAGAAGAGCTTGGGGCACTCCCTCTTTTCCAATGCCCTTTCTCACGCAATTGATACATATGTCATATGCCTTTCGACTGTTGCTTGGAGACAACCTTTCCCTTTCCTTTCCCTTTTCCCTCTTTGGCAATGGGAACACTCTTAGTGTTCGTAGCTGCTTTGACGGCCTTTCCCTTCCCTTTCTTCTTCTTCCAACGTCCGGCACCCTTGCCTTTCGTATTGGAAGTCGAAGCACCTCCAAACAATACCGAAGGCGTGGACTTTTTAGTCGTTGCCTCGTATTGCACCAACATATTGATCAACTCATGAATGCTCTTCTCAAGTGCGTTCATGTTGTAGTTGACGATAAATTGGTCAAAGGAGGGTGGGAGTGACTGAAGGATCACATCTATGTACGTTTCATTATCGAGACCTGCCTTTAGGTCCTCGAGCTTTTCCACCAGGGTAAGCATTTTAACCCCGTGCTCTTGTACAGAGGATCCTTCTGTCATTTTAGTTCCAAAGAACGCCTTGGTCGCGACATACCTAGTATGCCGGTCCGGGACTGCATAGCAATCCTTAAGGTGAGCCATAATGGAAGGGACATCGTCTAGCCTTTCATATTGCTTCTGAATCTCATTGGCCATCGAAGCAAGTATGATGCTACGGACCTTCCGGTTATCCTTATGCCAAGTCTCGAACGTCTCACGTTCTTCTGGCGTGGATCCTTCCGGTAAGGTCCTAGGGAGAGGCTCGTCCATGACGTAGCCTTGGTTCTCATAATCTAGGACTATCCTGAGATTGCGCAACCAGTCGTTGTGTAATTGGTTCCATTGAATTTGTTTGTCTCAAGAATGGTGGAAAGTGGGTTCTTAGACATTTTTAAAATCTACATTTTTAAAACAGCGCGCGATCAGCAGAAAATAAAAGACGGTGGTTTGATAAAATAATTAAATGCATGGACTTTAGTCATTTAATCCTCCCACTATTTATACGAAAACACGGTACTCTCAAACGTGATTTTCGGGAAATCCTTTCCAAGTGGGCTTGGGATCCACAAGCGATTTTTCCCATACCCCGCTTTTACGATTCGCATGGAAAAGATTCCTGTGGGAGGTATTCCATACCATTCTCTTTCCACGAGATTCCTCAAGATTATTGCCTCACCCTTTCACATGATCCCGAGGACTCCAAGCGAATCATGTTAATCGGGCGTTAGACCCAGCCCAATCCGAGCCACGGACCCATACTACCCCCACGACTCGTGAGACAGGTAGCAGCCGCCCGCTTTTCGTTCATGACATAATGCAGCTTCCTTTAAGTACAATAACGTGCCACGACTCGTGAGACCACGCTATTGACCTAAAGCAGCTTCCTCATTATGCCATGGATTGGAAGGCATGGACAAACTCCTAGAGTTTATGTCCACTTTGTCTAGGGTCTAATATTTTGACATTGGTCCAACCAATGTGAGAGTAAGTAAATGACCGAGATCTCAAATAAATAAATATCTACACATACATCCATAATGCGTAAATAAACCATCCACAAGCAGTTATACAATAAATAAACAGCCCATTCATTCATCATCATAACCACATGCAAAATTAAAGCCTAGCACGCCCCTGTTGGATGATCACGAGCCCGAATCCTACGCGACCCACTGAGCCCGCAGTGGATCTATGGTCAATCTAGGGTTGGTCCTATACTATTACATTAATAGTAACCCAATCATCATGCTGATGGGCTTTGGTCTCTTTTCTCTTTCTTCTCACTTCATGGAAAACTCCAAGGGACCTCCCGTCTGGGCTCTCCATGTGGTCCTTCCTTCTTCTCTATCAATTACAAAAATAGAAACCTCACTCCTAGTCTACTCTCATTACATATTAAAAATAGAAACCCAGCGAAAACCCGGGGGAGTACATAAGGAGGGAGGTAGAATGCCTTATTATTCCAAGGCAACTAGAAAGAGAGAAGGAGAAAGCAGTAAAAGAGGCACACAGGCCCAACAGAAAATAAACCATACATTCGGTCTAGGGCTCGCGATCATCCATTTCCATCCAACACACATAATCACATGATCCAATCATATAATTACAAAATACCAACAATATATGATTTCCAATCATAAATATTCAAAATAATAAATGAATATGTGCACAACGTGTGAAAAATAAAGCACAAATATTGGTAAATATTTTTCTCGTTTTAGGAAAACCTTTCCTCATTATTTTAAGTAAAATAATCCCAGGATTCCAAATCCAATTTATTTTACTCCTAAAATAATGTCTTTAGAAAAATAGGCATAATTGAACCAAAAATGATTTTTCAGAATTAATTCAAAAATTAAAACTGAAAATAATTAAAAAAATAAAAGAAAAAATACTGCTAGGGTTTAGAAACCCTAGCAGCAGCTGGCCGCCGCCGCCGCCGGCGGCCCGCCGGCACGCGCGCGCGCAGGCACTGCCTGGCGCGCGCGCGCCTGGCCGGCAGCGCGCTGCGCGGCCTGGCATGCTCACCGGCACGCGCGCGCGCAGGCTCCCCTGCCTTGCGCGCGCACTGGCCTGCTGGCTGCCGGCCGTGCCGTGCGCAGTGCGCGCGCAGACGCGCACTGGGCACGCCTGCCGGGCGCGCGCGCGAGCAGACTCCTCCGTCTTCGTGCGCGCGCGCCTGGGGGCGCTGCCCAGAGCCCGTCTGCCTTGCGCGCGAGCAGACTCCTCCGTCGGCCTTGCGCGCGCAGACACCCTTGTCTGCGTGCGCGCGCGCCTGCGCGCAGCCTTCCTGGCTGTGCGCTGCCCCTATGCGATCGGCTGGGCGGGCGCGCGCAGGCCTCCCTTGCCTGCGTGCGTCTGCCCTGCCGGCAGCGTGCGGCTGCGCGCGGCCAGCCTCCCGGCTGGCCGGCTGCGTCGTTTCTCGTTTTTCCGTTCAATTTTCACCCCGTTTCCCAAGAAAAACAGAAAATCACCAACATTCATAAATTCACACGAATCAAAAGCAATAAAATCGACATGCTTAAAATCAAGAACAATCAAGATTTAATATAAAACATGCCAATATCACGTTTCATGCTTATAACGCACATAAACCCTAGGCCTATACACCGAACCGGGCTCTGATACCACTGAAAGAAATCGGTGGATCGTCCCGGGAATTGCGCCAATGCGGAAGCGCGGTAAAAATAAACATATCAAATAAAAGGCATGCTTTTAATTTAAAGAACACGCTCAAGGGGTGTGCCCTTGAGGTTCCCGGGCGTTCGGTGTATCTCATGATCATAAAACAAATAAAGAAATCATGGAGGCCATAGAGTTGAAAAAATTAAAGAGGGACGAAAATCTTAAACGAGACCTACCCGTTGTCGTTTTCGTCTTCAACTGCTACTCGCGTTGTTCCCCGTTTTTGCACCAAGACCTCGTTCTTGAGATCCTCCAAATCGTGACACACGATCCACCCACGTATGTTGCACGTCGTGCTAGCAACGAACAAGTGTATAAATTTTGGAGTGGACGAATCAATAACACGTTATCAATTAACGGTATTGGTTTGTCTAAGTTCTTAATGTTCCACGTACAAAAAGAACTAAGAAATATTTCTTGGAGGAGAGAGAGGGGGCGGACGAGTGATAGGAGAAGGGGAGAGTGTGTGTTGTGTGTGTTTTTCAAGAATCATCAATCTCACAAATGTTGGAAGCTAGAGGTTTATATAGAGGAAGAGTTTAATCCTCTTTAAACTCAAACTCTAAGTACACTAGTTTGACTAGGACTTTGACCTGAATCCTAGCCTTCCATCTCCCCTTTCCATCTCAACCGTTGATTTTAATTTAATGGAATATTTAAATCCTATTAAATATTCCAAAAGGCTAAAAGAATAAATATAATATAATAAATAAATATTATAATTTATTCTAAGCCCATTAAATCAACCATTTTAATAAATCCTATTTATTAATTTAATTCCTTTTATCAAATAGAAGGAATTAATTTCTCCAAGAAAATATAGGACCCGATTAAATCTAATTTAATCATTCCTTTACTCCAATATTTAATTCCAAATTAAATACTAAGTGTGTGTGGATAGTGTGTGACTCTTTAGGTTCACCATTCATCTAGACTTGGTCGGATTCCTAGAATCCGTTCGTTACCATGGGTGGCCATCTAGCAACGGTCCATGGCACTAGAGACTAGGTGAAATATTCGGGGATGAACATTTAGGCTCTAACAGTACACTTGTCCTTCTGCCTTCGGTCTCATCACTTAGAGTCTAGGGCACGGAAAAAGCAGGTACCCATTTTGGACCTAAGTGTCGGTCTGTCCTTACAAAACGCCGCAAGGGAAACCTTTCCCTTCTGTTCAGTTACTGTGGCCACAGATTTCAGGAACAAGACACAGAGCATACATGAGACGCAACTGTCAACACCTTTTGACAGGAGACGGATCCTTTCTTGGAAACTACTGTCACTTTGTACACCCGAGCTGGACTAGACATGGCTTATGACTACTCAAGTGTATTTTCGCAATCTCTCACCATATCTAAGATACAGACCTGATGCACAGGTAAACTCAGCAGTTCCTCAAGTCAAAAGACTTGTCCTGTACTGTTGGAATAGGGAATACACGTCATACCTTGCTGACCATACTCCAGGTCCTCCGTAAGACGGTTCCAACGAGTCACCTCAGTCAGCTGCTTCCTAGCACGCTGACCCACTAACACTGCTTAGACGACCTTCGTCACCCGTCGATGAAATACGACAGCAGATGCTTAGTGCAAGTCTCAAAGGGAATCCCGGTACCCATTTTCGGGATTCCTTGACTTGGAGATTTCCGGACTGATTCGGCGAGACTGATTTCATGGACCTACCTCCAAGCGTAGTCCCAGTCCCCGAAATCGTTTCTCAGTCCGTGGGCTTTGTTTGCGTAGTGAACAGAAATGTAAATGCAGATAAGTGAATGTAAACAAAGTATTGCCATATGCATTTTCACTTCTTTATTCATAAATGTTTTTATCAAATACCAAAGAATTGTCTAGACATAGGTTACATATTCCTGCCAAAATTGGCTTACATGGTCACCTATTCTAACACTTGCATGTTCGGATTCAACCGCCGTTGTGGCTGTGCCTTCGGCTTGTGCCCATCCTCCATCAGAATTTTGTGTGTACATGTCACCGGGCTGATTCCCTTGATATCGACAATGCTCCAACCGATAGTCGCCAAGTGCTCTTTGAGCAGTCTTTGCAACTTTTCCTCTTGTAAATCTGTCAAATTAGATGAAACAATAACCGGTAAGGATGATTCTTTCCCAAGAAAAACTTACTTAAGATGGGGAGGAAGAGGCTTGAGTTCGAGAGTAGGGGGCATTTCGGTGGATGGCTTCAATACTTGAGCCGGAGGGCCATCCAAAGGAAGGAACCAACGCGGTCGTGGTGGTGTCTCATCTTGGTGGTCCTCCAAATGGTGTAGTGCTTCGATGTGCTGACCATAACCTGCCTGCAAAAGACAATCTTTAGAGTTGAGAATACATGCATCAAAAGGATCTTTTTCTTTACTCAACATGGTACAATCGTCTGTTAATGCCTCAATGCAATCAATCGAAAAGGCTTCATGCTCCACATGTTTTGGATGTTTGATAGCTTTGAACACATTAAAAACGACCTCCTCACCATTGATTCTAAGTGTAAGTTGCCCCTTTTGTACATCAATTAAAGCTTTTCCCGTAGCAAGGAAAGGTCTACCAAAAATCAATGGAGTATTTACATCTTCTTCCATGTCGAGAGCAACAAAATCAACGGGGATGACAAACTTTCCTACTTTGACCAATACGTCCTCAACTATCCGTCTAGGGTATTTAATACTCCTGTCGGCTAGTTGCAGTGTGATTATAGTTGGTGAGAGCTCATGCATTCCTAATCTAGCAAATATAGAATATGGCATCAAATTTATGCTAGCACCTAGATCACATAAAGCTTTATCAAAATTTACTTCTCCTATAGTGCAAGGTATGGAAAAACTCCCTGGATCTTTGAGCTTTGGTGGAAGCTTGTTTTGTAGAATTGCTGAGCATTCCTCATTGAGTTTCACAGTTTCCCCATTCGCCCACTTCTTCTTGTTAGATATTACCTCTTTCAGGAACTTGGCATAGCTCGGCATCTGTGCGAGTGCATCAAGGAGAGGGATGTTAACATGAATTTTCTTGAATATCTCTAGAAATTTCCCAAACTGTTTATCCAAATTTGCTTTCAAAATTCGCTTGGGGTATGGGATATATGGAGGAACTTCATCAAGATTAAGTTTAAGTTTAGGAGTACTCCATTTTTCTTCCTCTTGAGGCTCCACATCCTCCGTTGGTGGAGGCTCATCTACCCGCTCGTGGGATGGGTCCTCCCCAAGAATTTTCCCGTTCTTGAGAGTGATTGCATTGACTTGCTCCTTAGGATTTTTCTCGGTGTTACTCGGAAGCTGCCACTCCATTTGTTGGTGAGCATGCTCGCGAGTTGCCCCACTTGGACCTCGAGATTTCGGATTGAAACCTCTTGGTTCTGAAAACGAGTGTTGGCGGCAGAGATGAAAGAGAAGAGCATTTCTTCATCTTTTTTCTTGGTGGCAAGGAGGGAGGAGAGCATTTCTTCATCTTTTTTCTTGGTGACAAGGAGGGAGGAGAGCATTTCTTCAAGGTTACTCTTCTTCTCTTGCGGCGGCTGTTGCTAGCGTGGTTGTTGTTGGTACCCCGGTGGCCCTTGTTGTTGGTTGTTACTCCACGACCAATTGGGGTGGCTACGCCGTCCCGGATTGTAGGTGTTGGAGTATGGATTAAAGTTGGACCTGCAACCATGAGAAACAAAATTAGCATATTCATACATGGCACTTATGTTCCCTACCTTGCAGTCTTGACTTAAATGACCCATTTGACCACATGCACCGCAAGGTCCTAAGGGTGGAGCATTCCACATTGCGACTCCAAGGTTATTCACTTGTTGAGTAAGTGTCGCCAACTGGGCAGACATCGTAGTCATGGCGTCAACTTGGTGGACACCGGCTACTAGTCGGTCCTGGACATATGAGTAGAAATTGGATGCTATCTCATCAATGATTGTGAATGCCTCTGATGGTAGTTTCTTCATGATAGTACCACCTGCAGCTGCATCGATGGTAGCTGCCTCCATACTGGGAGCTCATGATGAGGGCACTTTCTAAGCATATCCCTAAAACGTTCCCACGCATCATATAATGATTCCCTATCTGACTGCACAAAAGAAGTGATGTCATTGAGCAATTTAGCAGTTTTAGAAGGGGGAAAGTATTTAGCAAGAAATTTTTGTGTCAATTCTTGCCAAGTTGTAATACTACCGGCAGGCAATGACTGCAGCCAATCTTTGGCCTTATCACACAAGGAAAACGGAAATAATCTAAGCCTAACAGCATCATCACTAACACCATTAAACTTAAAAGTATCACAAATTTCAAGAAAGTTAGAGAGATGTTGATTAGAATTTTCATCAAGCAAACCGGAAAACTGCACACGTGTTTGGATCATCTGAATGATGGACGGCTTGATCTCAAAATTGTTGGCTTGGATCGAAGGTTTGGCAATGCTAGATATCACCCCATCCGCTGTTGGGAACGCGTACTCCATCATTGGCCTCTCCACGACCCCTAAAGCATTCGCCATGGCCGGTTCTGTGGGAAGAAGTTGATCCTCGGTGTTGGAGTTTCCACTTCCCTCACCCCTTTCGATGATGTTTCTTTGTTGGCGGATAGTTCTCTCAATTTCAGGGTCGAATTGTGCTAACTCTCCACCACCACTTCGTGTCATTAAACTGTGCACCAAAGAAAGAAGAGAAGTGAGGTAAAAAGAGAAAGTAAAAACAAATCCAAATTAATTAAGTCCAGCGAGTTATGATATTATTTCGAATTAAATCCCCGGCAACGGCGCCAAAAACTTGATTGCAAAAATATATACTAGCAAGTGTACTAGCTATCAAGTAGTATAAAGAATGTCGATCCCACGAGGATTTAATGAAACAATTACCACAACTATGACTATTCCTAATTATTTGGACAATCGAGAATTTGAATGGTTTATGGAACTACTAAAAAGCAATAAAACCAACTTTAGCAAGCAATTACGGTGAGGAAAAATGCAGATTTAGGAAGGAGTGCCACGGCTATAGGTCCACCTAATCAACACGATGCATTTAATATTAACGGATCAATCACACAAACAATTATCTTCGCATACTGAGGTTTTTCCTAATTTAATCCAATATACTCTCTCGAGCTATATCGAACCTATTACTACCAAGGAATTAGGGGATCTCTCCTCTTCCAAGACTCGTGATAATAACGCATTAAGATTCATGAAAAACCTATGGAACCAGATAGATCATGCCTGTGTATGTCTACACATCATTCAATCCATACCATGAATTACCCTTTCCACTATGCTAAATTCCCACTCGGTTCATTAACATAATTAAGAGAATCTAAGAGGTGATCAAGCTCTTAAATAATAGCAATAAACACAATAACTCATGAATATGCGAAAATAACGGTAGATTAATCCAGAAAAATATTTAACACGTAGTATCAATTAGGCTTTCCATAAGCCTTAGCACAAAAAGAAAATTAGTTCATCCTAATTCTAGCAAAAACACAAGAGAAAAGATGCAGAAAATTGCTGGAAAACAAGTTGAATCTAGTCTCCTCCTCCCTCCTTCTTTATATAGAGGGACAATCCTAGTTGAGGAAGGAGAGGAATAGGACTCTATTTAGCATAGAAACTCTTTTTCTTTTCCAGTCCTATTCTAACCAAGACTCTAAGGTGGATTACAAAAGAAATAGGACTTCTTTTTGGTTGACCTATAATCAGAATTCTCGTTTTTTTGTAGGTCAACTCGTCTGCCAATTTCCGCCCAACGAATGTCTGATAACCTGTGGATCACGGGTTATGCTTCCTGCGCTTCTGAAATCGGATTTCTGATAGCCCGTGGGTCACGGGCTAACTCGTAGTCATTTTTGCAGAATTTTTGACTCTTCTTTCTATGTTTGGGCTCTTGTCTTGCACATGCTCTTTTTCCCCACCAAAGTTCCTAAAAACCACAAATATACCTAAGAACAAGCATTATATCGAGATAAAATGAGGGTGAAAACATAGGAATAGGTTGTATAATTTCCCTCAATAAGGCAGTGGTTGCAGCAAACCAGCCTTCTTCTGATGGTCTACCTTGTCCTGCTGACATATCAAACAGGGGCAGACGTATGTCTCTACATCATCCCGCATTTGTGGCCAATAATAAGCCTTCTGCACCAACGCATAGGTGCGCTCTTCTCCTGGATGTCCCGCCCAAAGATTGTCATGGCAATATGAAATGAGTGATTTCCGCAGGTTCCCGCCTTTGAGTAAAGATAAGTGGTTTCCCTTGGTCATCAGAAGTCCCTCTTCTAACCAAAAATGTCGAGTCTTGCCCTGCTCGATGAAGTGGACCAGGCCCTGCGTCGCTCAATCTTGCGAAGTAGCTCGTGCGTCCGATCTCTCATAGAGGTGGCAACAATGCTCGAGGAAAGCGCCGCTTCCGACCCCAAGGTAGCCAAACCCGCCTTACGGCTTAGGACATCTGCCGCATGATTGCTAGAGCCGGCCCGGTACTCTAGCACAAAATGAAATTCTAACAGCATCTCCTGCCAGCATGCCTGCCTACTAGTCAACTTCAGTTGTGACATGAATAATGTTATCCGTCTTGACCACGAAGCGAGAGCCCAACAAATAATGCCGCCATAGTCTGAGGCAATGAACTACGGGACACGGTCACCACGTGCCAAGCCCAAGATACAATCATCATATATATGTGACTGCCGTGGTTTCTGAAGTTTGAGGACTAATCCCATACTATCAGAGCAGAAGAGTACCAGTCATACCGACCAAGTCTGAAAGGCTTCCATATGACGACCCCCGGTGAGTTATTTCCGTCAGCTTGATAACCTTGTTAACCACCCACTAAAGTTGCATAGACACCCAACATATGTCGCCGTTGAAACACGACACTCATCCAATGAATGCAACACTTAGTGTAAATCTCAATAGGACTCTCGATGCCCTGTCTTGGGATCATCGAATTGGAACATTTGAGATCCAACCCTCACAAGTTTGTTTCACAACTGTCTTCCAATGCGCAGCCCAACTACATGGGTTGTTTTGTCTGGTTGTGGCTTTGTTGTGATATTAAAGAAGTGGAAAACAAATGGTAAGCACAAAAAATATGTATTGCCAAAATGAACACTCGCTTCATTCATTAAATACAATATTACATTACAAAGAAATTTCTATATAGATTACAAAAAGGCCAATTTGATTGACGGTTTTGTAACCTATTTGGCAACCTTGGTTATGTAATTTCGAATGATGAATATAGTAAGTCTTCATCTTTGGAAACATGTATTTGTTGTGGTTATTTATTATGTTGAATTGTTTTAACGCCATAACAAATGCCGAGAGACCAATCAAACAACCCATGTAGTTGGGACGCACATTGAATGGCAGCTATGAAACCAAGTTCTAAGGATTGGGTCTGAAAAGCTCCAAGTCGAGGACCTCGACACATGGCATCGAGAGTCCTATTGAGACTTACACTAAGTATTGCATTCATTAGATGAGTGTCGTGTTTCATTGGCAACAGACGTTCGACATCTATGCAATTTTAGAGGGTGGTTGACAAAGTTGTCAAGCCGACTGAACTGACTCAAGGGGAATCGTCATATATAAGACTTTGAGGCTTGGTCGGTATGACTGGTATTCCCCAAGTCAGATTGCATGGGATTAGTCCTCGTACTTGAGGAATCACGACAGCCACATACATGTGATAATTGTATCTTGGGCCTGGCGAGAGATGACCGTATCTTTGATGTGGTCATTATAAGCCTTACCCAGTGCAGTCAAAGCATGTAGTGAGGACGGTGGGTTCCAAGATAGTATCCGTCACTTGTCTGTACGTGACAGTCAACTCTCTATGTGTTTTGGGATGGTTTAAACTCTTTGAATCTGTGGCTATAGTGATTGTTGAAATAGGGATTGGTTTCCTATGTTGATCAATAGAGTAAATGCGTCTTGAGTATTAAGCATAGTTATCTAGTCCAGAATGGAAACCGATGCCCAATTCCATGCTCTAGACTAAGACTGGGAGACGGTTGTGGAAGGACCGTATCTGTATGGAACTCGGGAGCCTAAATTCTTACACCAACATTCACCTAGTCTTTAGTGCCATAAACCGTTGCTAGACGACCAACCATGGTAACGGGCTTTTTTTATTATTAATTAATTAATTTAATTTAATTTAATTAATCATTTGTGTTGGACACAAGGCCAACTCCAGTTGAGGATGAACCTAAAGAGTCACGCACAAATTACTGTGGAAGTGGTTAAATTAATTCTAGAAAAATGAAATTAATTTAATCGGATTAAATTAATTTATGGTGAGTATAAATAATTGGATCATTTATTTGGGATAATTCATTTGATGGATGGCCCAAGATTTAATTAATTAGATTAATTAAATTTAGATTTAGCCTTTTTTAAATTAATTGAATTAATTTAAATAGAGCTTAACTAATTATTTGGTTGGACCAATTAATTAGGAGTTGTGCTTATTTAATTAATAAATTGAATTTGTTAATTAAATTCGATTATACTTGAGGTTATTTAATTGGATTAAATTATTGGGCTTCTATTGGATTAAATTTAGATGTGTTGGACCTTGATTTGGATTGATTTAATTTAATTAAATGAAGCCCGGTCCATCAATAGAGACCCTAGCCGGTTTCTTTGACTTGGTACAAGTCAAGGAGGAGTTGGACTCCCCCTTGAAAAGGAGAATGGCCGAGTGGTGCTCTAGGGAGAGTTCCACTCGCCCATGCTGAGTGCAGTGTGCACAATTTGTGCACAAGTTAGTTATCTTGGATATAACCAATAATTTGAGTGACTAAGTCATTCATTATACATACAACACAACTTTTCACTCTCCTTTCAAGAAAAAAAATTTGGCTATGCCTCTCTCTGCCTAGCAAAATGCAGAGCCTCTCTCTCTCTCTCTCTCTTTGATAGTCTTGTGTTCTTCTCGAAACTCATTCAAGTCAAGAACAAAGATTAATCCAAGAATACTAATCAATAGTGTGTTTTGGATTGCTTCTACGATTTCGTTCTTCTTAGCAGAGGATCGAGATTCACTTCCCGGTATGATGTGGATCATCTTTAGAGGGTTTCTACATTGCATCCTTAAGAGGACGGATGAAATTTGGAGGTTCGAATCAGCGCAAGTAGCCGTTCAAGAAAACGAAGAAGGTATAATTTCTTGGTTAAATTCCTGTCCTTTCTCATTTAATCTATAGCCACATATTCACATGATGTTTTAATGAGTTAATGAGTAAATCAAGAGTGATTTTGAATATGATTCAATGAATTTAGAGCAAGTTAGTTGTCTGATTTAATTATATATGTGATACAAGCCCATGTCTAGCTGAAAGTGGACTTATCAGGTCACACACAAAACACTAACAATAATTGAGAAATTAATTAGAAAATACTTTCGGATCAGAATTAATTCCGAGAGAGAGAGAGAGAGAGAGAGAGAGAGAGAGAGAGACTATGTCAATTGAAATTCAATTGAGGTCCTATGTCATAGGAAATCCAGAGTGTTATCTAATTAGTTTAATTAAATGTTTGAGTTATGAGATTAATTAATCTTAGTCCTAAAATAAAATAAAAATTTCATATGAAATTAAAATTAATTGATTGGATCAATTAATTACTAATCCAGAGTCGAAGTGTATTTAATTCAATTTGTGGTCAACCTCAAGAGACCTCAAGGACCTACCATGCATTTAATGGCCTTTGATTAGGGGTTTGTATGCTCATGAATAAAGTCCACCTACCATTGACTTGAAGCAATCACCACCTCTATATATATAAAGAAGGTGTTAGTGCCTTGGTATATATATATATATATATCTTGTTTGATTCTCACTTATATCTATCTTCTTCGACAGAGTTGTATCCCTCTTTCATCATTCTCAAGAACTTGAAATTGATTGAAGTATTTTCCTTGAGAACACTTTCTACTTCATGGAAGTGTTATTGTAGTGCCATTGAGTTTCTAGCAAGACTCAAAGATACACAAGCTAGTGTTTTTTTGTGGATTTACTAGAGAGAGCATTGTTTTGCTTTTGTGCCGACAAAGCAAGAAACGGTTGGAGGAGAGATTTTGATTCTAGGACACTCCACTACTCTCAAAGATGTATTTACACATTGACTACATCAACTAGTTGGTGAGTAAGTGCACGGGTAGCCCAGTTGACATGGAATATGCATCTGTTTAATATTTTATTTATTGTTTTCGTTATTCATTTAACCCCGGGTTTGTATCGACTATGCAGTCAGGGTTAATGACTGAGATTATAAGTCCATGATCCTCCCAGTCGGGGTTAAAGATTGATGGCCGAACTATGCGTTATATTAATAGTCACAGATAAGTACAATGTATGTTGTGGTGCTAGTGAACGAGAACATACTTACATAAATTAAAGAATGATTTACGAAAACAATTACACTAATCTATCAACACTATTTTAGTCATACAGGATTATTTTGTGTATCTCTGCTTTGATTGAAAAGTTTAGAATTCTCCTTATTTTGGCAAACATTTTGAAGGTTTATGCTTTCCTCATTTATTTTTGATTTTGTAATTTCTACCGCGGGATGATAAATAATAGTTGTGCGTTTAGAATGTGATATTCTCACATCTGGTAAGAGGTAGGGACTGGTTACGGCGTGATTGGCCGCTCACGCCACTTACTATGCCTTGCAAATGAGGAGAATCAGGAGTATAGGGAGGAGGAGTATTGGGTTGGTAGCCAGTCAAGGAATAACCGCCCGTGTAACGTCAATTAATAAGTTCTACGTACAATATTTTTTTGATGAATTATATTCCCCTTTGTTTAGTAGTAGTACTTGGTTCAAGAGTTAAAACTTTAAAATTTATGTTCTTTTTTTCCCGCTATGAAGATTTAAACTAATATTTTGGGATTTTCTTGCTTAATATTGCTAAATTTGGATTTATTGTTGGTAACGAAGGTTTCATGTTGCTAAGGTCTTGAACATGATAGCATGTCTTAGAATAGATGACCCGAAAGTCACTTGGATTGGTTGTTTTGGGAACTATTTGTTATTCTTTATCATAGTAATATTATTCTGATGAATAAAACAAGTATTCATTAATGGCTCAAGTGTTTGTTGTGCTCATTACTTACATTGAACGATGTTTCAATGTCACAACAAATACCCCCAACTGAATGGTTAAACCTGTGGAGTTGAGCTGCGCATAGGTTAGCGGCTATGGAACCAACTCCTGAAGGTTGGTCTGAAATGTTCCAAGTCAAGGACCTCGAGACTGGGTATCAAGTGTCCTATAGAGACTTGTGCTTGGTTTTACATTCACTGGGTGAGTATCGAGTTTCGTCGATGCCAGACATAGGTCGTCTATGAAATTTTACTCTTGATCAAATCTCGTCTATCCATCATTGATGGGTTTTATGGAATGGACCTATTTAAATCCAACTTAAATGGTCCAAGGTCAATGGACTTTATGTATTAAATCTAATTTAATACTTAAGCCCAAATACATAATTCCTACCTTTTAATCTAGTTAAAAGGGAAAGCCCAACTTTTAAATATAAATCTAATTTATGAATTAAGCCCGATTAATCCAATTAATTGATGATGGCTTGTCACTCCAAAAAGATCAATTTAATACAATTAAATTATTTCATCTCCCGGAATTAATTTCAAATTAATTCCTTCACTTCCATTGGATTGTGTGTGACTCTTTAGGTTCACCCTCAACTACATTTGGGCCAATCCCCAATTATCCCATAATTGAAATTCACGTGTTACTATGGGTGGCCGTCTAGAAATGGTCCATGACACTAAAGACTAGGTGAAAATATGGCGTGAACATTTAGGCTCACGAATGCATACGAGTATGGTCCTTCCGTCTACCATCTCCCGGCTATAGTCTAGGGCATAGAATGTTAGAATAGGTGACCATGTAAGCCAATTTTGGCAGGAATATGTAACCGATGTCTAGACAATTTCAGGTGCTTGATAAAACATTTATGAATAAAGAAGTGAAAGTTCATATGGAAACACTTTGTTTACGCTCACTTATATCTGCTATTACATATCTGTTCACTACGCAAACAAAGCCCACGGACTGAGAATCGATTTCAGGGACTGGGACTACGCTTGGAGGTAGGTCCATGAAATCAGTCTTACCGAATCAGTCCGGAAATCTCCAAGTCAAGGAATCTCGAAAATGGGTATCGGGATTCCCTTTGAGACTTGCACTAAGCATCTGCTGTCGTATTTCATCGACGGGTGACGAAGGTCGTCTAAGCAGTGTTAGTGGGTCAGCATGCTAGGAAGCAGCTGACTGAGGTGACTCGCGGGTGTTAGAATAGGTGACCATGTAAGCTAATTTTGGCAGGAATATGTAACCTATGTCTAGACAATTTTTTGGTATTTGATAAAAACATTTATGAATAAAGAAGTGAAAATTCATATGGCAATACTTTGTTTACGTTAACTTATATCTGCATTTACATTTCTGTTCACTACGCAAACAAAGCCCACGGACTGAGAAACGATTTCGGGGACTGGGACTGCGCTTGGAGGTAGGTCCATGAAATCAGTCTTACCGAATCAGTCCGGAAATCTCCAAGTCAAGGAATCCCGAAAATGGGTACCGGGATTCCCTTTGAGACTTGCACTAAGCATCTGCTGTCGTATTTCATTGACGGGTGACGAAGGTCGTCTAAGCAGTGTTAGTGGGTCAGCATGCTAGGAAGCAGCTGACTGAGGTGACTCGCGGGAACCGTCTTACGGAGGACCTTGAGTATGGTCAGCAAGGTATGACGTGTATTCCCGGTTCCAACGGTACAGGCCAAGTCCTTTGACTTGAGGAACTGCTGAGTTTACCTGTGCATCAGGTCTGTATCTTAGATATGGTGAGAGATTGCCAAAATACTCTTGAGTAGTCATAAGCCATGTCTAGTGCAGCTCGGGTGTACAGAGTGACAGTAGTTTCCAAGAAAGGATGTGTCTCCCGTCAAAAGGTATTGACAGTTGAGTCTCATGTATGCTCTATGTCTTGTCCCTGAAATCTGTGGCCACAGTAACTGAACAGAAGGGAAAGGTTTCCCTTGCAGCGTTTAGTAAGGACAGACCGACACTTAGGTCCAAAATGGGTACCTGCTTTTTCCGTGCCCTAGACTCTATGTGATGAGACTGAAGACAGAAGGACAAGTGTACTGTTTGAACCTAAATGTTCGTTCCCCAATATTTTACCTAGTCTCTAGTGCCATGGACCGTTGCTAGATGGCCACTCATGATAACGGACGGATTCTAGGAATCCGACCAAGTCTAGCTGAATGGTGAACTTAAAGAGTCACACACTATCCATACACACTTAGTATTTAATTTGGAATTAAATATTGGAGTAAATGAATGATTAAATTAGATTTAATCGGGTCCTATATTTTCTTGGAGAAATTAATTCCTTCTATTTGATAAAGGGAATTAAATTAATAAATAGGATTTATTAAAGGGTTGATTTAATGGGCTTAGAATAAATATTAATATTTATTTATTATATTATATTTATTCTTTTAGCCTTTTGGAATATTTAATGGGATTTAAATATTCCATTAAATTAAAATCAACGGTTGAGATGGAAAGGGGAGATAGAAGGCTAGGATTTGTTTGACTAGGTTAAACACTAGTTTGACTAGGACTTTGACTAGGTCAAAATCCTAGTCAAATTAGAATTCTTAGAGTAGGAGTTTTAAGAGGATTAAACTCCTCCTCTATAAATACCTCTAGCTTCCAAGCTTTTGAAGGATGATGATTCTTGAAATCACACTCACAACACACACTCTCCCCTCTCCTTATCTCTCGTCCGCCCCCTCTCTCTCTCTCTCTACAAGAAAATCACTTCTTGTTCTTTTGTTCAAGGAACATTAGAACTAAGGAAGATTAGTCCCGTTAATTCATAACGTGTGATTGATCTATCCTCTCCAAAAATACTTGTTCGTTGCTAGCACGACGTGCAAGATACGTGGGTGGATCGTGTGTCACGATTTGGAGGGTCTCAAGAATGAGATCTCGGTGCAAAACGGGGAACAACGCGAGTAGCCGTTGAAGACGAAAACGACAATGGGTAGGTCTCGTTTTATTTTTTCGTCCCTCTTTATTTTTCAACTCTATGCCCTCCATGATTTCTTTACATGTTATATGATCATGAGATACACCGAACGCCCGGGAACCTCAAGGGCACACCCCTTGAGCGTGTTCTTTTAAATTAAAAGCATGCTTTAATTTTTGTATGTTTATTTTTATCGCGCTTCCGCATTCGCACAATTCCCGGGATGATCCACCGATTTCTTTCAGCGGGAACCTTCTTACGGAGGACCTTGAGTATGGTCAGCAAGGTATGACGTGTATTCCCAGTTCCAACGGTATAGGTCAAGTCCTTTGACTTGAGGAACTGCTGAGTTTACCTGTACATCAGGTCTGTATCTTAGATATGATGAGAGATTGCCAAAATACTCTTGAGTAGTCATAAGCCATGTCTAGTGCAGCTCGGGTGTACAGAGTGACAGTAGTTTCCAAGAAAGGATCTATCTCCTGTCAAAAGGCATTGACAGTTGAGTCTCATGAATGCTCTGTGTCTTGTCCCTAAAATCTGTGGCCACAGTAACTGAACAGAAGGGAAGGTTTTCCTTGCGGCGTTTAGTAAGGACAGACCGACACTTAGGTCCAAAATGGGTACCTGCATTTTCCGTGCCCTAGACTCTAAGTGATGAGACCGAAGACAGAAAGGACAAGTGTACTGTTAGAGCCTAAATGTTCATCCCCGATTATTTCACCTAGTCTCTAGTGCCATGGACCGTTGCTAGATGGCCACCCATGGTAACGGATGGATTGTAGGAATCTGACCAAGTCTAGCTGAAAGGTGAACCTAAAGAGTCACACACTATCCACACACACTTAGTATTTAATTTGGAATTAAATATTGGAGTAAATGAATGATTAAATTGGATTTAATCGGGTCCTATATTTTCTTGGAGAAATTAATTCCTTCTATTTGATAAAGGGAATTAAATTAATAAATTGGATTTATTAAGGGAAATTAATTTGATGGGCCTAGAATAAGTATTAATATTTATTTATTATATTTATTTGGCCTTTTGGAATATTTAATAGGATTTAAATATTCCATTAAATTAAATTAATGGTTGAGATTTAATGGGAGAGATCAAAGGCTAGGATTGAATTTGACAAGGTCAAATTGTACTTTGACTAGGTCAAAATCCTAGTCAAATTAAGCTTCTAAAGAGGTGGTGTTTAAAGAGGATTAAACTCTTCCTCTATATATACCCCTAGCCTTGCACCTTTTGAAGGATGATGAAATTCCAACACACACACACAACACACACTCGTCTCTCTCTCTCTTACCTCTCGTCCGCCCCCTCTCTCTCTACAGGAAATATATTTTCTTGTTCTTTTGTTCTTGGAACACTAGAACATTGATGAATCAATACCGTTAATTCATAACGTGTTGTTGATTCATCCACTCCAAAAATCATACTTGTTCGTTGCTAGCACGACGTGCAAGATGTTAGAATAGGTGACCATGTAAGCCAATTTTGGCGGGTATATGTAACCTATGTCTAGACAATTATAAGTGTTTTGATAAATCATTAATGAATAAAGAAGTGAATTTTCATTTGGCATTACTTTGTTTGTGTTCACTTGCACCCATTTTCTATATCTGTTCACTACGCAAACAAAGCCCACGGACTGAGCATCAATTTCAGGGACTGGGACTACGCTTGGAGGTAGGTCCATGAAATCAGTCTTCCCGAATCAGTCCGGAAATCTCCAAGTCAAGGAATCCCGAAAATGGGTACCGGGATTCCATTTGAGACTTGCACTAAGCATCTGCTGTCGTGTTTCATCGACGGGTGACGAGGATCGTCTAAGCAGTGTTAGTGGGTTAGCCTGCTAGGATGCAGCTGACTGAGGTGACTCGTGGGAACCGTCTTACGGAGGACCTTGAGTATGGTCTGCAAGGTATGATGAGTATTCCCGGTTCCAACGGTACAGGTCAAGTCCTTTGACTTGAGGAATTACTGAGTTTACCTGTACATCAGAACTGTATCTTAGATATGGTGAGAGATTGCCAGAATTCTCTTTGGTAGTCATAAGCCATGTCTAGTGCAGTCCTGGTGTGCAAAGTGACAGTAGTTTCCAAGAAAGGATCTGTCTCCTGTCAATAGGTTTTGACAGTTGAGTCTCATGTATGCTCTAGGTCTTGTCCCTAAAACTGTGGCCACAGTGACTGAACAGAAGGGAAGGTTTCCCTTGCGGCGTTTAGTGAGGACAGACCGACACTTAGGTCCAAGATGGGTACCTGCGTTATCCGTGCCCTAGACACTAAGTGATGAGACCGAAGACAGAAGGACAAGCGTACTGTTAGAGCCTAAATGTTCATCCCTGAATATTTCACCTAGTCTCTAGTGCCATGGACCGTTGCTAGATGGCCACCCATGGTAACGGACGGATTCTAGGAATCCGGCCAAGTCTAGCTGAATGGTGAACCTAAAGAGTCACACACTATCCACACACAATTAAATATTTAATTTGGAATTAAATATTGGAGTGAAGGAATGATTAAATTAGATTTAATCGGAACCTTTATTTTTCTTGGAGAAATAATTCTTTCTATTTGATAGAAGGAATTAAATTGATAAATTGGATTTATCAAAGGAATTTATTTAATGGGCTTAAATAATATTTATATTTATTTTAGCCTCTTGGAAATATTTAAATAGGTTTTAAATATTCCATTAAATTAAATTAAATCAACGGTTGAGATCAATGGGAGAGATGGATGGCTAGGATCGTTTTGACTAGGTCAAAACACTAGTTTGACTAGGACTTTGACTAGGTCAAAATCCTAATCAAATTAGAGTTCTTAAAAGAGGAGTTTAAAGAGGATTAAAACTCCTCTTCTATATAAACCCCTAGCATCCTACAATTTACATGATGATGAATCTCCAACACACACACTACAACACACACACACGGATCTCTCTCTCCCATCTCTCTCGTCCGCCCTCTCTCTCTCTCAAGAAAATTATTTTCTTGATTCTTTTGTTCTTGGAACATTAGAATCTTGATGAATCAATACCGTTAATTGATAATGTGTTATTGATTCATCCACTCCAAAATTATACACTTGTTCGTTGCTAGCACGACGTGCAAGATACGTGGGTGGATCGTGTGTCACGATTTGGAGGGTCTCAAGAACGAGATCTTGGGTGCAAAACGGGGAACAACGCGTGTAGCCGTTGAAGACGAAAACGACAACGGGTAGGTCTCGTTTTAAATTTTCGTCCCTCTTTAATTTTCAACCCTATGGCCTCCATGATTTATTTTAATGTTATACGTTCATGAGATACACCGAATGCCCGGGAAATTTCAAAGGCACACCCTTTGAAACGTGTTTTAATTTAAAAGCATGTTTAAATTCCGTTTTAATTCTTTAATTATACCGCGCTTCCGCATTCGCGCTTTTCCCGGGACGATCCACATAATCTATCACAAGATACGTGGTGAATCGCGTGTCACGATTTGGAGGGTCTCAAGAACGAGATCTGGTGCAAAAACGGGGAACAACGCGTGTAGCCGTTGAAGACGAAAACGACAACGGGTAGGTCTCGTTTTAAATTTTTCGTCTCTTTTATTTTTTCTCCCTATGGCCTCCATGACAATTGCATGTTCTTTATATCATGAGATACACCGAACACCCAGGAATCTCAAGGGTACACCCCTTGAGCGTGTTCTTTATTTATTAAAGCATGCTATAAATTTTCGTATTTTATTTTATACCTCGCTTCTGCATTCGCGCAATTTCCCAGGACGATACACGATTCCTTTCAGTGGTATCAGAGCCCAGTTTGGTGTATAGGCCTAGGGTTTATGTTCGTTTTTAAGCATGAAACGTGATATTGGCATGTTTTAATTAAATCTTGATTTTCTTGATTTTAAAGCATGTCGTTTTATTGCTTTCATTCGTGTGAATTTCTGCATGTTGGTATTTTTCTGTGTTTCTTGGGAAACGGGGTGAAAAAATTGAACGGAAAACGAGAAACGCCACAGCCGGCCAGCCGGGAGGGCTGGCCGCATGCTGCCGGCAGGGCAGACGTGCGCAGGCAAGGGAAGCCTTCGCGCCCGTCCAGCCGGTAGCGCAGCGGACAGCTCCCAGCTAGGGTGGCTGCGCGCAGGGCAGCGCCTCCAGGTGCGCGCGCACGCAGACGAAGATGTCTGCGGCGCGCGCAAGGCTGCGGGCCTGAGAGTCCGCGCGCGGACAAACACCGGGCAGCGCCACCAGGCGCGCGCGCACGCAAACGGAGGTGTCTGCGTGTGCGCGCCCGGCAGGCGTGCCCAGTGCACGTCTGCGCGCATGGAAACGCCTCCAGGCGCGCGCGCGGGCAGACAGAGGTGTCTGCGCGCGCGCGCCCGGCAGGCGCGCCCATGCGCGCGCGCGCGCGCAAGGCTGGCGGGCGGAGGAGCCCGCGCGCGGACGGGCACCAGGCGCGCCGCCAGGCGCGCGCGCACGCAGACGGAGGCATCTGCGCGCGCGCGCCCGGCAGGCACGCCCAGTGCGCGTCTGCGCGCGCGCTCTGCGCGCGACGCAGGGATGCGGCCGGTGGCCAGCAGGCCAGCGCGCGCGCACAGGCAAAGGAGCCTGCGCGCGCGTCGGCCTGCCGGAACACCAGGCCGCGCAGCGCGCTGCCGGCCAGGCGCGCGCGCACGCAGGCAAGGGGCCTGCGCGCGCGCGCCCGGCCAGGCAGTGCCTGCGCGCGCAGGGGCGGCAGGCTGGGCCTGCTGCCCTGCGCGCACGGCCTGCCGGCTGCTGCCGGTGGCGGCGGCCGGCGGCTGCTGCAGCTAGGGTTTTTTGAAACCCTAGCATTATTATTTTATTTTTTAAATTTATTTTCAGTTTTAATTTTGAATTAATTCTGAAAATTCGTTTTTTGGGTTCAATTTTTCCTAAATTCCTAAAGACATTATTTTAGGAGTAAAATAAATGGATTTGGAATCCCGGGGTTATTTTACTTAAAATAATGAGGAAAGGTTTTCCTAAAACGAGAAAAATATTATTTACCAATATTTGTGTTTTATTTTTTCACACGTTGCGCACATGTTCATTTATTTTCATCTTGGATTGATGTGATTGGAAATCATGTGTTGTTGGAATATTATGATTATGTGATTGGATCATGTAATTATGTGTGTTGGATGGAAATGGATGATCACGAGCCCTAGACCGAATGTATGGTTTAATTTACTGTTGGGCCTGTGTGCCTCTTTAACTGCTTTCTCCTTCTCTCTTTCTAGTGCCTTGAATAATAAGGCTTTCTACCTCCCTCCTTATGTACTCCCCCCGGGGTTTCGCTGGGGTTTCTAATTTTTTTTATATGTAATGAGAGTAGACTAGGAGTGAGGTTTCCATTTTTGTAATTGGTGGAGAAGAAGGAAGGACCACATGGAGAGCCCAGACCGGAGGTCCCTTGGCGTTTTCCATGAAGTGAAGAAAGAGAAAAAGAGACCAAGGCCCATCAGAATGATGATTGGGTTACTATTATTGTAATAGTATAGGACCAACCCTAGATTGACCATAGATCCACTGCGGGCTCAGTGGATAGCATAGGATTCGGGCTTGTGATCATCCAACAGGGGCGTGCTAGGCTTTAATTTTGCATGTGGTTATTGTGATGGATGAATGGGTTTTATTTATCATGTATAACTGCTATGATGGATTTTTATTTATGCATTATGGATGAATGTATGGATATAGTATGAGATCTCGGTCATTATTACTCTCACATTGGTTGGACCAATGTTAAAATATTAGACCCTAGATAAAGTGGACATGAACTCTAGGAGTTCGTCCATGCCTTCCAATCCGTGGCATAGTGAGGAAGCTGTTTTAGGTCAATAGCGTGGTCTCACGAGTCGTGGCACGTTATTGTACTTAAAAGAAGCTGCACTATGTCATGAACGAAAAATGGGCTGCTGCTACCTGTCTCACGAGTCGTGGGGGTACTAGTGGGTCCATGGCTCGGTCGATTGGGTCGGGTCTAACGCCTAATTAGCATGATTCGCTTGGAGTCCTCGGGATCATGCAAAAGGGTGAGGCAATAATCTTGGGAATCTCGTGGAACGAGAATGGTATGGAATACCTCCCACAGGATCTTTTTCCATGCGAATCGTAAAAAGCGGGGTATGGGAAAAATCGCTGTGGATCCCAAGCCCACTAGGAAAGGATTTCCCGAAAACTACGTTTGAGAGTACCGTGTTTTCGTATAAATAGTGGGAGGATTAAATGACTAAAGACCAAGCATTTAATTATTTTTTATCAAAACCACCGTCTTTACTTTCTGCTGATCGCGCGTTGTTTTTTCAACATGTAGATTTTAAAATGTCTAAGAACCCACTTTCAACCATTCTTGAGACAAACAAATTTAATGGAACCAACTACAACGACTGGTTGCGCAATCTCAGGATAGTCCTGGATTATGAGAACCAAGGCTACGTCATGGACGAGCCTCTCCCTAGGACCTTACCGGAAGGATCCACGCCAGAGGAACGTGAGACGTTCGAGACTTGGCATAAGGACAACCGGAAGGTTCGTAGCATCATACTTGCTTCGATGACCAATGAGATTCAGAAGCAATATGAAAGGCTAGACGATGTCCCTTCCATAATGGCTCGCCTTAAGGATTGCTATGCAGTCCCGGACCGGCATACTAGGTATGTCGCGACCAAGGCGTTCTTTGGAACTAAAATGACAGAAGGATCCTCTGTACAAGAACATGGGGTTAAAATGCTTACCCTAGTGGAAAAGCTCGAGGACCTAAAGGCAGGTCTCGATAACGAAACGTACATAGATGTGATCCTTCAGTCACTCCCCACCCTCCTTTGATCAATTTATTGTCAACTACAACATGAATGCACTTGAGAAGGGTATTCATGAGTTGATCAATATGTTGGTGCAATACGAGGCAACGACTAAGAAGTCCACGCCTTCGGTATTGTTTGGAGGTGCTTCTACTTCCAAGACGAAAGGCAAGGGCGCCGGACGTTGGAAAAGGAAGAAAGGGAAGGAAAGGCAGTCATAGCAGCTACGAACACTCAGAGTGTTCCCATTGCCAAAGAGGGAAAGGCAAAGGAAAGGGAAAGGTTGTCTCCAAGCAACAGTCGAAGGCATATGACATATGTATCAACTGCCGTGAGAAAGGGCATTAGAAGAGAGAGTGCCCCAAACTCTTCTCAAACCAAGGTATATTTGTGATTGAGGTTAACATGGTCACTAATTCTGCCTCTTGGGTATTGGATACCGGCTGTGGAGCTCACATTTGCAATGATCTGCAGGTGTTGAAAAGAAGCAGAAAACTAAGTAGCGGGGACATGATCCTGAAGCTCGGAAATGGCAAGGCCATCTCGGCAGAAGCAGTAGGATCCGCCACTTTAGTTATTAGTGATACCATTAGCATAGAATTAGAGCAAGTTTATTTTGTACCCAGTATGATTAAAAACATCATTTCCATTCCATTGTTAGACAATAATGGTTATGAGTTTAAAATCAATAAAAATTGCTTTTATTTGATGAGGTGTGGAATTGCTCATCTACTTGGTACATTACATAATGGGCTCTATATCTTGCAACAAACGAATTTCGTTCTTAACGCTCAACACAAACGGAAATTAAATAATAACGGGAACGCACGTCTGTGGCACGCTAGGCTAGGTCACATATCCCAAGATAGGATGAAAAGGTTGGTAGACTCAAAGAACCTAGAGGTTGGGGACTTGAGTGATCTACCAACTTGTGAATCTTGTCTAAGAGGGAAAATGACCAAGAAGCCCTTTGTAGGACAAAGCAGGCTTGCCACAGGTCTGTTGGACTTGGTCCATACAGACGTGTGTGGACCACTAAGGACGCAGGCCCGAGGTGGGTTCTCCTACTTCATAACCTTCACCGATGATCATTCACGGTATGGTTATGTTTACCTGATGAGGTACAAGTCTGAAGCTCTTGAGAGGTTTAAAGAATTCAGACTTGAAGAGGAGAATCAAACCAACTGCAAAAATTAAAGTCCTACGGTCAGACCGAGGCGGTGAATACCTTAGTGCCGAATTCCTAGATTATCTAAAAGGAACATGGTATAATATCAGAATGGACACCTCCCGGAACACCACAGTTAAATGGCGTCTCTGAAAGGAGGAACCGAACCCTGTTGGACATGGTTCGTTCCATGATGAGTTTTACCAAATTGCCCCTATCGTTTTGGGGTTATGCATTAGAAACGGCAGCCAAGTTATTGAATTTGGCGCCTACTAGTGTAGTGACCCAAACGCCATATGAGATATGGCACGGCAAGCCTGCATCCTACAACTACTTGAAAGTGTGGGGTAGCCCCGCATACGTCAAGAGGTTAGTGGGAGATAAGCTAGAATCCAGGTCTAGTCTATGCAGGTTCGTTGGATACCCTAAAGAAACTGCGGGTTATTACTTTTATGACCCTTTGGAACAAAAGGTATTTGTTTCAAGGAATGCAGTATTCTTGGAGCAAGGCTTCCCGGAGGATATCCAACCTGATGAGCTGATCCTTGAGGAATCAAGTGATGGAACTCGGTCATCAGAAACAGTCGCGGAAACCTCACCTAGAGGATTTAGGATAGACACTAGGAGGACTGACCTACCTAGAGAAGTCCAACATGCTAGGCATGAAGGACAACCTCAAGGCAGGCCAGCCTCGGCCCCTGAACCGCCGGCTCCGATACAGTCAGCGCCCACAGTTACCACTAACGTTCCCGTTCTCCGAAGGTCCACTAGGGAATCCAGACCTCCAGTGAGATATGGATTTCTAGGTGCGACCGATCTTCTGGATAACAATCCTAAGACATACGGGGAAGCGATGTCAGACATCGACTCTGGGAAATGGCTTGAGGCCATGAAAACCGAAATGGACTCCATGAGCGAGAACCAAGTTTGGAGACTTGTAGATCCACCGAAAGGTGTTAAGCCAGTGGGCTGTAAGTGGGTCTACAAGCGCAAACTCGGCGTTGATGGAGAGGTCACTACCTTCAAGGCTAGGCTTGTAGCTAAGGGATACACTCAACGACCCGGGTCGATTTTGAGGATACCTACTCGCCAGTAGCCATGGCTAAATCCATTCGGATCCTGCTTGCCATAGCAGCATGGTATGACTATGAAATATGGCAGATGGACGTGAAAACGGCCTTCCTCAACGGCTTCGTTGAAGAAGAGATCTATATGGATCAGCCGGAGGGTTTCACGGTCGCTGGAGAAGAACAGAAAGTCTGTCGTCTCCAGAAGTCCATCTATGGCCTCAAACAAGCTTCCCGGAGTTGGAACATTCGATTTGATGAGGTAATACGGGGTTATGACTTCATCAAAAACGAATCCGACCCTTGTGTATACAAGAAGGTCAGTGGGAGCTCCATAGTGTTCCTAGTGCTTTACGTGGATGACATTCTGCTCATTGGAAATGACGTCAGAATGTTAGGAAACACGAAAGCATGGCTGTCAACCAAGTTTTCCATGAAGGACTTGGGTGAAGCATCCTACATCCTAGGCATCCAGATTGTCAGGGACAGATCTAAAAGGATGTTAGGGCTCACCCAAAACTCGTATATGGAGAAAGTCCTAAAGAGATATCGAATGGACAACTCCAAACGAGGGTTCCTTCCTATGAGGCATGGGATCAAGTTGTCCAAGAAACAGTCCCCGCAGACTGATGAGGAACTTGAAAAGATGAAAGTCATCCCCTATGCTTCTGCCGTAGGTAGCATCCAATATGCGGTCCACTGCACCAGGCCTGACATTGCATACGCTTTGAGCGTGACTAGCAGATATCAGTCCTGTGCAGGAGAGGCACATTGGAATGCCGTTAAGGGCATCCTTAAGTACCTTAGGAGGACTAAGGAAATGTTCTTGGTCTATGGCAATGGAGAACTTATTCTGGAAGGCTTTAGCGACGCTAGCTTCCAGTCTGATGACGATGATGCCAAGTCTCAATCGGGGTATGTATTCAAGCTCAACGGAGGAGTAGTGGCTTGGAAAAGTTCCAAGCAAGCAACCACTGCTGACTCCACCACTGAGGCTGAATACATAGCAGCTTCAGAAGCTGCCAAGGAAGCGGTTTGGATGAGAAACTACATCCAAGAGTTGGGTGTGGTGCCTAGCATCGCCGAGCCCGTTGTCATCTTCTGTGATAACAACGGTGCAATAGCGCATGCGAAGGAACCGAGATCTCACCACCGTTCCAAACACATTCTTAGACGCTACCATCTTCTTAGAGAAATGGTAGGAAGAGGTGACGTTCGGATGGACCGAGTCAACTCAGCAGACAACACAGCAGACCCGCTGACAAAGCCTATGTCGCAAAGTGCTCATACGCAAACATCTTGAGAAGATGGGGATTAGGCATATGGGTGATTGGCTTTAAAGGTCAAGTGGGAGATTGTTAGAATAGGTGACCATGTAAGCCAATTTTGGCGGGTATATGTAACCTATGTCTAGACAATTATAAGTGTTTTGATAAATCATTAATGAATAAAGAAGTGAATTTTCATTTGGCATTACTTTGTTTGTGTTCACTTGCACCCATTTTCTATATCTGTTCACTACGCAAACAAAGCCCACGGACTGAGCATCAATTTCAGGGACTGGGACTACGCTTGGAGGTAGGTCCATGAAATCAAGTCTTCCCGAATCAGTCCGGAAATCTCCAAGTCAAGGAATCCCGAAAATGGGTACCGGGATTCCATTTGAGACTTGCACTAAGCATCTGCTGTCGTGTTTCATCGACGGGTGACGAGGATCGTCTAAGCAGTGTTAGTGGGTTAGCCTGCTAGGATGCAGCTGACTGAGGTGACTCGTGGGAACCGTCTTACGGAGGACCTTGAGTATGGTCTGCAAGGTATGACGAGTATTCCCGGTTCCAACGGTACAGGTCAAGTCCTTTGACTTGAGGAATTACTGAGTTTACCTGTACATCAGAACTGTATCTTAGATATGGTGAGAGATTGCCAGAATTCTCTTTGGTAGTCATAAGCCATGTCTAGTGCAGTCCTGGTGTGCAAAGTGACAGTAGTTTCCAAGAAAGGATCTGTCTCCTGTCAATAGGTTTTGACAGTTGAGTCTCATGTATGCTCTAGGTCTTGTCCCTAAAACTGTGGCCACAGTGACTGAACAGAAGGGAAGGTTTCCCTTGCGGCGTTTAGTGAGGACAGACCGACACTTAGGTCCAAGATGGGTACCTGCGTTATCCGTGCCCTAGACACTAAGTGATGAGACCGAAGACAGAAGGACAAGCGTACTGTTAGAGCCTAAATGTTCATCCCTGAATATTTCACCTAGTCTCTAGTGCCATGGACCGTTGCTAGATGGCCACCCATGGTAACGGACGGATTCTAGGAATCCGGCCAAGTCTAGCTGAATGGTGAACCTAAAGAGTCACACACTATCCACACACAATTAAAATATTTAATTTGGAATTAAATATTGGAGTGAAGGAATGATTAAATTAGATTTAATCGGAACCTTTATTTTTCTTGGAGAAATAATTCTTTCTATTTGATAGAAGGAATTAAATTGATAAATTGGATTTATCAAAGGAATTTATTTAATGGGCTTAAATAATATTTATATTTATTTTAGCCTCTTGGAAATATTTAAATAGGTTTTAAATATTCCATTAAATTAAATTAAATCAACGGTTGAGATCAATGGGAGAGATGGATGGCTAGGATCGTTTTGACTAGGTCAAAACACTAGTTTGACTAGGACTTTGACTAGGTCAAAATCCTAATCAAATTAGAGTTCTTAAAAGAGGAGTTTAAAGAGGATTAAAACTCCTCTTCTATATAAACCCCTAGCATCCTACAATTTACATGATGATGAATCTCCAACACACACACTACAACACACACACACGGATCTCTCTCTCCCATCTCTCTCGTCCGCCCTCTCTCTCTCTCAAGAAAATTATTTTCTTGATTCTTTTGTTCTTGGAACATTAGAATCTTGATGAATCAATACCGTTAATTGATAATGTGTTATTGATTCATCCACTCCAAAATTATACACTTGTTCGTTGCTAGCACGACGTGCAAGATACGTGGGTGGATCGTGTGTCACGATTTGGAGGGTCTCAAGAACGAGATCTTGGTGCAAAACGGGGAACAACGCGTGTAGCCGTTGAAGACGAAAACGACAACGGGTAGGTCTCGTTTTAAATTTTCGTCCCTCTTTAATTTTCAACCCTATGGCCTCCATGATTTATTTTAATGTTATACGTTCATGAGATACACCGAATGCCCGGGAAATTTCAAAGGCACACCCTTTGAAACGTGTTTTAATTTAAAAGCATGTTTAAATTCCGTTTTAATTCTTTAATTATACCGCGCTTCCGCATTCGCGCTTTTCCCGGGACGATCCACATAATCTATCACAAGATACGTGGGTGAATCGCGTGTCACGATTTGGAGGGTCTCAAGAACGAGATCTGGTGCAAAACGGGGAACAACGCGTGTAGCCGTTGAAGACGAAAACGACAACGGGTAGGTCTCGTTTTAATTTTTCGTCTCTTTTATTTTTTCTCCCTATGGCCTCCATGACAATTGCATGTTCTTTATATCATGAGATACACCGAACACCCAGGAATCTCAAGGGTACACCCCTTGAGCGTGTTCTTTATTTATTAAAGCATGCTATAAATTTTCGTATTTTATTTTATACCTCGCTTCTGCATTCGCGCAATTTCCCAGGACGATACACGATTCCTTTCAGTGGTATCAGAGCCCAGTTTGGTGTATAGGCCTAGGGTTTATGTTCGTTTTAAGCATGAAACGTGATATTGGCATGTTTTTAATTAAATCTTGATTTTCTTGATTTTAAAGCATGTCGTTTTATTGCTTTCATTCGTGTGAATTTCTGCATGTTGGTATTTTTCTGTGTTTCTTGGGAAACGGGGTGAAAAAATTGAACGGAAAACGAGAAACGCCACAGCCGGCCAGCCGGGAGGGCTGGCCGCATGCTGCCGGCAGGGCAGACGTGCGCAGGCAAGGGAAGCCTTCGCGCGCCCGTCCAGCCGGTAGCGCAGCGGACAGCTCCCAGCTCGGGTGGCTGCGCGCAGGGCAGCGCCTCCAGGTGCGCGCGCACGCAGACGAAGATGTCTGCGGCGCGCGCAAGGCTGCGGGCCTGAGAGTCCGCGCGCGCGGACAAACACCGGGCAGCGCCACCAGGCGCGCGCGCACGCAAACGGAGGTGTCTGCGTGTGCGCGCCCGGCAGGCGTGCCCAGTGCACGTCTGCGCGCGCACTGCGCAGGGATAAGGGCGCGGCCGGCAGCCAGCACGCCAGCGCGCGCGCGAGGCAAGGGAGCCTGCGCGCGTACGGCCTGCCGGAACCCTAGGCCGCGGCAGGCTGAGCTTGCTGCCCTCTGCGCGCCGGCAGGCCGCTGCCGGCGGCGGCCGGTGCTGCTGCTAGGGTTTTAAAACCCTAGTAGTGTTTTTCTTTTATTTTTTTAATTTATTTTCAGTTTTAATTTTCAATTAATTCTAAAAAATCATTTTTTTGGGTTCAATTATGCCTAATTTTCTAAAGACATTATTTTAGGAGTAAATATATTGGATTTTGAATCCCGGGGTTATTTTGCTTAAAATAATAAGGAAAGGTTTTCCTGAAACGAGAAAATATTATTACCAATATTTGTGTTTTATTTTTCACACGTTACGCACATGTTCATTTATTCCTTATTTTGAATATTTATGATTGGAAATCATGAATTGTCGGTATATTGTAATTATATGATTAGATCATGTGATTATGTGTGTTGGATGGAAATGGATGATCACGAGCCGTAGACCGAATGTATGGTTTAATTTCTGTTGGGCCTGTGTGCCTCTTTTACTGCTTTCTCCTTCTCTCTTTCTAGTTGTCTTGGAATAATAAGGCATTCTACCTCCCTCCTTATGTACTCCCCTCGGGTTTTCGCTGGGGTTTCTATTTTTAATATGTAATGAGAGTAGACTAGGAGTGAGGTTTCTATTTTTGTAATTGGTGGAGAAGAAGGAAGGACCACATGGAGAGCCCAGACGGGAGGTCCCTTGGAGTTTTCCATGAAGTGAAGAAAGAGAAAAGAGACCCAAGGCCCATCAGCATGATGATTGGGTTGCTATTAATGTAATAGTATAGGACCAACCCTAGATTGACCATAGATCCTCTGCGGGCTCAGTGGGTTGCATAGGATTCGGGCTCGTGATCATCCAACAGGGGCGTGCTAGGCTTTAATTTTGCATGTGGTTATTATGATGGATGAATGGGTTTTTTTTTTATTTATCATATAACTGCTATGGATGGTTTAATTTATGCATTATGGATGGATGTGTGAATGTTTATTTATTTGAGATCTCGGTCATTTACTACTCTCACATTGGTTGGACCAATGTCAAAATATTAGACCCTAGACAAAATGGACATGAGCTCTAAGAGTTTATCCATGCCTTCCAATCCATGGCATAGTGAGGAAGCTGTTTTAGGTCAATAGCGTGGTCTCACGAGTCGTGGCACGTTATTGTACTTAAAGGAAGCTGCACTATATCATGAACGAAAAATGGGCTACTGCTACCTGTCCCACGAGTCGTGGGGGTACCAGTGGGTCTGTGGCTCGGTCGATTGGGTTGGGTCTAACGCCTAATTAGCATGATTCGCTTGGAGTCCTCAGGATCATGTGAAAGGGTGAGGCAATAATCTTGGGAATCTCGTGGAACGAGAATGGTATGGAATACCTCCCACAGGATCTTTTCCATGCGAATCGTAAAAGCGGGGTATGGGAAAAATCGCTGTGGATCCCAAGCCCACTAGGAAAGAATTTCCGAAAAATCACTTTGAGAGTACCGTGTTTTCGTACAAATAGTGGGAGGATTAAATGACTAAAGACCATGCATTTAATTATTTTTTATCAAACCACCGTCTTTTATTTTCTGTTGATCGCGCGTTGTTTTCTAAATGTAGATTTAAAATGTCTAAGAACCCACTTTCCACCATTCTTGAGACAAACAAATTCAATGGAACAAATTACAACAACTGGTTGCGCAATCATAGGATAGTCCTAGATTACGAGAACCAAGGCTACGTCACGGACGTGCCTCTCCCTAGGACCTTGCCGGAAGGATCCACGCCAGAAGAATGTGAGACGTTCGAGACTTGGCATAAGGATAACCGGAAGGTCCATAGCGTCATAGTTGCTTCGATGACCAATGAGATTCAGAAGCAATATGAAAGGCTAGACGATGTCCCTTCCATTATGGCTGGCCTTAAGGATTGCTATGCAGTCCCGGACCGGCATACTAGGTATGTCGCGACCAAGGCGTTCTTTGAAAATAAAATGATAGAAGGATCCTCTGTACAAGAGCACGGGGTTAAAATGCTTACCCTGGTGGAAAAGCTCGAGGACCTAAAGGCAGGTCTCGATAATGAAACGTACATAGATGTGATCCTTCAGTCACTCCCACCCTCCTTTGACCAATTTATCGTCAACTATAACATGAACGCACTTGAGAAGGGCATTCATGAGTTGATTAATATGTTGGTGCAATACGAGGCAACGACTAAGAAGTCCACACCTTCAGTATTGTTTGGAGGTGCTTTCGACTTCCAATACGAAAGGCAAAGGGGCCGGACGTTGGAAGAAGAAGAAAGGGAAGGGAAAGGCCGTCAAAGCAGCTACGAACACTAAGAGTGTTCCCATTGCCAAAGAGGGGAAAGGCAAAGGAAAGGGAAAGGTTGTCTCCAAGTAACAGTCGAAGGCATATGACATATGTATCAACTGCTGTGAGAAAGGGCATTGGAAGAGAGAGTGCCTCAAACTCTTCTCGAACCAAGGTATTTATGTGGTTGAGGTTAATATGGTCACTAATTCTGCC
Organism: Sesamum alatum; assembly: GCA_034509735.1. Classification (NCBI taxonomy): domain Eukaryota; kingdom Viridiplantae; phylum Streptophyta; class Magnoliopsida; order Lamiales; family Pedaliaceae; genus Sesamum; species Sesamum alatum. Next base: position 3,091,781 of record JACGWO010000004.1, read on the forward strand.
TCTTGGGTATTAGATACTGGCTGTGGAGCTCACATTTGCAATGACTTGCAGGTGTTGAAAAGAAGCAGAAAACTGGGTAGCGGGGACATGATCCTGAAGCTTGGGAATGGCAAGGCCATCTCGGCAGAAGCAGTAGGATCCGCCACTCTAGTGATTAGTGATAGTATTAACATAGATTTAGAGCAAGTTTATTTTGTACCTAGTATGATTAAAAACATCATTTCCATTCCATTGTTGGACAATAGTGGTTATGAGTTTAGAATCAATAAAAATTGCTTTTACTTGATGAGGTGTGGAATTGCTCATCTACTTGGTACATTGCATATCGGGCTCTATATCTTGCAACAAACGAATTTCGTTCTCAACACTCAATACAAACGAAAATTAGATAATAACGGGAACGCACGTCTGTGGCACGCTAGGCTAGGTCACATATCCCAAGATAGGATGAAAAGGTTGGTAGACTCAAATAACCTAGAGGTTGGGGACTTGAGTGATCTACCAACTTGTGAATCCTGTCTAAGAGGGAAAATGACCAAGAAGCCCTTTGTAGGACAAAGCTGGCTTGCCACAGGTCTGTTGGACTTAGTCCATACAGACGTATGTGGACCACTAAGGACGCAGGCCCGAGGTGGGATCTCCTACTTCATAACCTTTACCGATGATCATTCACGGTATGGTTTGAAAGATTATGTGGATCGGCCCGGGAGATTAACGCGAATAGCGGAAGCGCGAAATAGTGCGTAATAAAAGATTACAAAGCATAATTAAATGGAATATAAATCATGCATAACGTACATAAACGAATCAAGGGGTGTGCCCTTGATTTTCCCGGGTGTTCGGTGTATCTCATGTTCAATAAAACACAACATGGAGGCCATAGAATTGAAACCAAAAAACGAAATTAAAGAACCTACCCGGTTGTAGTTTTCTCTTCGTTCGGCTACATGCATTGTTCCCCGTTTTGCACCAAGATCTCAAGAAGAGACCCTCTAAATCATCTCACTCGCTCCACCGGAAAGCAAACAACCCTTGTGCTAGCAAGAAATTATTTGGGGAGAAGAGACATCGATACACGCTATGAATTAACGCAATCAATGTCTCTTATGTTCTTAACTTGAATAAATCAAGAAGAACAAAGTAGTATTCTTGGAGAGAAGAAAGAGGGGTGGACGAAAATTTGAGAGAGATGAGAGATGAGAGTTGTAGAGAATACTAGGTGTGAGTGTGTGTTTTCTTGAGTATTTATAGAAGATGGAATTTCCTATTCCTTCTCAAACTCTTCCAAAGAGACACACTTTGACTAGGATTTTGACCTAGTCAAATCCTAGTCAAATTAGGCTTTGATTAAGTCAAATTAATCATGGCCCTTCATCTCATCATTCTCTAGATCAAATCTTGTCCATCCATTTTGATGGGCTTTATGGAATGGGCCTATTTAATTCTAAATTAAATATTCCCATGGACTTTATATTAAATCATATTTAATATACTAAGCCCATTAATTAATTAATCGAAAGGACTTATTTAATTCTAAATTAAATAGTCCCATGGAATTTATATTAAATCCTATTTAATATACCAAGCCCATTAATTAATTCCATCGAATAGGATTATTTAATTCTAAATTAAATAGTCCCATGGACTTTATATTAAATCCTATTTAATATACCAAGCCCACTAATTAATTAATTCACCCTTTTAATCTAATTAAAAGGAAAGCCCATGCTTTATAAAATTCATAAATCTAATTTATGAACTCAAGCCCGATTATCCCAAATAATCCATCGAGGCTTGAATCTCCAAGAAGTATAATTTAATTCCATTAAATTAAACCTTCTCCCGGAATTAATTCCAAATTAATTCCCTTTCATTTGGTGTAGAGGGTGTGACTCCTTAGGTTCACCTTTCAGCTAGACTTGGACCTACTTTTTGTTATTTCATAACCAAAGTAGTCCGTTACCATGGGTGGCTATCTAGCAACGGCCCATGGCACTAGAGACTAGGTGAATTTATGGTGTGAACATTCAGACTCCGAGTTATACGCAGGTGCGGTCCTACCGACGCTCGATACGTACGGGTACGGTCCTACTATCGCCTGTCTCCCGGCCTTTAGTCTAGGGGTCGATTCCCATCCTTGACTAGGCAACTATGCATAATGCTCGAGATAGGTTTAACTCGACGTAGGAAATCCTTTCTGACTACATCAGGTGCTATGGCCATAGACTTTGTGAGTCTAAACCATCTCCGAGTGCATAGGAGATCTTGCTGTCATATCCTTTGACAGGGGACAGATCCTATCTTGGAATTCACCGTTCTTACATACTCTGACTGCACTGGACGAGGCTTATGATGACCATGTAATATAACCGGTCAAATTTCACCATATCCAAGATACAACCTTAGTATGTAGGGGACTGCCGTGATCCTCAAGTCCGAGGACTAATCCCGTACTATCGGAACCGGGAATACGAGTCATACCGACCAAGCCCGAGTGGCTTCCATATGATGATTCCCGCGAGTCACCTCAGTCGGCCGCTCCCCAGCAGGCCGACCCACTAACACTGCTTAGACGATCCTCGTCACCCGTCGATGAGACACGACAGCAGATGCTTAGTGCAAGTCTCAAATGGATTCTCGATGCCCTGTCTCGAGATTCCTTTGACTTGGAGTATTTCAGACTGATTCGGCGAAACTGATTTCATGAACCTACCTCCAAGCGTAGTTCCAATTTCCCGAAATGTTATTTCAGTCTGTGGGCGTTTGTTGTGACATCGTAACGATGCAAGCAGTAAGTACAACAAACTCATGCCTATGAATCCTTACTACATTCATTAACATAATATTACTTGTTCACAGATTGACGAATGGTTCTCAGAACAGCCAATACCATTGACTTTCTGGTCACCTATTCTAACAATCTCCCACTTGACCAATAAGTCAATTACCCACTTTGTTCAGAATCCTCTGAGTATGAGTAATCTACGACACCGACTAAGGTATTGTGAGTCCACTTATATTTCCTTGCGAAGCAATACGGTATAACCGTGTTACCTCTATCCACCATTGCCTCATAGAGATGGTGGTTGTCTAAGAATATTTTCATGGATCTTCTGATGAGATCTCATGCCAATACTCCCATAGCCAAGTTGCCTGCCATATAGGCGAACATGGCTTGGTCGTGCTAGGCGCCACGTCCATCCTATGGACGCGGTCTTCATCAGTGACCACTATCCGATGCACTCGTCATTGGGCCTGACTGTGCATACCTTTGAGACTAACTGGTTTTCACTTATGCTCTGGAAGCTAGTATCGCTTTAGCCTTCTAAAGCAACTCTCAACAGACGGTGCATCATGAACACATCTTTAGTCCTTATTCAGGTATTAAGGATCGTTCTTGATTGTTGTCTTCAACCCTTTAGTGCATTACCGATTTATGTTGAGCCATGCTAGAAGCACTCTCAACATCGGTTCCTATGCACCGAGTAAACATATCATATGTTTGCCTAGGGTTAAGACGTAGGGGATACTCAACATCCAAGCCTTCTCATTAGTCCACCGTGACTAAGTCTTGAATGGGTTGATGCTTTATGCATAGTATCCAAGTTTTCTCATCAGTCTTACTATGACTGAGTCTCGAACAACTTGTCCCTCTACATGTTTGAGTTTTCTCATCAGTCTATCACTGACTGAATCTTTGAAAAAACTCAATTCATGATATGTTTGTGGGAACCCTTAAAATGTCATGGAGAATTTTCGTGAGTTACAGTTGTGTTTTAGTGATTCCTAATGTCTTCAATTCATCCATGGATCAAGACATTACACACTTAAACACATGGAACACCATTTCTACTCCCACTGATCACCTACGTCATTTAAGACCGAGTCATGCTCCGTATGAGCTCGTCAAAATGAATATTCCAGTTATGCGGTGTTTCAAACCTTGTTTGAATTTCCTAGTGGATTCTATGGCTCCTCTCCATAAATCCTACTATGATGTCCAACATCACGTTCCGCAGGTATTTTGGATTACTATCCAAATTTGACCGAACATATCCCGATCACTCGTACCTCTTACGACATTCGGGTTCGTTCTTAAGGGGACTTGGAATATGATCAATTTAAGTAAGAAATGCAATTATAAGAAACGTTTAGCATTATTCTGTCGTAAACCTACACAAACCAGACACCGAGTCTAATTTATCTCCCACTAGTCCCTTGACGTATGTAGAATCCTTCTACATGCTCAAGGACTTTGTCGGGACATAGGCTTGCCAAACCGTGGCTCCTTGTGCGTGACTCTTAGCAAAGTGCCATGTTCCTTACGTTGGCAATTTTGAGTCTACATCTACACGGGCTAAGGTAATTGGGTGAAACTTCGATCGATCTTCGTCCAACGAGATTCGATCGTTCCCTTTATCAGAGACCGTCATACTTGGCCTTTACAGGAAACGTTTCATTGAGAATTCCATTCTCAACTTGGATGCTCAAGAGCTCTCACTAAATACACGGCCTTTTCGATCCTATCGAAACAGGTTTAATTTTGCAACCATTTATGGTTCACCTCCTTAAGTCTAATTCCTAAACCTCCTATGGGACCTTTAGACTTTTGAACTCTCTTATGGTCTTGTGTATTAGTAAACTACAGTTGTCTTATTGGCTCCCTTCCAATAAACTATTTGGCAAGCCTACTTTGTCCAACAAAGAGCTTTCGGACTTTCTTCTTCATAAAAGACTTGTAAATTTAGTCGATTCGAATCATCTATTTCTAGATTCATCGAACTTTCCAATTTACTTATCTTTTAATAAGAGGAAATGTCCTAGCTGTGGCAGATGCCAAATCTGTAAGTTATTCTTGATTAATCCATTTAGATAATTTGAATTTTGAGTATCCATAAACCTTTTATGGGATGGTGTTCTAGGAATTTACGTGTAACTACTAGCAAACATGAATCAATATTCAATAATTTTGTTTGATCAAATATGTATGTAATAAAACCTTTGTCCAACAAAGAGACATACTTTTGATCAAAAGTAACGTAATTCCTATATTATACTAACATGATCACGATTATGGGCCTAACAAGTCTCTAGTCCTTTTCATCAATGGACCTTGTCATTGTTGAATCCTTGAACTTGTTCTTGGCTTTTAAGTCCTCATTCACTTTCTGCAAACCACCCGCAGATTAGTGATAGGAACGGTATCAAATACCAAAAAGTGATCATGTCAATACTCAATATCAAATTTTACCTACATTGGAGAGAGGTTTAGGATACTCCCCTTTCCAATGGCCCTCTTTTACGACAGTGAATGCTTACGTTCTTAGAAATCTATGAACTTGACTGCTTGAACCTTTTTGCTCTTTCCTTTACCTCCACCTTGTGTTGTAAAGGAACAACACTTGAAGTGCTTAATAGTTGATGTCACCTTACTCTTCTTCCTCTTTTGGCGTCTGGCACCTTTGCCTTTCACCATGGAGGTTGAAGCCTCTCCTGCTAGTACCGACGACGCATATTTTGCAATCGTTGTCTCGTACTAGGCCAACATAATTACCAACCTATGAAGATCTTTTCTAAGCTCGTTCATGTTGATAATTAATGGTTCGTAGGAGGAAGGAAGAGACTGAAGGATCATGTCAATGTACGTCTCTAAGACTGACGTGGAGGTCTTTTGAGCTTCTCCACTAGGGATTGCATCATCACTCCATGTTCTTTGTACCGACATCCTTCTGTCATCTTAGCTCCAAACATGCCTTTGTTGCATTTTACCCCACATGCTGGTCCAAGACCATATAGACATGATGCAAACGAAGCATAGTTTGAGCCAACATCATTATATCCTACTTGCCAGTGGTCATCCTTCAACTTTTGAACGCCAAGCGTTACCTTAGTTGTTGACCCCTCCGGCAAGGGCTGAGGAACGTCCTCATTCCGGTATGTGAGTTAAGGTTCTGGAAATCTAAGACCATCTTAAGATTTCGCAATCAATTCGTGTAATTGGTTCCCTTTTAATAAGCCTCTTAGTAATGTGTTTGGTGGATTCTTAGACATTCACAAATATATGAAACAGAAAATAATAAGCAGAATAAAGTAATATTTTGGCTAAGTCTCGGTCTTTAGTCCTTAACCTCTCCCACTATTTCTACGAAAACACGGCACCCTCAAACGTTGTTTTCGGGAAATCCTTTCCTAGTGGGCTCAGGATCCACAGCGATCTCCCCCATACCCCGCTTTTACGATTCGCATGGGAAAAGATCCCGTGGGAGGTATTCCATACCATTCTCATTCCACGAGATTCCCAAGATAATTGCCTCACTCTTTCACGTGATCCCGAGGACTCCAAGCGAATCACGTTATTCGGGCGTTAGACCCGACCCAATCAACCGATTCATAGACTCACTGCTACCTCCATGACTCGTGAGACAGGTAACAGCAGTCTACTCATCGTTCATGACAAAGTGCAGCTTCTTTAAGCACGATAGTCGTGCCACCGCTCGTGAGACCACGCTATCGACCTAAAAGATCTTCCTTACTTTTGCCATGGATGGAAGGCTTGGACAGACTCCCAGAGTCCTAGTCCATTTATTAAGGGTCTATATTTAACTTGGTTTAACCAAGTGAGAGTTTTGATAGAACGAGACCTCATCACATATTAAGTATTGCATTGCATGCGTTATGGCAGAAATATTCTAAGCGTGAATGTAACCATACATAAAGCATATAGAATAATCATAAGCATATAATACGCATCGCATGCAAAATAAAGCCTAGCACGCCCCTGTAGGATGATCACAAGCCCAAACCTATGCGATCCACTGAGCCCGCAGTGGATCTATGGTCAATCTAAGGGTAGGCCCTATGCTATTACAAGTTTTAATAACCCATTACATGCAATGGGCCTTGTAAATCCTCTTTATCTTCTTGGGCTCTCCATCGTGGGCCTACACCGGGCTTCTTCTCCATGGATCCTCCCTGGGCCATCTGATGGCAACCTCCATGGGCCTCCAACACCTTGGGCTTGTCTTCTCTTGCAGCTTTTATTTACAAAAAGAAATAAAACCTCACCACTAATTCTACTCTCATTACATCATAAAATAAGAAACCCCAATTAAACATTTGGGGCAGTACATTAGGAGGGAGAGAGAAAACCTTATTATTCCAAGGCAACTAGAAGAGAGACAGAGAGGAAAATAAAGAGGCACACAGGCCACAACCCAACACATAAATGTAAATAAACCATACATGCGGTCTAGGGGCTTTGTGATCATCCTTTGTCAAATCAATTAACGCAAATAGCACAAATACATATCTCATGTAAAACATGCTATTCAAACATCCATGATAATCCATACCATAAAATAAATGTAGAAATTACATGTAAATATTCACACCAAACATTGGATAATAGTGCAACCTAAGCTCAACGATTTTTATTGGAAAAACCTTTTCCATAATTAACAAGGCAATATTAATTCTATGAAATATAAAATCTCAACCAAAATTAAAATGGCCAAGTTAATTAATTCAGAAAAAATTCCCAAAATTATACAGAAAAATCAGATTTTCTGAAACACAAAAATCAATAATTCAAGAATATGCCCATTTATTCAAGAATTCCAAAAATCCAACAATTTGTGCAATATTATACATGTCAAGATCTACTCATACTCAAGCCATAAAATAACCATGATGTCCAACATCATAAAACGCAGAAATTATTCCGAAATTTCACATATGAATTTTGATCATTGGTGCAACCATTGCAAAAATTAAATCTTGTTAGGAAACCCTTTCCTCATCAACCAAGCAATATTTATTTTAGGAAATTTCAAATCTCAAAAATAAATATTCTAAGTCAACGGGTTCAGAATAATGCAGAAAATATCATAAAAATAATTCAGTAAAAACATTTTTTAAAAACGAGCCAAAAACGGGAGAGAAATGGAAAACGGCACAGCCGGCCGGCCCAGGCGTGCGCGCGCGAGCGCAGGCGCCTCTGCCTGCCTGCGCGCGCGCTGTCCGCGCAAGCTGGGCGCGCTGGCCGGGCGCGCGCAGGCACGCGCCCCTGTGCGCGCGGCCAGCGTGCTGCTGCTGCCGGTCCGCCGTTGTTCACTCTTTTTCGACTTTTCATGTAATTTTTCTGAACCACAAGATAAATTCAATCCTAGAACATGTATTACAACATTCAACAAAACCAAGATCCAAATCCCATGCAAAATTAAACGTCAATAAATATCTACGATAAACATGCTATAAACGTAAATTAAAATACGTTTATCATGCTTAAACGCACATAGCACATAGAATTCTAGGCCTATACACCGAACCGGGCTCTGATACCACTGAAAGGTTGTGTGGATCGGCCCGGGAGATTAACGCGAATAGCGGAAGCGCGAAATAGTGCGTAATAAAAGATTACAAAGCATAATTAAATGGAATATAAATCATGCATAACGTACATAAATGAATCAAGGGGTGTGCCCTTGATTTTCCCGGGTGTTCGGTGTATCTCATGTTCAATAAAACACAACATGGAGGCCATAGAATTGAAACCGAAAAATGAAATTAAAGAACCTACCCGGTTGTAGTTTTCTCTTCGTTCGGCTACATGCATTGTTCTCCGTTTTGCACCAAGATCTCAAGAAGAGACCCTCTAAATCATCTCTCTCGCTCCACCGGAAAGCAAACAACCCTTGTGCTAGCAAGAAATTATTTGGGGAGAAGAGACATCGATACACGCTATGAATTAACGCAATCAATGTCTCTTATGTTCTTAACTTGAATAAATCAAGAAGAATAAAGTAGTATTCTTGGAGAGAAGAAAGAGGGGTGGACGAAAATTGGAGAGAGATGAGAGATGAGAATTGTAGAGAATACTAGGTGTGAGTGTGTGTTTTTTTTGAGTATTTATAGAAGATGGAATTTCCTATTCCTTCTCAAACTCTTCCAAAGAGACACACTTTGACTAGGATTTTGACCTAGTCAAATCCTAGTCAAATTAGGCTTTGATTAAGTCAAATTAATCATGGCCCTTCATCTCATCATTCTCTAGATCAAATCTTGTCCATCCATTTTGATGGGCTTTATGGAATGGGCCTATTTAATTCTAAATTAAATATTCCCATGGACTTTATATTAAATCATATTTAATATACTAAGCCCATTAATTAATTAATGGAAATGACTTATTTAATTCTAAATTAAATAGTCCCATGGACTTTATATTAAATCCTATTTAATATACCAAGCCCATTAATTAATTCCATAGACTGGGATTATTTAATTCTAAATTAAATAGTCCCATGGACTTTATATTAAATTCTATTTAATATACCAAGCCCACTAATTAATTAATTCACCCTTTTAATCTAATTAAAAGGAAAGCCCATGCTTTATAAAATTCATAAATCTAATTTATGAATTCAAGCCCGATTATCCCAAATAATCCATCGAGGCTTAAATCTCCAAGAAGTATAACTTAATTCCATTAAATTAAACCTTCTCCCGGAATTAATTCCAAATTAATTCCCTTTCATTTGGTGTAGCGGGTGTGACTCTTTAGGTTCACCTTTCAGCTAGACTTGGACCTACTTTTTGTTATTTCATAACCAAAGTAGTCCGTTACCATGGGTGGCCATCTAGGAACGGTCCATGGCACTAGAGACTAGGTGAATTTATGGTGTGAAAATTCAGGCTCCGAGTTATACGCAGGTGCGGTCCTAGCGACGCTCGATACGTACGGGTACGGTTCTACTGTCGCCTGTCTCCCGGCCTTTAGTCTAGGGGTCGGTTCCCATCCTTGACTAGGCAACTATGCATAATGCTCGAGATAGGTTTAACTCGACGTAGGAAATCCGTTCCCACTACATCAGGTGCTATGGCCATAGACTTTGTGAGTCTAAACCATCTCCGAGCGCATAGGAGATCTTGCTGTCATATCCTTTGACAGGGGACAGATCCTATCTTGGAATTCACCGTTCTTACATACTCCGACTGCACTGGACGAGGCTTATAATGACCATGTAATATAACCGGTCAAATTTCACCATATCCAAGATACAACCTTAGTATGTAGGGGACTGCCGTGATCCTCAAGTCCGAGAACTAATCCCGTACTATCGGAACAAGGAATACGAGTCATACCGACCAAGCCCGAGTGGATTCCATATGATGATTCCCGCGAGTCACCTCAGTCGGCCGCTCCCCAGCAGGCCGACACACTAACACTGCTTAGACGATCCTCGTCACCCGTCGATGAAACACGACAGCAGATGCTTAGTGCAAGTCTCAAATGGATTCTCGATGCCCTGTCTCGAGATTCCTTTGACTTGGAGTATTTCAGACTGATTCGGCGAAACTGATTTCATGAACCTACCTCCAAGCGTAGTTCCAATTTCCCGAAATGTTATTTCAGTCTGTGGGCGTTTGTTGTGACATCGTAACGATGCAAGCAGTAAGTACAACAAACTCATGCCTATGAATCCTTACTACATTCATTAACATAATATTACTTGTTCACAGATTGACGAATGGTTCTCAGAACAGCCAATACCATTGACTTTCTGGTCACCTATTCTAACAATCTCCCACTTGACCAATAAGTCAATTACCCACTTTGTTCAGAATCCTCTGAGTATGAGTAATCTACGACACCGACTAAGGTATTTTGAGTCCACTTATATTTCCTTGCGAAGCAATACGGTATAACCGTGTTACCTCTATCCACCATTGCCTCATAGAGATGGTGACTCGCGGGAATCGTCATATGGAAGCCACTCGGGCTTGGTCAGTATGACTTGTATTCCCGATTCCGATAGTACGGGATTAGTCCTCGGACTTGAGGATCGCGGCAGTCCCCTACATACTAAGGCTGTATCTTGGATATGGTGAAATTTGACCGGTTAAATTACATGGTCATCATAAGCCTCTTCCAGTGCAGTCGGAGTATGTTAGAATGGTGAATTCCAAGATAGGATCTGTCCCTTGTCAAAGGATATGACAACAAGATCTCCTATGCGCTCGGAGATGGTTTAGACTCACAAAGTCTATGGCCATAGCACTTGATGTAGTGGGAAAGGATTCCCTACGTCGAGTTAAACCTATCTCGAGCATTATGCATAGTTGCCTAGTCAAGGATGGGAACCGACCCCTAGACTAAAGGCCGGGAAACAGGCGACAGTAGGACCGTACCCGTACGTATCGAGCGTTGGTAGGACCGCACCTGCGTATAACTCGGAGCCTAAATGTTCACACCATAAATTCACCTAGTCTCTAGTGCCATGGACCGTTGCTAGATGGCCACCCATGGTAACGGACTACTTTGGTTATGAAATAACAAGAAGTAGGTCCAAGTTTAGCTGAAAGGTGAACCTAAAGAGTCACACCCGCTACACCAAATGAAAGGGAATTAATTTGGAATTAATTTCTGGAGAAGGTTTAATCTAATGGAATTAAATTATACTTCTTGGAGATTCAAGCCTCGATGAATTATTTGGAATAATCGGGCTTGAGTTCATAAATTAGATTTATGAATTTTATAAAGCATGGGCTTTCCTTTTAATTAGATTAAAAGGGTGAATTAATTAATTAGTGGGCTTGGTATATTAAATAGGATTTAATATAAAGTCCATGGGACTATTTAATTTAGAATTAAATAATCCCATTCTATGGAATTAATTAATGGGATTGATATATTACATAGAATTTAATATAAAGTTCATGGGACTATTTAATTTAGAATTAAATAAGTCCTTTCCATTAATTAATTAATGGGCTTAGTATATTAAATATGATTTAATATAAAAGTCCATGGGAATATTTAATTTAGAATTAAATAGGCCCATTCCATAAAGCCCATCAAAATGGATGGACAAGATTTGATCTAGAGAATGATGAGATGAAGGGCCATGATTAATTTGACTTAATCAAAGCCTAATTTGACTAGGATTTGACTAGGTCAAAATCCTAGTCAAAGGGTGTCTCTTTGGAAGAGTTTGAGAAGGAATAGGAAATTCCATCTTCTATAAATACTCAAAAAAACACACACTTACACCTAGTATTCTCTACAACTCTCATCTCTCATCTCCCTCAAATTTTCGTCCATCCCCTTCTTTTCTCTCCAAGAATTATACTTTGTTCTTCTTGATTTATTCAAGTTAAGAACATAAGAGACATTGATTGCGTTAATTCATAGCGTGTATCGATGTCTCTTCTCCCCAAATAATTTCTTGCTAGCACAAGGGTTGTTTGCTTTCCGGTAGAGCGAGTGAGATGATTTAGAGGGTCTCTTCTTGAGATCTTGGTGCGAAACGGGGAACAATGCATGTAGCCGAACGAAGACAAAACTACAACCGGGTAGGTTCTTTAATTATGGTTTTCATTTCTAATTTTATGGCCTCCATGTTGTGTTTTATTGAACATGAGATACACCGAACGCCTGGGAGAATCAAGGGCACACCCCTTGATTCGTTTATGTATATTATGCATGATTTAAATTCCATTTAATTATGCTTTGTAATTTTTATTACGCACTATTTCGCGCTTCCGCTATTCGCGTTAATCTCCCGGGCCGATCCACACTATCTTTCAGTGGTATCAGAGCCCGGTTCGGTGTATAGGCCTAGAATTCTATGTTCTATGTGCGTTTAAGCATGATAAACGTGTTTTAATTTACGTTTATAACATGTTTATCGTAGATATTTATTGGCGTTTAATTTTGCATGGGATTTTGGATCTTGGTTTTCTTGAATATGTATATACATGTTCTAGGGTTTAATTTATCTTGTGGTTCAGAAAAATTGCATGAAAAGTCGAAAAGGAGTGAAAAACGACGAACCGGCAGCAGCAGCACGCTGGCCGCGCGTGCAGGCAGGGGCCTGAGCGCGCCCGGCCAGCGCGCCCAGCGTGCGCGGACAGCGCGCGTTGTGCCGGCCGCGCTCGCGGCGCGCGCGCAGGCATGGGCGCCTGCGCGCGTGCGTGTGCGCGCAGGCAGAAGAGCCTGCGCGCGCGCGCGCCTGACCGGCCGGCTGTGCCGTTTTCCGTTTCTCTCCCGTTTTTGGCTCGTTTTTCAAAACTGTTTTTACTGAATTATTTTTATGATATTTTCTGCATTATTCTGAACCCGTTGACTTAGAATATTTATTTTTTGAGATTTAGAATTTCCTAAAATAAATATTATTTGGTTGATGATCAAAATTCATATGTGAAATTTCGCAATAATTTCTGCGTTTTATGATGTTGGACATCATGGTTATTTTATGGTTTGAGCATGAGTAGATCTTACCATGTATTAATATTGCACATTTGTTGGATTTTGGAATAAATGGCATATTCTTGAATTGTTGATTTTTGTGTTTCAGAAAAAAAAAAATTGATTGTTCTGTATAATTCTGGGAATTTTTCTGAATTAATTAACTTGGGGGCATTTTAATTTTGGTTGAGATTTAATATTTCATAGAATTAATATTGCCTTGTTAATTATGGAAAAGGTTTTTCCAACAAAAATCATTGTGCATAGGTTGCGCTATTATCCAATGTTTGGTGTGAATATTTTACATGTAGTTTCTGCATTGATTTTATGGTATGGATTATCATGGATGTTGGTATAGCATATTTTACGTGGGATATGTATTTGTGCTATTTGTGTTAATTGATTTGACAAAGGATGATCACAAAGCCCCTAGACCGCATGTATGGTTTATTTATATTTATTTGTTGGGTTGTGGCCTGTGTGCCTCTTTATTTTCCTCTCTGTCTCTCTTCTAGTTGCCTTGGAATAATAAAGCTTTATCTCTCCCTCCTAATGTACTCCCCCCAAATGTTTAATTGGGGTTTTTTATTTTATGATGTAGTGAGAGTAGAATTAGTGGTGAGGTTTTATTTTTTGTAAATAAAAGCTGCAAGAGAAGACAAGCCCAAGGTGTTGGAGGCCCATGGAGGTTGCCATCAGATGGCCCACGGAGGATCCATGGAGAAGAAGCCCGGTGTAGGCCCACGATGGAGAGCCCAAGAAGATACATAGGACTTACAAGGCCCATTGCATGTAATGGGTTATTGAAACTTGTAATAGCATAGGGCCTACCCTTAGATTGACCATAGATCCACTGCGGGCTCAGTGGGTCGCATAGGTTTGGGCTTGTAATCATCCTACAGGGGCGTGCTAGGCTTTATTTTGCATGCGATACGTATTATATGCTTATGATTATTCTATATGCTTTATGTATGGTTACATTCACGCTTAGAATATTTCTGCCATAACGCATGCAATGCAATACTTTATATGTGATGAGGTCTCGTTCTATCAAAACTCTCACTTGGTTGAACCAAGTTAAATATAGACCCTTAATAAATGGACTAGGACTCTGGGAGTCTGTCCAAGCCTTCCATCCATGGCAAAAGTGAGGAAGATCTTTTAGGTCGATAGCGTGGTCTCACGAGTCGTGGCACGACTATCGTGCTTAAAAGAAGCTGCACTTTGTCATGAACGATGAGTAGACTGCTGTTACCTGTCTCACGAGTCGTGGAGGTAGTAGTGAGTCCATGAATCGGTTGATTGGCTCGGGTCTAACGCCCGAATAACGTGATTCGCTTGGAGTCCTCGGAATCACGTGAAAGGGTGAGGCAATTATTTGGGAATCTCGTGGAATGAGAATGGTATGGAATACCTCCCACGGGTTCTTTTCCCATGCGAATCGTAAAAGCGGGGTATGGGGGAGATCGTTGTGGATCCTGAGCCCACTAGGAAAAGGATTTCCCGAAAACAACGTTTGAGAGTGCCGTGTTTTCGTAGAAATAGTGGGAGAGGTTAAGGACTAAAGACCGAGACTTAACCAAAATATTACTTCATTCTGCTTAATATTTTCTGTTTTATATATTTGTGAATGTCTCAGAATCCACCAAACACATTACTAAGAGGCTTATTAAAAGGGAACCAATTACACGGATTGACTGCGAAATCTTAAGATGGTCTTAGATTTCTAGAACCTTAACTCATATACCGGAATGAGGACGTTCCTCAGCCCTTGCGGAGGGGTCAACAACTAAGGTAACGCTTGGCGTTCAAAAGTTGAAGGATGACCACTGGCAAGTAGGATATAATGATGTTGGCTCAAACTATGCTTCGTTTGCATCATGTCTATATGGTCTTGGACCAGCATGTGGGGTAAAATGCAACGAAGGCATGTTTGGAGCTAAGATGACGGAAGGGATGTCGGTACAAAGAACATGGAGTGATGATGCAATCCCTAGTGGAGAAGCTCAAAAGACCTCCACGTCAGTCTTGAAAAGGAGACGTACATTGACATGATCCCTCAGTCTCTTCCTCCCTCCTACGAACCATTAATTATCAAAATGAATGAGCTTAGAAAAGATCTTCATAGGTTGGTAATTATGTTGGTCTAGTACGAAGGAACGATTGCAAAATCTGCACCGTCGGTACTAGTAGGAGAGGCTTCAACCTCCATAGCGAAAGGCAAGGGTGCCAGACGCTAAAAGAGGAAGAAGGGTAAGGTGATATCAACTATCAAGTGTTGTTCCTGTTAGAATATGTGACCATGTAAGCCAATTTTGGCAGGAATATGTAACCTATGTCTAGACAATTCTTTGGTATTTGATAAAACATTTATGAATAAAGAAGTGAAAATTCAAATGGCAATACTTTGTTTACGTTCACTTATCTGCATTTACATTTCTGTTCACTACGCAAACAAAGCCCACGGACTGAGAAACGATTTCGGCGACTGGGACTACGCTTGGAGGTAGGTCCATGAAATCAGTCTCGTCGAATCAGTCCGGAAATCTCCAAGTCAAGGAATCCCGAAAATGGGTACCGGGATTCCCTTTGAGACTTGCACTAAGCATCTGCTGTCGTATTTCATCGACGGGTGATGAAGGTCGTCTAAGCAGTGTTAGTGGGTCAGCGTGCTAGGAAGCAGCTGACTGAGGTGACTCGTGGGAACCGTCTTACGGAGGACCTTGAGTATGGTCAGCAAGGTATGACGTGTATTCCCGGTTCCAACGGTACAGGCCAAGTCCTTTGACTTGAGGAACTGCTAAGTTTACCTGTGCATCAGGTCTGTATCTTAGATATGGTGAGAGATTGCCAAAATACTCTTGAGTAGTCATAAGCCATGTCTAGTGCAGCTCGGGTGTACAAAGTGACAGTAGTTTCCAAGAAAGGATCTGTCTCCTGTCAAAAAGGTGTTGACAGTTGAGTCTCATGTATGCTCTGTGTCTTGTCCCTGAAATCTGTGGCCACAGTAACTGAACAGAAGGGAAAGGTTTCCCTTGCAGCGTTTAGTAAGGACAGACCGACACTTAGGTCCAAAATGGTACCTGCATTTTCCGTGCCCTAGACCCTAAGTGATGAGACCGAAGACAGAAGGACAAGTGTATTGTTAGAGCCTAAATGTTCATCCCCGAATATTTCACCTAGTCTCTAGTGCCATGAACCGTTGCTAGATGGCCACCCATGGTAACGGGCGGATTCTAGGAATCCGACCAAGTCTAGCTGAATGGTGAACCTAAAGAGTCACACACCATCCACACACACTTAATATTTAATTTGGAATTAAATATTGGAGTAAAGGAATGATTAAATTAGATTTAATCGGGTCCTATATTTTCTTGGAGAAATTAATTCCTTCTATTTGATAAAGGGAATTGAATTAATAAATAGGATTTATTAAAAGGGTTGATTTAATGGGCTTAGAATAAATAATAATATTTATTTATTATATTATATTTATTCTTTTGGCCTTTTGGAATATTTAATAGGATTTAAATATTCCATTAAATTAAAATCAACGGTCGAGATGGAAAGGGGAGATGGAAGGCTAGGATTCGTTTGACTAGGTCAAACACTAGTTTGACTAGGACTTTGACTAGGTCAAAATCCTAGTCAAATTAGGTTACTTAGAGTTTGAGTTTAAAGAGGATTAAACTCTTCCTCTATATAAACCCCTAGCTTCCAACATTTAAGGGATGATGATTCTTGAAAAACACACACAACACACACTCTCCCTCTCCTACCTCTCGTCCGCCCCCTCTCTCTTTCTCTAGCAAGAAAATATTTTTCTTAGTTCCTTTTGTTCTTGGAACATCAAGAACTTAGACGAACCAATACCGTTAATTGATAACGAGTTATTGATTCGTCCACTCCAAAAATAATACTTGTTCGTTGCTAGCACGACGTGCGAGATACGTGGGTTGATCGTGTGTCACAATTTGGAGGATCTCAAGAACGAGGTCTTGGTGCAAAACGGGGAACAACGCGAGTAGCAGTTGAAGACGAAAACGACAACGGGTAGGTCTCGTTTAAGATTTTCGTCCCTCTTTATTTTTTAACTCTATGGCCTCCATGATTTATTTAACTGTTTTATGATCATGAGATACACCGAACGCCCGGGAACATCAAGGGCACACCCCTTGAGCGTGTTCTTTAAATTAAAAGCATGCCTCTTATTTTAATATGTTTATTTTTACTGCGCTTCCGCATTCGCGCAATTCCCGGGACGATCCACCGGATTTTCTTTTCACTATCGCCCCGTTGTTATCATGAAAGATAATTACAGGCTTAGCAATGCTAGGTACTACATCCAACCCTTGGATGTAGCTCATCAACCAAACCACTCCTTAGCAGCTTCCAAAGCCGCTATGTATTCAAAACTCTATGGTGGAGTCCGTTGTGGTAGCCTATTTGGAACTCTTCCAAGTAACCACGCCACCATTTAGTCTAAATACAAAACCATACTGAGACTTGGCATCATCGTCATTCGACTGGAAGCTAGCGTCGCTATAGCCTTCCAGTATCAACCCTCCACCGCCGTAGATCAAGAACATGTCCTTAGTCCTTTTCAGGTACTTTTGGATAGTCTTGACTGCACTCCAATGATATCGGCTAGTTACGCTCAAAGCGAAAGCCACATCAGGTCTAGTGCACTGAACAGCATACTGTATGCCGCCTACGGCTGAAGCATAGGGGATGTCCAACATCCTTTTAAGCTCCTCATCAGTCTTAGGAGACTGCTTCTTGGATATCTTAATTCCATGCCTCATAGGAAGGAATCCTCGTTTTGAGTTCTCCATCTTGGATCTCTTCAAGACTTTCTCAATCTACGAGGACTGGGCCATTCCTAACATCCTTCTAGATCTATCCCTGTAGATCTTGATGCCAAGGATGTAGGATGCCTCGCCCATATCCTTCATGGAGAATTGCATTGACAGCCAAGCTTTAGTGGTACCCAACATCTTAGCATCATTCCCAATGAGCAAGATGTCATCCACGTAAAGCACCAGAAACGCAACTGGGCTCCCACTGATCTTCTTGTATACACAAGGATCGGACTCGTTCTTGATGAAATCATATCCCCGTATGACTTCATCAAAATGTATGTTCCAGCTTCGGGTTTAACCCCTTTTGGTGGATCTGCTAGGGTCCAAACCTTGTTTGTACCCATCGAGTCCATCTCGGATTTCATGGCCTCAAGCCACTTGTCCGAATCGATGTCCGACATCGCTTCTCCGTACGTCTTTGGATCATTATCCAACTGACTGGTCAGGCCCAGAAATGCATACCTATCAGGTGCATGGGATACTCTGGCCGACCTACGGAGGACTGGAACAATATCAGTGGGAACTTCAGGCTCAGATGTCACTGCCGCCTCTTGGGGTTCCTCACTTGATTCCTCAAGGAGCACCTCATCGTGTCGACTATCCGATGGAAAACCTTTTTCCAAGAACACTGCGTTTCGCGAGACAAAAACCTTTTGCTCGGAGGGATCATAGAAATAATACCCCGCAGTTTCTCTCGGATAGCCGATGAACCTGCATAAACTAGACCTCGAGTCCAGTTTATCTCCCACAATCTCTTGACATATGCGGGGCAACCCCACACTTTCAAGTATTTGTAGGAGGCAGGCTTACCATGCCATATCTCATATGGCGTCTGGGATACCCTTTTTAGATGGCGCCAAGTTCAAAACTTTGGCCGCCGTCTCAAGAGCGTATCCCCAGAAGGAAAGGGGTAGTTCGGTAAAACTCATCATGGATCGGACCATGTCCAACAAGGTCCAATTCCTCCTTTCAGACACACCATTAAGCTGCGGTGTTCCAGGAGGGGTCCACTGAGAGAGAATCCCATTCTCTTTTAGATAATCAGTAAACTCACCACTGAAATACTCTCCACCTCGGTCCGACCGAAGGGCTTTGATCTTTCGACCGGTTTGGTTCTCTACTTCAAGTCTGTATTCCTTAAACCTTCCAAAGGCTTCAGACTTGTACCTCATCAGGTAAACATAATCATACCGTGAGTGATCATCGGTAAAGGTTATGAAGTACGAGTACCCACCTCTAGTCTGAGTATTTAGTGGACCACAGACATCTGTATGGATCAAATCCAACAGACCACTGGCTAGCGTACTTTGTTCAACAAAGGGTTTCTTGGTCATCTTTCCCTTTAGACAGGATTCGCAGGTCGGTAGGTTGTCCAAATCGTCTATTTCTAGAATCTTTGAGTCCACCAACCTTCTTATCCTATCTTTAGAGATATGACCTAACCTCGCATGCCATATCTGTGCGTTATTATGATCATCACGTTTTCGTTTGTGTTCTGCAGTCATAATCCAATTAGACTGTTGAAGTATGTACAGACCGTTGACCAATGTACCAAGCAAATGAGAAATACCATCTTTGATAATGAAAAAACCGTTTTTATTGATTGTAAATTCATATCCCTCCTTATCAAGGACCGGGATGGAAACAATGTTTTTAATCATGCTAGGTACATAGAAGCAGTCGTTCAGTACAATCCTAACATGACTACTAATGACTAACTCTAGTGATCCTACGGCCTCCGCAGCAACGACCTTGCCATCGCCTAGCCTCAGGATCATCTGATCCTTGGTTAGCCTTCTGCTTCTTTGCAGTGCCTGCAAATCATTGCAGATGTGCGCACCACACCCGGTATCCAATACCCATGAAGCAGAATTAGTAATCATATTAACTTCAACCACAAACACACCTGGGTTGGAGACGAGTTGTGGGCACTCCCTCTTCCAATGCCCTTTCCCTTGGCAATGTATGCAGACATCATTTGCCTTGGACCGCTGAGAACCACGGGCCTTCCCTTTCCCTTTGCTCGGTCCAACCGGAGCAACAGGGATGCCCGGAGCGCGAGCAGGGGCCGCAACCGTCTTCCCTTTGCCCTTCTTCCTCTTCCAGCGTCCGGCCCTCTTGCCATTCGCCTTGGAGGTCGAAGCCTCTCCTATCAATACCGCCGGCGCCGACCTGTGGGTCGTTGCCTCGTATTGGACCAGCATGTTGATCAACTCATGAATAGACTTCTCAAGTCCGTTCATGTTGTAGTTTACAACAAACGGGTCATAGGATGGAGGAAGCGACTGGAGGATCACGTCAATGTACGTGTCATTGTTAAGCCCAACTTTAAGGTCCTCGAGTTTCTCCACTAGGGAGAGCATCTTGACCCCATGACTTTGTACAGACGCTCCTTCAGCAAGCTTGGTGCCAAAGAATACTTTTGTGGCGGCATATCTAATATGCCTATCCGGAACCGCATAAACCTCGTTCATGCGGAGCATTATGGCGGAGACGTTGTCCAGTCTCTCATACTGCTTCTGGATGTCGTTAGACATCGAAGCCAGTATGATACTGCGTACTTTCCGGTTGTCCTCATGCCATTTCTCGAACGTCAAACGTTCTTCAGGCGTGGACCCCTCCGGTAAGTTGCTCGGTGGCGGCTTGTCCAAGACGTAGCCTTGGTTCTCGAAACCGAGGACAATCCTCAGGTTTCTGAGCCAGTCCGAGTAGTTCGTTCCGTTGAATTTGTTAGTCTCAAGAATCATGGTTAACGGGTTCTTAGACATATCTACATTAATGAAAATGTAAAGCAGAAATTAGCAAATGATTGTAATATTATTATTCAAGTTGAAGACTTGGTCTTTTAGTCTTTAACCCTCCCACTATTTATACGAAAGTCCACCACTCTCAAGCGGAGTTTCGGGAAACTATTTCCTAGTGGGCTTGGGATCCACAAGCGTAATCTCCATGCCCCGCTTTTACGATTCACATGAAGAAGACCTTGTGGGAGATATCCAATATCATTCTCATCCAATGAGATTCCCAAGATATTTTTACCTCACCTATTCGCATGGTTCCGAGGACTCCAAGCAAACCATGTTACTTAGTGTTAGGCCCGACCCATCAACCAAATCATACCTCAAACTGTCGCCCCCCACGACTCGTGAGACAGGGAAACAGCGAGCGCAGTCTTTTTGTTCACAACAATAGTGCAGCTTTCCCCTAGTCCAAGTGTGCCACGACTCGTGAGACCACACTTGGGTAGTGGTAGCTTCCTCACCACATTGCTGTGGATGGAAGGCTCGGACAGACCAAAATACCATTTTGATCCAAGTCCGTTCTGGGCCTAATATTTAATTTGGTCCAACCAAATGAGAGTTTGTGTATGACCGAGACCTCATCACATTATTGTGTTTTAGCATGCATAAATATCCAATATTTAAAGCGATAAATAAATACGCCGCATGCAGAAAACATAGCATACCCCTGTTAGGATGATCACAAGCCCAACCTATGCGACCCACTGAGCCCGCAGTGAGTCTATGGTCTGTCTAGGGTGGTCCTAAATTATTACAATAGTAATATACCCATTGTCATTCCAATGGGCCTTGTAGTGCTCTTGTTTCATGCATTGATGCTCCTCCTTGGGGTCTCCGACTCCAATTTCTTGTTAAAATTGAAACCTCACCAATCCTATCTACTCTCATTACAACTGAAAGTAATACATCGGTAATAAAGAAAACAAGCCTTAACTGAAAGGAATTGTGGATCGTCCCGGGAAAAGCGCGAATGCGGAAGCGCGGTATAATTAAAAAATAAATGCGGAATTTAAACATGCTTTTAAATTAAAACACGTTTCAAAGGGTGTGCCTTTGAAATTTCCCGGGCGTTCGGTGTATCTCATGAACGAATAACATAAAATAAATCATGGAGGCCATAGGGTTGGAAAATAAAAGAGGACGAAAATCATAAACGAGACCTACCCGTTGTCGTTTTCGTCTTCAACGGCTACACGCGTTGTTCCCCGTTTTGCACCAAGATCTCGTTCTTGAGACCCTCCAAATCGTGACACACGATCCACCCACGTATCTTGTACGTCGTGCTAGCAACGAACAAGTTAATATGTTGGAGTGGATGAATCAACAACACGTTATGAATTAACGGTGTTGATTCATCAAGTTCTAATGTTCCAAGAACAAGAGAACAAAGAAAATAATTTTCTTTGGAGAGAGAGAGAGGCGAACGAGAGATGAGAGGGAGAGATCCGTGTGTGTGTGTTGTAGTGTGTGTGTTGGAGATTCATCATCCTTCAACTTGTAGGATGCTAGGGGTTTATATAGAAGAGGAGTTTAATCCTCTTTAAACTCTTCTTTTAAGAACTCTAATTTGACTAGGATTTTGACCTAGTCAAAACAATCCTAGCCATCCATCTCTCCCATTGATCTCAACCGTTGATTTAATTTAATTTAATGGAATATTTAAAACCTATTTAAATATTTCCAAGAGGCTAAAATAAATATAAATATTATTTAAGCCCATTAAATAAATCCCTTTGATAAATCTAATTTATCAATTTAATTCCTTATATCTAATAGAAGGAATTATTTCTCCAAGAAAAATAAAGGACCTGATTAAATCCAATTTAATCATTCCTTCACTCCAATATTTAATTCCTAATTAAATATCTAAATGTGTGTGGATAGTGTGTGACTCTTTAGGTTCACCTTTCAGCTAGACTTGGTCGGATTCCTAGAATCCTTCCGTTACCATGGGTGGCCATCTAGCAACGGTCCATGGCACTAGAGACTAGGTGAAATATTCAGGGATGAACATTTAGGCTCTAACAGTACACTTGTCCTTCTGTCTTCGGTCTCATCACTTAGAATCTAGGGCATGGAAAATGCAGGTACCCATTTTGGACCTAAGTGTTGGTCTGTCCTCACTAAACGCCGCAAGGGAATCCTTCCCTTCTGTTCAGTCACTGTGGCCACAGTTTTAGGGACAAGACCTAGAGTATACATGAGACTCAACTGCCAAAACCTATTGACAGGAGACAGATCCTTTCTTGGAAACTACTGTCACTTTGCACACCAGAACTGCACTAGACATGGCTTATGACTACCAAAGAGAATTCTGGCAATCTCTCACCATATCTAAGATACAGCTCTGATGTACAGGTAAACTCAGCAATTCCTCAAGTCAAAGGACTTGACCTGTACCGTTGGAACCGGGAATACACGTCATACCTTGCTGACCATACTCAAGGTCCTCCGTAAGACGGTTCCCGCGAGTCACCTCAGTCAGCTGCGTCCTCGCATGCTAACCCACTAACACTGCTTAGACGACCCTCGTCACCCGTCGATGAAACACGACAGCAGGTGCTTAGTGCAAGTCTCAAATGGAATCCCGGTACCCATTTTCGGGATTCCTTGACTTGGAGATTTCCGGACTGATTCGGGAAGACTGATTCCATGGACCTACCTCCAAGCGTAGTCCCAGTCCCCGAAATTGATTCTCAGTCCGTGGGCTTTGTTTGCGTAGTGAACAGATATAGAAAAGTGAACACAAACAAAGTAATGCCAAATGAAATTCACTTCTTTATTCATCAATGATTTATCAAACACCCATAATTGTCTAGACATAGGTTACATATACCCGCCAAAAATTGGCTTACATGGTCACCTATTCTAACAATCTCCCACTTGACCTTTAAAGCCAATCACCCATATGCCTAATCCCCATCTTCTCAAGATGTTGCGTATGAGCACTCTGCGACATAGGCTTTGTCAGCGGGTCTGCTGTGTTGTCTGCTGAGTTGACTCGGTCCATCCGAACGTCACCTCTTCCTACCATTTCTCTAAGAAGATGGTAGCGTCTAAGAATGTGTTTGGAACGGTGATGAGATCTCGGTTCCTTTGCTTGCGCTATTGCACCGTTGTTATCACAGAAGATGACAACGGGCTCGGCGATGCTAGGCACCACACCCAACTCTTGGATGTAGTTTCTCATCCAAACCGCTTCCTTAGCAGCTTCTGAAGCTGCTATGTATTCAGCCTCAGTGGTGGAGTCAGCAATGGTTGCTTGCTTGGAACTTTTCCAAGCCACTACTCCTCCGTTGAGTTTGAATACATATCCCAATTGAGACTTGGCATCATCGTCATCAGACTGGAAGCTAGCGTCGCTAAAGCCTTCCAGAATAAGTTCTCCATTGCCATAGACCAAGAACATTTCCTTAGTCCTCCTAAGGTACTTAAGGATGCCCTTAACGGCATTCAAATGTGCCTCTCCTGCACAGGACTGATATCTGCTTGTCACGCTCAAAGCGTATGCAATGTCAGGCCTGGTGCAATGGACCGCATATTGGATGCTACCTACGGCAGAAGCATAGGGGATGACTTTCATCTTTTCAAGTTCCTCATCAGTCTGCGGGGACTGCTTCTTGGATAACTTGATCCCATGCCTCATTGGAAGGAATCCTCGTTCGGAGTTGTCCATTCGATATCTTTTTAGGACTTTCTCCATATACGAGTTTTGGGTGAGCCCTAACATCCTTTTAGATCTGTCCCTGACAATCTGGATGCCTAGGATGTAGGAGGCTTCACCCAAGTCCTTCATGGAAAACTTGGTTGACAACCATGCTTTTGTGTTTCCTAACATTCTGACGTCATTACCAATGAGCAGAATGTCATCCACGTAAAGCACTAGGAACACTATAGAGCTCCCACTGACCTTCTTGTATACACAAGGGTCGGATTCGTTTTTGATGAAGTCATATCCCCGTATTACTTCATCAAATCGAATGTTCCAACTTCGGGATGCTTGTTTGAGGCCATAGATGGACTTCTGGAGACGACAGACCTTCTGTTCTTCTCCAGTGACCGTGAAACCCTCCGGCTGATCCATATAGATCTCTTCTTCAACGAAACCGTTGAGGAAGGCCGTTTTCACGTCCATCTGCCATATTTCATAGTCATACCATGCTGCTATGGCAAGCAGGATCCGAATGGACTTAGTCATGGCTATTGGCGAGTAGGTATCCTCAAAATCGACCCCGGGTCGTTGAGTGTGTCCCTTAGCTACAAGCCTAGCCTTAAAGGTTGTGACTTCTCCATCAACGCCGAGTTTGCGCTTGTAGACCCACTTACAGCCCACTGGCTTAACACTTTTCGGTGGATCTACGAGTCTCCAAACTTGGTTCTCGCTCATGGAGTCCATTTCGGTCTTCATGGCCTCAAGCCATTTCTCGGAGTCGATGTCAGACATCGCTTCCCCGTATGTCTTAGGATCGTTATCCAGAAGATCGGTCGCACCTAGAAACCCATATCTCACTGGAGGTCTGGATTCTCTAGTGGACCTACGGAGGACGGGAACGTCAGTGGTGACTGTGGGCGCTGACTGTATCGGAGCCGGCGGTTCAGGGGCCGGGACTGGCCTTTCTTGAGGTTGTCCTTCATGCCTAGCATGTTGGACTTCTCTAGGTTGGTCGGTCCTCCGTTCATTAGTCCTGAATCCTCTTGGTGAGGTTTCCGCGGCTATTTCTGATGGCTGAGTTCCATCACTTGATTCCTCAAGGATCAGCTCATCAGGTTGGATATCCTCTGGGAAGCCTTGCTCCAAGAATACTGCATTCCTTGAAACAAATACCTTTTGTTCCAAAGGGTCATAAAAGTAATAACCCGCAGTTTCTCTAGGGTATCCAACGAACCTGCATAGGCTAGACCTGGATTCTAGCTTATCTCCCACTAACCTCTTGACGTATGCGGGGCTACCCCACACTCTCAAGTAGTTGTAGGACGCAGGCTTGCCGTGCCATATCTCATATGGCGTTTGGGTCAATGCACTGGTAGGCGCCAAATTCAACAACTTGGCTGCCGTTTCTAATGCATAACCCCAAAACGATAAGGGCAATTTGGTAAAACTCATCATGGACCGAACCATGTCCAACAGGGTTCGGTTCCTCCTTTCAGAGACGCCATTTAACTGTGGTGTTCCGGGAGGTGTCCATTCCGATATTATACCATTTTCTTTTAGATAATCTAGGAATTCGGCACTAAGGTATTCACCGCCTCGGTCTGACCGTAGGACTTTAATTTTGCAGTTGGTCTGGTTCTCCACTTCAAGCCTGAATTCTTTAAACCTCTCAAGAGCTTCAGACTTGTACCTCATCAGGTAAACATAACCGTACCGTGAATGGTCATCGGTGAAGGTTATGAAGTAGGAGAACCCACCTCGGGCCTGCGTCCTTAGTGGTCCACATACGTCTGTATGGACCAAGTCCAACAGACCTGTGGCAAGCCTGCTTTGTCCTACAAAGGGCTTTTTGGTCATTTTCCCTCTTAGACAAGACTCACAAGTTGGTAGATCACTCAAGTCCCCAACCTCTAGGTTTTTGAGTCTACCAACCTTTTCATCCTATCTTGGGATATGTGACCTAGCCTAGCGTGCCACAGACGTGCGTTCCCGTTATTATCTAATTTCCGTTTGTGTTGAGCGTTAAGAACGAAATTCGTTTGTTGCAAGATATAGAGCCCGTTATGCAATGTACCGAGTAGATGAGCAATTCCACACCTCATCAAATAAAAGCAATTTTTATTGATTCTGAACTCATAACCACTATTGTCCAACAATGGAATGGAAATGATGTTCTTAATCATACTAGGTACAAAATAAATCTGCTCTAATTCTATGCTAATGGTATCACTAATTACTAAAGTGGCGGATCCTACTGCTTCTGCCGAGATGGCCTTGCCATTTCCAAGCTTTAGGATCATGTCCCCGCTACTTAGTTTTTCTGCTTCTTTTCAGCACCTGCAAATCATTGCAAATGTGAGCTCCACAGCCGATATCCAATACCCAAGAGGCAGAATTAGTGACCATATTAACCTCAATCACATATATACCTTGGTTTGAGAAGAGTTTGGGGCACTCTCTCTTCCAATGCCCTTTCTCACGGCAGTTGATACATATGTCATATGCCTTTGACTGTTGCTTGGAGACAACCTTTCCCTTTCCTTTGCCTTTCCCCTCTTTGGCAATGGGAACACTCTGAGTGTTCGTAGCTGCTATGACGGCTTTTCCCTTCCCCTTCTTCTTTTTCCAACGTCCGGCACCCTTGCCTTTCGTCTTGGAAGTTGAAGCACCTCCAAACAATACCGAAGGCGTGGACTTCTTAGTCGTTGCCTCCTATTGCACCAACATATTGATCAACTCATGAATGCCCTTCTCAAGTGTATTCATGTTATAGTTGACGATAAATTGGTCGAAGGAGGGTGGGAGTGACTGAAGGATCACATCTATGTACGTTTCGTTATCGAGACCTGCCTTTAGGTCCTCGAGCTTTTCCACTAGGGTAAGCATTTTAACCCCATGCTCTTGTACAGAGGATCCTTCTGTCATTTTAGTTCCAAAGAACGCCTTGGTCGCGACATACCTAGTATGCCGGTCTGGGACTGCATAGCAATCCTTAAGGCGAGCCATAATGGAAGGGACATCGTCTAGCCTTTCATATTGCTTCTGAATCTCATTGGTCATCGAAGCAAGTATGATGCTGCGGACCTTCCGGTTATCCTTATGCCAAGTCTCGAACGTCTCACGTTCTTCTGGCGTGGATCCTTCCGGTAAGGTCCTAGGGAGAGGCTCGTCCATGACGTAGCCTTGGTTCTCGTAATCTAGGACTATCCTGAGATTGCGCAACCAGTCGTTGTAATTTGTTCCATTGAATTTGTTTGTCTCAAGAATGGTTGATAGTGGGTTCTTAGACATTTTAAAATCTACATTTAGAAAACAACGCGCGATCAGCAGAAAATAAAGACGGTGGTTTGATGAAATAATTAAATGCTTGGTCTTTAGTCATTTAATCCTCCCACTATTTATACGAGAACACGGTACTCTCAAACGTGATTTTCGGGAAATCTTTTCCTAGTGGGCTTGGGATCCACAGCGATTTTTCCCATACCCCGCTTTTACGATTCGCATGGAAAAGATCCTGTGGGAGGTATTCCATACCATTCTCGTTCCACGAGATTCCCAAGATTATTGCCTCACCCTTTTGCATGATCCCGAGGACTCCAAGCGAATCATGCTAATTGGGCGTTAGACCCGACCCAATCGACCGAGCCATGGACCCACTAGTACCCCCACGACTCGTGAGACAGGTAACAGCAGCCCATTTTTCGTTCATGACACAATGCAGCTTCTTTTAAGTACAATAACGTGCCACGACTCGTGAGACCACGCTATTGACCTAAAACAGCTTCCTCACTGTGCCACGGATTGGAAGGCATGGACAAACTCCTAGAGTTCATGTCCACTTTATCTAGGGTCTAATATTTCAACATTGGTCCAACCAATGTGAGAGTAGTGAATGACCGAGATCTCATAATATATCCATACATTCATCCATAATGCATAAAATAAAATCCATCCATAGCAGTTATATGATAAATAAAAGCCATTCATCCATCATAATAACCACATGCAAAATTAAAGCCTAGCACGCCCCTGTTGGATGATCACGAGCCCAAATCCTATGCGACCCACTGAGCCCGCAGTGGATCTATGGTCAATCTAGGGTTGGTCCTATACTATTACAATAATAGTAACCCAATCATCATGCTGATGGGCCTTGGTCTCTTTTTCTCTTTCTTCACTTCATGGAAAACGCCAAGGGACCTCCGGTCTGGGCTCTCCATGTGGTCCTTCCTTCTTCTCCACCAATTACAAAAAATGGAAACCTCACTCCTAGTCTACTCTCATTACATATTAAAAAGTAGAAACCCCAGCGAAAACCCGGGGGGAATACATAAGGAGGGAGGTAGAAAGCCTTATTATTCCAAGGCACTAGAAAGAGAGAGAAGGAGAAAGCAGTTAAAGAGGCACACAGGCCCAACAGAAAATTAAACCATACATCCGGTCTAGGGCTCGTGATCATCCATTTCCATCCAACACACATAATCACATGATCCAATCACATAATTACAATATACCAATAATTCATGATTTCCAATCATAATAATCCAGAACAGAAATAAATGATCATGTGCGCAACGTGTGAAAAATAAAACACAAATATTGGTAATAATAATTTTTCTCGTTTTAGGAAAACCTTTCCTCATTATTTTAAGTAAAATAACCCCGGGATTCCAAATCCAATTTATTTTACTCCTAAAATAATGTCTTTAGGAATTTAGGCAAAATTGAACCCAAAAAACGAATTTTCAGAATTAATTCAAAATTAAAACTGAAAAGTAAAATAAAAAGAATAAAATAATGCTAGGGTTTCAAGAAACCCTAGCTGCAGCACCCGCCGGCCGCCGCCACCAGCAGCAGCCGGCCGGCCGTGCGCGCAGGGCAGCAGGCCCAGCCTGCCGCCCCTGCGCGCGCGCAGGCCCCTTGCCTGCGTGCGCGCGCGCGCCTGGCCGGCAAGCGCGCTGCGCGGCCTGGTGTTCCGGCAGGGCCGTCGCGCGCGCAGGCTCCTCTGCCTCGCGCGCGTCGGCCTGCTGGTCGCCAGCCGCGAGCCTGCGCTGTGCGCAGTGCGCGCGCGCAGACGCGCACTGGGCACGCCCGCCGAGCGCGCGCGGGCTCTCCGCCCGACAGCCTTCCGCGCGCGCGCGCATGAGCGCGCCTACCGGCCGCGCGCGCGCAGACACCCTCGTCTGCCCGCGCGCGCGGCTGGAGGCGCCCCTTGCGCGCGCGCTGCCCCTGCGCGGCCGGCTGGGCGAGCGCGCGCAGGCTACCCTTGCCTGCGCGCGTCTGCCCTGCCGGCAGCGCTCGGCTGCGCGCGGCCAGCCTTCCCGGCTGGCCGGCTGTGGCGTTTCTCGTTTTCAGTTCAAATTTTCCCCCGTTTCCCATGAAAAACAGAAAAATACCAACATTTAGAATTTCACACGAATTAAAAGCAATAAAACAACATGCTTTAATAATCAAGAAAATCAAGATTTAATTAAAACATGCTCAAAACACGTTTCATGCTTAAAACGCACATAAACCCTAGGCCTATACACCGAACCGGGCTCTGATACCACTGAAAGGAATTGTGGATCGTCCCGGGAAAAGCGCGAATGCGGAAGCGCGGTATAATTAAAAAATAAATGCGGAATTTAAACATGCTTTTAAATTAAAACACGTTTCAAAGGGTGTGCCTTTGAAATTTCCCGGGCGTTCGGTGTATCTCATGAACGAATAACATAAAATAAATCATGGAGGCCATAGGGTTGGAAAATAAAAGAGGACGAAAATCATAAACGAGACCTACCCGTTGTCGTTTTCGTCTTCAACGGCTACACGCGTTGTTCCCCGTTTTGCACCAAGATCTCGTTCTTGAGACCCTCCAAATCGTGACACACGATCCACCCACGTATCTTGTACGTCGTGCTAGCAACGAACAAGTTAATATGTTGGAGTGGATGAATCAACAACACGTTATGAATTAACGGTGTTGATTCATCAAGTTCTAATGTTCCAAGAACAAGAGAACAAAGAAAATAATTTTCTTTGGAGAGAGAGAGAGAGGCGAACGAGAGATGAGAGGGAGAGATCCGTGTGTGTGTGTTGTAGTGTGTGTGTTGGAGATTCATCATCCTTCAACTTGTAGGATGCTAGGGGTTTATATAGAAGAGGAGTTTAATCCTCTTTAAACTCTTCTTTTAAGAACTCTAATTTGACTAGGATTTTGACCTAGTCAAAGTCCTAGTCAAAGTAGTGTTTTGACCTAGTCAAAACAATCCTAGCCATCCATCTCTCCCATTGATCTCAACCGTTGATTTAATTTAATTTAATGGAATATTTAAAACCTATTTAAATATTTCCAAGAGGCTAAAATAAATATAAATATTATTTAAGCCCATTAAATAAATCCCTTTGATAAATCTAATTTATCAATTTAATTCCTTATATCTAATAGAAGGAATTATTTCTCCAAGAAAAATAAAGGACCTGATTAAATCCAATTTAATCATTCCTTCACTCCAATATTTAATTCCTAATTAAATATCTAAATGTGTGTGGATAGTGTGTGACTCTTTAGGTTCACCTTTCAGCTAGACTTGGTCGGATTCCTAGAATCCTTCCGTTACCATGGGTGGCCATCTAGCAACGGTCCATGGCACTAGAGACTAGGTGAAATATTCAGGGATGAACATTTAGGCTCTAACAGTACACTTGTCCTTCTGTCTTCGGTCTCATCACTTAGAATCTAGGGCACGGAAAATGCAGGTACCCATTTTGGACCTAAGTGTTGGTCTGTCCTCACTAAACGCCGCAAGGGAATCCTTCCCTTCTGTTCAGTCACTGTGGCCACAGTTTTAGGGACAAGACCTAGAGTATACATGAGACTCAACTGCCAAAACCTATTGACAGGAGACAGATCCTTTCTTGGAAACTACTGTCACTTTGCACACCAGAACTGCACTAGACATGGCTTATGACTACCAAAGAGAATTCTGGCAATCTCTCACCATATCTAAGATACAGCTCTGATGTACAGGTAAACTCAGCAATTCCTCAAGTCAAAGGACTTGACCTGTACCGTTGGAACCGGGAATACACGTCATACCTTGCTGACCATACTCAAGGTCCTCCGTAAGACGGTTCCCGCGAGTTCATCTCAGTCAGCTGCGTCCTCGCATGCTAACCCACTAACACTGCTTAGACGACCCTCGTCACCCGTCGATGAAACACGACAGCAGGTGCTTAGTGCAAGTCTCAAATGGAATCCCGGTACCCATTTTCGGGATTCCTTGACTTGGAGATTTCCGGACTGATTCGGGAAGACTGATTCCATGGACCTACCTCCAAGCGTAGTCCCAGTCCCCGAAATTGATTCTCAGTCCGTGGGCTTTGTTTGCGTAGTGAACAGATATAGAAAAGTGAACACAAACAAAGTAATGCCAAATGAAATTCACTTCTTTATTCATCAATGATTTATCAAACACCCATAATTGTCTAGACATAGGTTACATATACCCGCCAAAAATTGGCTTACATGGTCACCTATTCTAACATTAACATCATGAGGCTGAAAATACGGGAGATGATAGTCCCAAAAGCAAGAGGCACGCAGGCCCCACCCAACAGAAATAAATAAACATTCATTCATCCATACACAAGGTCTAGGGCTTTGTGATCATCCCATGTTGATTCCATCAACTCACATAACATAATTATTCCAAATAATCATGCATAAATAACCAATGGATATTCCAAATACCCAAGTGATGTCCAACATCACAAAAGCATAAATATACAAATAATATGCAAAATTCAAATTTGAAATTTAATGGACATTTTAAACAATGCATCCAATGCATGTATTAATCCCAAATTAATTAAGCAAATTTAATTCAAAGAATAATCCAATTATCCCAAAATCAAAAATGCAAAATTAACATATTTTCAGAATATTGTGCAGAAAATACAGAAAATCGAATTTTCCGGGAAAAAGTCGAAAAACGGCACAAAACGGCCCAGCCGTTGTGCTGGCCGGCTGCCCGCGCGCACAGGGCAGCGCGCGCGCAGGCAGCAGCGGCCGGCTGCGCACTGCGTGCGCGCGCGCCTGTGCTCAGCGTCCGCGCGCATGGCGCGCGCGCAGGCGCCCGCCTGCGCGCGGCCACTGCCGGCCCGACCAAATTTTTTTTTTTTTAAAAAAACTGTTTCAGCACAATAAAATTAATATTATTCTGAAAATAAGCATGCAATTTTAGATCCAATCTAACAAAATTAAGCATGCCAAAAGTCCATTAAATCCAAACAATTGAATCATCATATTATTCATATATTTGCGTAATCTAACATGCCAATAAAGCCATTTAAAAGCAAGTAGATCATGCCAAACACATAGATCTATGCCCCTTACATCGAACTGGGCTCTGATACCACTTGAAGGACAAGCGGATTCGCCCGGGAGCGCGAGCGGAAGCGAGAAAGGCGAGAAATTGTGTGTAAATTTAAATCAAATTGAAAATACGCGAATCCCAAGGGGTGTACCCTTGGGTGCTCAACCGGGCGTTCGATGTAGGATGTGTAAATATTAAAACATATATTTAAACACATAGGGCATAGATATACAAATGAAATCAATCAAAGCATAATAAACCGTTACCTTTGATTGTTTAGCGTATGCTCCCGGCTACTAGCGTTGTTCCTTCTCCGGAATGCTCACGAAATCCAAACGTATGGATTCTCCAAAGGTGATCCACACCACACCGGAAGAAACACACGTTCTTCTTGCTAGAAAAGAACGGGTTTAGGAAAGAATCGGTTTAAGAGAAGAACACTATGAATTAGTGTTCTCTTAAACTTACTTTGTTCTTCTTCTTGATTCAAAATCAAGTGAAGAACACAAGTGTAAGAGAGGGAGGGAGCATGAAATTTTCAGAGAGAGGAGAGGATTTTTGTCTTCTCTTTTTCCTAGAAAAAGATGAATAATGAATCACTTATGCTAGGTGTTGTATATTCTAATATATATACATAATTAATGTGATTATTGGAATGTGTCTAGGTTCATCCAAGGATGTCTAGATTCATTCCAATCAATCACCATCAATTCTTCAATCAAGCCTACAGAAATTTATGGTATGATCAAATCATACCAAAAAGGGAAGAGCTTGATTGGAGTTGATTTGTCTCTTTCCAAAAGAGACAAGTCAACATACCACCTAGCATGCAACATGGCTGATTTTGCTTCCTCCAAGGGAGCATGTCGGCCATGTTTAATTAAGGGAAGAAGTCCAACTTCTTCCTATTCCAAATTAGAAATTATTTCTCCTCTCGGATATAATTTAACGGACCGGGTTTTATCGTAATCCAATTACGACGAACCCAATATTAAATCCAATTTAATGTCCATTTAAATTATTCCCATTGATCTTTTAATCCAATTAAAAGATCCAACGTCTCAACATCTCAACTTTCCATATTTAATCGAAAATCCAATTTACCGA
Organism: Sesamum alatum; assembly: GCA_034509735.1. Taxonomy (NCBI): domain Eukaryota; kingdom Viridiplantae; phylum Streptophyta; class Magnoliopsida; order Lamiales; family Pedaliaceae; genus Sesamum; species Sesamum alatum. The sequence goes on from JACGWO010000004.1 coordinate 3,125,812, forward strand.
TTAAATGAAAGCCCGATACAATATCAGCCCGTCCATCTAATGGACTTTCCCTTAAGTAATCCAATTACTTATTTTATCCTTCGAGATTGACTCCAAGTCGATCTCTCAACCTCCTCGGTGATTTGTGTGTGACCCTTTAGGTTCACCCTCAGCTAGACTTGGGCCCGTGTCCCACAAGGGCCCGTTACCATGGGTGGCCGTCTAGCAACGGTCCATGGCACTAGAGACTAGGTGAATTGGCGTGAACATTTAGGCGCCGATTTCGTACGGGTACGATCCTTCCGTCTACCGTCTCCCGGCCTTAGTCTAGGGTATGGAATTGGGCGTCGGTTTCCCATCCTTGACTAGGCATCTATGCTTAATACTCGAGACCACGTATGCTTCATTGCGTCGACACAGGAAACCATTCCCTGTTCGACCAACCACTGTGGCCACAGCTTCAAACAGCATGAACGTGTCTCCGAGTGCATAGGAGATACCTCTGTCACATACTGACAGGGGACGGATCCTCTTCTTGGAATCCACCGTCCTCGCTACACATTCTGACTGCACTGGACAAGGCTTATGATAATCATCTTACAGAATGATTACCTCTCGCCAGATCCAAGATACAACCGTCCTGTGCACGCGACTGCCATGATCCCTCAAGTCTGAGGATTACTCCCGTACTATCGAAACCGGGGAAAACCAATCATACCGACCAAGCCTCCAAGGCTTCCATATGATGATCCCCGCGAGTCAGTCCAGTCGGCTTGACCCCAGTCGACCAACCCATCAAGATCGTGTAGGCGTCCCACGCCTGTCGCCGATGAAACACGGCACTCATCTAATGAACACGACTCTTGACGCAAGTCTCAATAGGACTCTCGATGCCCTGTCTCGAGGTCCTTGACTTGGAACGTTTCAGACCCAACTCTTAATCAGTTGGTTTCAAGACCACCATCCAATGCGTGGCCCAACTGCACGAGTTGTTATCCATGGTCTGTGGGCTTTGTTGCGATATAAGTAAAACACCATTTTAACAAATGTAAGATGAGCGCAACAAAGAAGGCACCATTGGTGACGAACACTCATCTTATTCATCACATAATAATATTACATTCACATCAAGTTGTCGGATAGGTTACAAATTGTCAAACCTATTGGCTTTCTGGTCACCTATTCCAACACCGCATACGTCAAGAGGTTAGTGGGAGATAAGTTAGAATCTAGGTCTAGCTTATGCAGGTTCGTTGGATACCCTAAAGAAACTGCGGGTTATTACTTTTATGACCCTTGGAACAAAAGGTGTTTGTTTCAAGAAATGCAGTATTCTTGGAGCAAGGCTTCCCGGAGGATATCCAATCTGATGAGCTGATCCTTGAGGAATCAAGTGATGGAATCCAGCCACCAGACACAGCCGCGGAACCCTCATTTAGAGGATTCAGGATAGACAACCGAAAGGCTGACCAACCTCGAGAAGTCCAACATGCTAGGCATGAAGGACAGCCTCAGGAACAGCCAGTCCCGCTTCCTGAACCACCGGCTCCGATACAGTCAGCGCCCACAGTCACCACTGACGTTCCCGTTCTCCGTAGGTCCACTAGAGAGTCCAGACCTCCAATGAGATATGGCTTTCTAGGTGCGACCGATCTTTTGGATAACGATCCTAAGACTTATGGAGAAGCGATGTCTGACATCGACTCCGGGAAATGGCTTGAGGCCATGAAAGCCGAAACGGACTCCATGAGCGAGAACCAAGTTTGGAGTCTTGTAGATCCACCGAAAGGTGTTAAGCCAGTCGGCTGTAAGTGGGTCTACAAGCGCAAACTTGGCGTTGATGGAGAAGTCACAACCTTTAAGGCTAGGCTTGTAGCTAAGGGATACACTCAACGACCCGGGGTCGATTTTGAGGATACCTACTCGCCAGTAGCCATGGCTAAGTCCATTCGGATTCTGCTCGCCATAGCAGCATGGTATGACTATGAGATATGGCAGATGGACGTGAAAACGGCCTTCCTCAACGGTTTCGTTGAAGAAGAGATCTATATGGATCAGCCGCAGGGTTTCACGGTCACTGGAGAAGAGCAGAAAGTCTCCAGAAGTCCATCTATGGCCTCAAACAAGCCTCCCGAAGTTGGAACATTCGCTTTGATGAAGTAATACGGGGTTATGATTTCATCAAAAACGAATCCGACCCTTGTGTATACAAGAAGGTCAGTGGGAGCCCAATAGTGTTCCTAGTGCTTTATGTGGATGACATTCTGCTCATTGGTAATGACGTTAGAATGTTTAGGAAACACAAAAGCATGGTTGTCAACCCAGTTTTCCATGAAGGACTTGGGTGAAGCCTCCTACATCCTAGGCATCCAGATCGTCAGGGACAGATCTAAAAGGATGTTAGGACTCACCCAAAACTCGTATATGGAGAAAGTCCTAAAGAGATATCGAATGGACAACTCCAAACGAGGATTTCTTCCAATGAGCCATGGGATCAAGTTATCCAAGAAACAGTCCCCACAGACTGATGAGGAACTTGAAAGGATGAAGGTCATCCCCCATGCTTCTGCCATAGGTAGCATACATAATGCGGTCCACTGCACTAGGCCTGACATTGGGTACGCTTTGAGCGTGACAAGCAGATATCAGTCCTGCGCAGGAGAGGCACATTGGAATGCTGTTAAGGGCATCCTTAAGTACCTAAGAAGGACTAAGGAAATGTTCCTAGTCTATGGCAATGGAGAACTAATTCTGGAAGGCTTTAGCGACGCTAGCTTCCAGTCTGATGACTATGATGCCAAGTCTCAATCGGGGTACGTATTCAAACTCAATGGAGGAGTAGTAGCTTGGAAAAGTTCCAAGCAAGCAACCATTGCTGACTCCACCACAGAGGCTGAATACATAGCAGCTTCAGAAGCTGCTAAGGAAGCGGTTTGGATGAGAAAACTTCGTCTTTCTTGTTCGGAAAAGAAAGAGGCTGTAGACCGATATTTGCTTACTGAGACCCTTTGTTCAAAGGGGAAAAGGCAAGACAAGAGAGTCATCATTGTGGGGAGGGTAAAGAGCATCCAACGCAAAGCGGCCTTTCATTCCCTTGTTTCGTCGTGGCACACCCCCCCCACAAGCACCCCCCGGCTCAGGGGGGACCAGAAAAGGCCTTTCGTTTTCCCCCCTTCGTCGGCCCTTGCCGCCTTCCTTAACAAACCCTCGAGCCTCCTTTGCGCCGCCTTCCTCATAGAAGCCGCCGGGTTGACCCCGAAGGCCGAATTCTATGGTAGAGAACGCTGTAATAATAATTGGGCCATGAGAGATTTTTTTAAGTCTTGCAAAAGAACGCTCCGAAGCAAACTTCGCCGCTAGTAGCCTCCTGAATTAGTCGAGTAGCTTCTTTTCGGCAAAGCTTACCAAAACGGAATGTACCGGATTTTTTAGCACGTACAACCATCAAAACCAGAGACCAAAGCAATCGAGAGAGTGAAGATCGTCTAGCTATGCCAATGGGGGTAATGACACGTGGCTACCATGGCCATGGAAGTATCGACCTGAGGGACTGACTTGGAAAGGTCTCTTCTCGCACTTATCCAAGGACAACGTCTTCGCTCAAAGACTTCTTGTCTTCCCCGGTCTTTCGACAACGGGTTCAAAACACTCTTTCTAGCAGACTCGTCAGCGGCTGACTCTTCCTTCTTATTGCATGAATCCCAACGTAGAGATATTGATAATACACATAGAGTTAATGGTATTTCATAACTAATTGATTGAGCAGCAGCCCTTAATCCACCTTAAAGCATCTTTCTTCTTCACCAAACCCTAATTCGGCCAACTGGCATACCTTGCCTACCGCCGACGAGTCTGCCATAGCGGGCACCGATGCCAACAGGATTCTTCTTCTTGATGGTCCGCCAATCCAGAAGAAGCATCGAAATTGCTCGTTCAGACAGAGATGTATGTGTACCTGCAAGGGTCGGGCACCATTACTAGTATGAATAACCGGCTGGAGTAACTCGTACTGGACATCTGGGAATCTTCGAGGTTCCGTCTAAAGCAGGGTCTTTCAGAACGTGACTTGGATCATAGTCAAAAGTCTCCGAAGAGGGGGTTTCCGCATTTTCTTTTTTCGATTGCTACTTTTGCGAATTCATTTCCAGTGCCCGTCTTCGTTGATTGAGGAATGCGCGTAGGGGGCAGGGAAGGGGGAGTAGTTCATCCTGCGTTGACTTTCTCTTAATAAGTAAAGTAATTAAAAAAGAGAGAACAGCAAGAGGGCAATTCCCTTTACTTTATCTTCTTACTACAGGAGTAGGGCAAGGAGAATCGTTGATTACATTACACCATTTAAGAGATTGAGAGTCCGCCTCGATCAAGTCTATCTCTTTGCCCGATTCTTCGAAGGCGGGTCAACCTCAGGAATCCCAGGGGGCCAATCCCTACTTTCATGTTCTGATCCTCTTTCTGGTTCATCCCACGACGCTCGGAATCAGAGACCAGTACAAGCAAAATTTCCCCACATCAATTAGCTTAGCGTTAACGCGTAAAGGGACGTACTAGAACTCCCTCCCTAAATCCAGCTCCAGGCCATTGCTTGGCTGGTCTCTTAAGTGAATTGGGATCAATAGCAGGTGTGAAGCAAGAAGGAAGAGATCACCACCCTTGGATCATTGGCTTGGCTCAGTGGCTACCAGTACTCAATCAACTCAGGAAATTGCTTAATTACTCTAAGTAGCTGCTATCAGAAAAGAAGAAATTCTATTTAAGACAGCACCTTTAGCTACGTTCCGTAAACCGAAGTCCTTATGCCGATCGTGCTCCACACAGAACAGCTACAACTGCTCCAGCCTATCGAAGGCAGTCACCATTCCTTGACTTGACCCTATTGCCTATTTATTCTGGAATAATCTTTTTAGGAGGGACAATTTTACATATTTCTGCCAAATCCTTCTATTATTAAGTACGGCTGGTACCATTTCGATGTGTTTCGATTCTTCCGAACAAGAGAGGTTTGATGCTTTTGAATTCATTGTATTAATTCCACTTCCTACTCGCAGTATGCTCTTTATGATCTCGGCTTATGATTCAATTAGCCCCCTTTTCTGCTCTTTTCCATTCCGAAGTCTCAGAATCAGTTTACAGTTGATTTGTTGGTGGTAAGTGAGCCGCTCCTGCCGCCTTTGAGACACTGGGGATTGTGAATGAGCTTCATGCTCTGGCTCATCGTGAGACCTTGATGGATTTGGGGCTTCTTGCTACGCTACTTAATAAAATAAATCCATTTTATTTAGTAATATATATGAATAGAAAGATAGATCCATCCATCTATCCTATCCGATTTAGATTTTTATATCTAAAAAAGAATCGATTTCATTCAACGTTTGATTCAAAGAACTGTGCTTAGCCCCCTGCTCATGAAACGGCTCCGCTGCAATGGTCTGCCTATCTGCCATACTCGATAGGAGCTCCTGTAGTTCACTCTGCTTCCCTAGACAAAGAGAGTAGGTCGAGGAAATGGAATTGTTTAAGTAAGTTCTTTGACTGGTTACTTCACTCCTACCTTACTGAAAGGGCCAATCCACGACTACCCACTCAGTTGAGAGCTGAAAGAAAGGCTAGCTTGATATGAGACATGATGGAGTCAGCATTGATATCAAATAGGCTTAGGCTTGAAAGCTTCATTTGTTTTGGATATTACCAAACCTAGCCTAGCCTTTGTCAATCACACTAAAGCAGAGCCTCCTTTATTTAGAATAAGATGTAATCCGCCAGAATAAATGGAATGCAGCTAATTCAAACCAAAGCATAAGGCGAGGAGAGAGCTGAACGCCTTTCCCCCTCCTTAGAATGGTAATGGTTCGTTCTTCGTTGGCTCTATTCGGGCGGTTCGAGAACCTTCTCTCATAGATGTCTCTTATATGCGGACGCTAGTTAGGAGCTCCAACTAGAATACTCAATTTTCTAGATCCCTCCGTGCCTATTTCGAAAGGGCACTCCAACACCTGGAGGAAATCATCTGTTCTGGAGTTACAAACAAGGAACTCCATTCTGTTGACTCTACCAGATAGAATAAAAACCTTCTATTCTAATTATCATAAGAGAAGAAAGCTGTTCACGTAGGTCGGATCCTAGCGTAGATAAATGCTATCCGACTTGAATGATCGAATCGAGTCCACTTTTCGTCGGAATACATCCTGTCTTTTGGTAGATACCAGAAAGATGGGGAGCGCCCTTGTTGGCTACTTTGCTTTTGGTTCTTTCACTCCGAAAGAAGTGAATCTGGAAGTTCCGTCGCTCCCTGGAGATACCCAGGATTCATCGCAAAGGGGGGTTGAAGGCCGCGCATCCGTTTTCTTGCTGGAGCAACGCCTTTGTTTGCCCGAAGTCTCCTTCTAAAGAGAGTGACCCACTTATGCGAGTCTTAAGCGCAATCTCGTCATCTTGGCCGTCATTCACGCTGACACACCATATGGTTGTTTGGCTTGCCGCGCATTTAACAAAATGAATCACAGGCCGTAAGCTCCTTCCTACCTTACCCATAGCTTTTCCTTGCCTTTCTCCACCCACCGGCCCTCTGAGTCCTCTTGCCCACTAGTCACTATGTTCACGCGAATGTGAACTAATTGTTGACGTTGACAGAGATGATTTAATTAGCTTGGGAAGGTAGTCGGGCGAAACCCAAGCTCCAATCAGCTCAGCGGTAGCTACACAAAAGAAGATAACGGGACGTGGTACAGAGGAGACCTTGTGAGACTTTCCCTTACCTGGGAGGTGTCAGCATAGATTGATTGCCTGGAGAGGTATGAGAGGAAGAGCCGATTCAACATAGCCCTAGTGGAAGTGCAACATGCGAGTGTGATTCTAGCGTATGCTCAGTTCCTACACACTACTCTACTCGGAAGGGATGCTGTGCTCGCATAAAGACCATATAAAGTGAGTCTCGTCTAATTCTCGCATCTCTCCTCGATCTCAAGTATAGAACCCCAACTAGGGAAGGGAATAGATTCTCCTATCAGTCTATGCCTACTAAAAAAAGCTTAACCATGCCCTACCATTTTGAACAAGGGAAAGCACAGAAAGACGAGTGAACAGCTGTCTAAATACACCCTCGGTTTCGAGTTAAAAAAAGACCATTGTTTAAGGAAATTCTTTGCCCATCCGGAAAGGAGAAAATGGCACGATAGAATTCCGGTTAGGCTGTTGTCGGCGCTGTGGGACCTTTGTTTGCCAGGTATTTATCCTCCTTTTCTCTTCTAGAGCGAGATGGTAGCCACCAGGAAGTAGGTGGGGAGGGAAATAAAGAAGTAAGTACATGCAGGAGGTATGTAACCATAATAAGGAGAGATTTAGTAGGAAAGTGGAGTATCCTTTGCTGCTTTCGCAGAGACAGTGTTTAGCACATTCGGCAGTTTATTTTTAGGTTTGGGAGTAGATCCTTTCTTGGGCACACCGCTAATACTAGCTATGGACTTCTTATTTGGTCGGGCAAGAATCCATCTCGGTTTAAGAATTCACCCAATTGGGACATCCATTCAAAACCTGAAACCATTACCAACGAAAAAAGAAGGTGTTAGAAAGGGGCTTCGAAAGAACTCTTTCAAGAGGAAGGATGCTGCGAGCGAGCCTGTTAAGCTGCGATTGAGCCTAAGTCTTTCCAAAAAGGGTCACTTTATTGAAAAGTTCCCATAAAACCTTTCTCATCGATAATTTACAACAACTGAAACTTCAACTGATGCCCAAGCAATCGTCCCTACCGTCGTAAAATAAGAGCACCTGGTTTTGCCCATTCACAAGGACTCGATTCTATGTCCAAACATCACATGCCAGCAGATGTGGTCACCATCATAGGTACTCAAGATATTGTGTCTGGAGAGGTGGATAGATAGGACTAGTACTTTCTCGATCTCAATCTAGGGAAAGTACTACCCTCAGAATAAGTACCGAGGGGGGAGGTTAAGGTCCCGATCAGATCAATGAATTGCGTAAAGAATGCGGCTTGATTCCACAACAGGAAAGAGCAGCGGGCCACTGTCTCTTCAAGCCTTTTAGCTGTTCCTGGACTTTTGCTAGGTTTACCCAGTGGATTTGGAAAGAAAGGTTGTTGGCAAAAGCCTGGGTTAGGTGTCGGGTCGGCGTGCCCTTGATTCTATTCTTTCTTGTCTACGAAGCCGGGTCCTTGAAAGACTTCTTCCCGGACATCGGCCTTCAATCGCTTGTTCAATAACTCTGCCTGTAACTCAGCATTTTCGGAGGGAAAGTTCCTTCCGGTCTGGGTAGATCGGATGCTGTCCTTCTAAAGCTCAAGATACCCGAAGCTTTTGGTGTTCGTAGATAGCACCTGACAGAGTTTAGTCAATTATCACGGATGAAAAAGTTAGCGAGCACAGGAAAGAGAGAACAGCTAGTCAAATTACAACCTTCTTCAACTGCTGAGTCAACCCTAAAAGTGGATCTGGCATCAAGCAACAGAACCTTTTCCTCCTATTAGGTCTTCTTTGACCCCCATACCCCATTTCCGATGCTATATATACCTTTATATAACTTCCTCTCCGTCGAGTTACTACGTTCAGCCCCAGCTAGATTCAATATTCAAAGATTTAAAACCTTCATTACATAAGACATTTAAAACTACTGGGTTGATCTCGCTCCTGAGACACGTACACCCGGAAGTCACTTTAACAACCAAGGGAACAAAGAGAAAATGATTCCTTTCCTGCGATTGAGGAGTTTCCACAGCCCCAAGCATCAAAGAAGAAGGAAATAGCCCCTTAGCCATCTGAACCCTTTTTCCTTCCGGCCCACCAGGAACTTAGCGAGGAGATTGGTTTAACATGGCTAGTTGCTTGTATTTGAATCGAGATTCAGTTTTTTTGAAAAAAAGAGAAGATCGGTCTTGATACTTTGAAAGAAAGAGTCCCAGATTGACTCTTTTCACGAAAGTCTTAGCCTTGCTTGACTAAAGTCATTGCCCTCGCTCTCAAAAGCGGGTAATCCCGGATTCGCTCCGCCTTCTTCTTTCGAGCAAATCGAACGAGCACGCATAGATGCTCAAGATCGGTTTGAGGTCAAGGTGGAGATCATCAGACAGATGGCACCTCTTGATCCGGATGGAGATTGGGAGAGGAGAGGGGCTCGCGCTTCTCAATTACATCGACCCTTGACCCTTTCTCTAATAATAAGGTAAGCTTGTTTGTGTTCGGGCTTTCGAGTTGGATATCACCATATACTAATGCTAGTGCGGGCGAAAGCCTCGATAAAAAAGGCTTAGCCATTTCCTAGCAACACAAACACAAGGCAGGATCCGAAGGAGAAGATAGCGTAGCTACATGAAACCAAGTCATTCTTTCTAGAATACTTGCTGGCATGCGAGACAAGACTGGAACCAAGGCCAAGGGCAGGCCTAAACCCTCCTAAACCCTCCTAAACCCTAAACCCTAAACCCTAAACCCTAAACCCTAAACCCTAAACCCTAAACCCTAAACCCTAAACCCTAAACCCTAAACCCTAAACCCTAAACCCTAAACCCTAAACCCTAAATCCTAGGAGAGGTGAACCCTCCCTTCTTTCTTAGTAGCTCTATTCCTTTCCGTCTTCAGTGGTAGCTATCTCTCTCTTCTTTCGGGCTTTTGGTTTTGAGTCGGCGTGGGCGCGATCTTCTATCCCAGCACTGCCCGCTCACGTTTTCTGACATTCAATACGAGAATTTTCGTTTTTGATTTCTTGCATACAGGATCGGTATACACAGCCGTCTTAAGCAAATGAACCCGTGGATAAGTAGGCCTTTAGACCGATCTTCTGCCGAGGATAAGGATCCAAGTTGCTATCTTAATGCATGTGATTGATAGTCAGTTTTCAGACCTACCTTTCTTGGAGCTCTGTCGGTCTTGTCCGTTGCTTCCTCTATTCCTGAAGCCAAAAGAGTCGTAATCACCGACCTAAAGGAGATATTCCCTTTTCGGAATATCTTGATGATTTCAGCAGTTCCAAAGAATCCAATCAAGGGGCAAAGAAGCCAGTCGGAAGCAAAGGCCAAGGTATTTCAAATCCAGATCAACCCAATCCAATTTCAAAACTCCTTCGATAGGCGAACATTGGTGAATGTTGGAGAAGGGGATTTCCCATCAGCCCAGGTCAACCCACTCAATATCCGAGAGAGGGTAGGCTTTTGGCGGCCGCAGAGACGGCGGATAACGCAGCGGATGATACGTACTTGGAAAGTGCGAAGCAGAGAAGGAAAGTAAAGGGCTTTGTGGGCTAAGGGATCTCGATATGCCCTTTTAGATGAGAGTCAGTAGGCCTAGAAGGCTCCTATGCCAAAAGAGAATGCTCTACATGACTAAAGTCAAGGCGAACGGCATTAGTACAGCTGTTAAGAAGACTCTCCTATGTTGACTTTGTAAACTAATAGGCCTTGGTAACCTACCGGTTACTTTTTACATATAATTTATAATGGAACTGCCGTCTATTGTATAGGGCTACTATATTCATTTGTACTCGTCTACTAATGCCGGTCGGAAAATACCCCCATACAACTTCTTCTCGATGATGTCCCTGTGAGTGAAGCAGTACTCCTCTTCCGTAGTGAATCCTGAAATAAAATAAATATATGCTTTTTACCTTTACTCTGCAGGAGTCCGTAGTACCCGAAGCACTGGAGTAATCCAGTAGCCGGGAAGGGGCCTAGAAGTGCCTACTACTACACCACACTACACTTGGCTCTACACATTTACAAAGCTAACCCCTGTCCAGTGCCTGGCAGAGCTAAGGGGGCTTCAATCCTTACTCTTTATCCCCATCTTCGCCCAGGCTAACGGGGCCTTACTTATTCAGGGAGGAGATTGGAGCCTCGAAAAGCACTGTTGAGAGGAAGATCCTTGGCCCCTCTTCATTCTCTACAGGGTTCCAAACCCAACATAGGTGACAACGAGCGAGGCAGAGATGGAAGAGATCAAACACGGGAATAAGAAGAAGAAATTCCTTTTTGATCATTTTGATAGAGGGGGATGGAGAAAGTGGACAAAACAGACTCGCATTTCTCATCGAAGAAATAGAGGAAAAGAATCATATTGAAAACTTTCCTAACCCACCTTCGTAGAGCCATGTATTGTAAGTGATCCGAACCTGCCCGGAGCGCGCCGAGCATCTGGAATAACTAGTGAATTACAACTCTATTGTACTGCAATCGGTGCATTGGTCTTTGCAGCGTTAATGCTTTTTGCTGGTTGGTTTCATTATCATAAAGCGGCCCCAATACCGGTTGGTGAGCTTCCATCTTCTATAACAGTAGAGGTTGGAATCCTACTTTTTATATCAATATCGGGCGTGGGGAAAAGGAAAGAGAAATTTTACCCCTTGACCTAGGAAGACTCAGAGGGTCAGATCAACCCATTAGGGGTGCTTTTGTCTCGTGATATGATGCTTTCTAGCCTAGAAGATTGGACATTGGAACTATAGAACAAAGAATGGAAATCGGATTCCGTAACCCGCTTTACACTGAACTTAGCCGATACCAGCCTCTCTCACTATTGGTATTTAAGCGGCATATCTCATCTTGGTTGGAAGGTGAACTCAGTCAGTATATTCCTAAGATAATAAGTCTTGTCTTATTCTTATGCTCATGATCCATCAATAGATCTTGCAGAGACAAAGGAAGACTATGGCTAAAGCACTAGTAGTAGATCTTATAGCTACGTCCTTAGTCAGAGAGCCTCAATAAGTAGTTTCGGTAGCACCCCACCCTTACCTTACTCTGGTTGGGGAAGGCCTTGTTGGTTGTCGATAAAGAATTCCCATTTTGACCATTCTCTGAACCTTATAGTGAAGAGTGATTAGCCCCCAAAGGAAGGATCTTCTTTCGGTCTTGTGAATAGGGTGAGTGACTTTCAACGAGGTCCAAACGGGATCTATTGAGGCGCAGGAGGGTGATCCAGGGTGATTAAGTTGTCCGGATGAAAAAATCCAAGGTTCAAAGGAGACCAGCTTATTAGATCCAGAACCCTCGCTAGCGGTAAGAATCTTCAAAAGTGGAGTCATTCCTTGTCCCTATTCCTAGTAGTGCCTCTGGACGCCAGCCTTCCTTCTAGTGGAAAGGCGTTTACTTTCCCTACTTTCAGATTCCCTGAATTCCACTCAAGGACACCTGTAACAAACAACAATAGGAATTAAATTAAAGTAAGTAGTCAATAGTTCGCGCCCTAGGGTCTAATCTAAGCAAAGGAGTGCCCGATTGAGCTAAGTTCCAACGCTAGTAAAGGATAGACTTAGCCATTATTTGACGTTGACAGAGATGATTTAATTAGCTTGGGAAGGTAGTTGAAAAAGAAATCGATTAAGACCGTAAACAGGAACGCTTAACTTTGTACGCAGCCGAACAACCGCAGGGGCTTCCAGCAGTGATAGCTGAACTAACCAGATGGCCGCCCGATTTTGTCTATTTCGCATAGCCCTTTCATGCTTCTTTGTAGCATACTGAAGATGCTGCGGGCCTTCCTTTTATAGAAGGGCTTTGGCTTCCGCCAATGCTGTTAGAGGGTGTCTTTGTTTATGTATCTGATAAACTTGTCGATGTGATCATTCGACGAAGGCAGTACTCTTCTAGTCTAGGAGGAAGAGAATCTAACAAGAAAGGTTACAGGTTTTATGTGCGAACATTCCATGCTCAATATGCCGAGTCCAATGTCAAACCATTGCTGGGAAGGGAACTAAACTATTACCACCTATGGATCATACCTATTGGATTGATCTTTCGATAGAAAGCTCGGCTGGATCAACATAAGCTTATCGTAGGACTGCACTTGGGGAGGCTTACCCCTGGAAGAGAAAAATTTTGTTGTCCTTCTCCGGGAGAGTCTCATTGACGAAGAGCCTCAAGTGATGCTGAGGGTCTCCCTTCCCATTAAACTTTTTTTATTTTGGGATCTTATACCAATGGGGAAGATTGACATTCAGGCAATGGCACATGGATTCTATTGAGAAGGGCTGAGATGCGGCGCCTTGAACTAGGTCCCTAATGTAGCGATCAAACTCTTCTTTAGACCTTCAGGTGGGCATGAATGGAGCTTCTTGAATTGGTCTAGCCTGGGAATGGGAACTGGCAATTCTAGGAGAGTCTTTGGGCGTAACATTCTTCTTCTTCTCTTACGAAATTTCGAGTTACCTTGAAAAACAAACTGTATAATCAGTCAGTAGTGCTTTTCCGGATTAAAGCGCTTTCTTGCTAAGGAGATGAGTTGCCTTCTTCAGATTGAAATTCTCTCTGGGAATCCCTAACTCGTTCCCAATCCTAGTACAAATCGGCTAGGGCTAGGGTATGGCATTAGTAGTCGGAAAGGAAAGGTTGTACTAACTATTTACGGGTGCGGTGGCGTGGCTGAGCTTAAGGCTTCAACATTCTATCTTTTAGTAGTTCGAGAAAGGACGTCCCCTTTAGTCTTATAAGGATTCTAGCTCTCTTCTATTTTGCCTTTGTCCCTCGGACTCCTTCTTAAGGTAAGCTTGCTTAGCCGACAAGCCTTCCTTCAATCAAGCATTTCCAAGCGGAAGGAGCGAGCATAAAAAGCGAGTTCTAATCCTCGACTCCAGGGATGAAATTTCGAGACCTTTCGCCCCAGCACTCATAACACACTCACTGCAAAGACTATTCTACGATCTTCTTCTTCAGCTTCTTCTCCGATTTCCGTAATCCGTTGAAGTGCAGGCCTTTCGGCTATGTTTACTTTGTCATCAAGGGGCTTGCTAACAGCAGGTTTTTTCGGAAAACTATGGAAGGGTATTTATTCTCTTGGTTAACGCTTTTTATGATTTATAGAATAATTTAGTGTCATGGCTACTACTCTGATTCCGATTCTTCTAGATAGAAGCGCGCTTAAAAAGCTCCTGCTTTTGGTCTCCCTTCGCTAGCTCTGCTTTACTAAAAGTCCTTACGTTCGAAAGAAAATAAAGAATATCTTTGTAGTTAACACACTGGGGGCCGTTTAAGTACTCTAAAGCAAACCTCGACAGAGTTGTTAAGGGCGCCAAGGACTGAGCTCTACTTCTTCAATGCCATTCGATTGAGGGCTATTGCTCTAGCTTCCTTGGCGGTCAATATATGATTCGTTCCATAGCAACCTCGGCGATACATACGTATCCAATTCATTACTAAGGTAGGCCCTTGGAACTTGTGAATAGATCAACGGGCTGTGTCCCCCGGTCTTCTAGTCCCCACTAGTCATACTCTTTTCATTTTTTAGGGGACCAATCAACCGAATTTCTGGCTACCGAACCGTCTTTCAAGAAGAGTCTAATCTAACGGGTCAAATCAAGTCAGTTTTTCATTGACCTTAGAAGGTGATTTCTTTTCCCCGAGATCCAGTACAGTCGAAAAAAACAAAGGTGAACTTCAGTGAAGAAAAAGAGGAAGATTCGCCAACGGCATTCAAGCCAAGCCAGAACGGAAGTCAGTTCACTCGCTTTTCTTGCTGCGAGAAGAACAGCTAAAACAAAAAATGGAAAAGACTGAAAAGCTATCATAAGATAGCGTAATCCAAACCTTGAACAAAAGGGGTAACCTCACCCTTCTCTAGCCCATACCAGGGGTCATTTCACTTCTGTCCCATAATCTGACCTTTCCTTTGATCAATTTACTCCAACAAGCTCTTGAAAGTCTTTGAGCTAAGCCTTCCCGCGCCCTCTTACCATAGCCAACTGGCTTGATCTTGTACTTCAACGTACCATGCACCTTCATGGACCTTCGAGAACGAAATGTCTGACAGCGGGGCCCGCTACGGTATTTGTTGAATCATTAAAATGGGGATGGCCATGGCCGGAGTCAAGACAGAGATCGAGCCCCTAATATGACATTGAACTTACTTACTTGGGTAAGGAATGGTATCAAATACTATCTTCTTATTTTATTCTATTAGTAAGACGAACAGAAAGATTTTCATAATTGGAGTTGGAGCGGAAGCCACTCGACTGATAAGGAGAGGAGCGAAGGCATCTCTATCAGCTAGTTAGCTAGCCGCAACTAATGAATCTAGGTCTCTCAGTTGGTTAGCTAGTGTCATTGGCCTTCGGCTTCTGGCCGAAAGAGGCGAAAGAAGCAATCCATAGAAAGATTTGGCGCCGCTCACTAAATTCTGTGGTTAATGAAATTTGTAAATCGGTGGTTCCTGTTTGGAGAAGAATCAACAGAATAGCTAATAGCATAAAAGGTTAAGGTCCCGATCAGATCAATGAATTGCGTAAAGAATGCGGCTTGATTCCACAACAGGAAAGAGCAGCGGGCAACTTTGAAGCTTGTTCCCACCGTGATTGTGCTGTCTTACTCGACGAACAGGATTTCTCTCTCCGAAAAAAAGTATTCCTTTATTCGTCCCTGCGGGCGAACTGATCCAGTTGAAACGTCAACTACATTTCTACCCCATCCCTCTAACAACCAACCTTGATGCAGCATCTAGGTAGTTCTCATCAGGAACCATTGTAACGAAGTAGGTAGAAAATTTAGCATGTGTCCTCTCAATGCCTAAACCCTCTTCTTCTTTCTCCACTGTCGTCCCGCTTTCAAATAGGTTTTGTATTATGTACGATTGGAGAATCATTCTTTGGAAAATCTTATGAAAGAGATTATCATATTCCCACAATTCAATTAGATGCGAAATCTAGAAAGCCCCTTTTCATGGTTGTAGAAAATGTTTTTTTTTCATTTGTTGGGGTGCTCGCGTCGGTACTGTGTATACCAAGTCTTTATATCCACGTGGTTCTCTCGAACTTTGGCTGGGTAGAGGGCGATTTCTCAATCCCTACCTACGTGGTCTCATCTTAGATCTACTAAGGTCTGAGATAAAGCCGAAGGAAAAAACCTGGGGAGTTGTTCCTAATGAACTTACCTCTTTCTGTTGCTGTCCCAATCCTTCAAAAATAGGTGAAGTCCAACTCTCGTTTCACAAAAACCAATCCCCTTAGTTTTATTCTCTATAAGAGTGTGATTTTGGAAGACTGAACTCAGAGTAGGACTCAGAGGGGTCACAGGACCGGAAGGAAATATGAATACAGCCAAGAGTAGGAGTCGGCCTTTGGGAAGGGATGGCGTCTCAGGGCAAGGCAAAAGAAAGCAAGCGGTCTGGATCTTATGCCTATAAGGCAGTCTTTCCTAGGGCTTTCGATTTCATCAGGACGGCTTCTCCTCCACTGAGCTCATCGCCCCTTTCAGGAAAGACATCAGCAATTACAGGCGGGTGCTGCGGTTCTTCTGAATTTTCTTCATGATTAGGAGGAATAGGCGCTTCGTCCCTTTCTATCTCCGGTCCGGGAGGCCCAATCGCAATTCAAGATCGACGGGCTGGTCATCGTGACCCGAACATTCTGCTGTTTCAACGAATCTCTCGAAAAAAATAGAAAAGCAAAAAACACACGTAGAAATGGCCCAAACGATCTCAATAATAGGTATACGAACAATCTTTTAATAGTATAAATGCCCTAAAGCGCGAATGGCCTTTAATCGACCCCTTTCTACTCACCCAGGAACCGAGGGGACAAAGAAAGATAGAAGAAGAATAATT